>JAZKJV010009592.1:0-535724 GCA_037367405.1 Ottelia alismoides | reverse complement strand
TGTCATGCATGAAACACATTCGCAGATGTGACGCGAATGGTTTTAAAGGAGTTTGACTTGCGAACCGCCTGCCGAAGGCACGACGATTCTCGGCCACAAAGCAAATCCTTGCGAGCTGGAACGTCGGGACTTTCGCCGAGCGAATTGCAATTCACACTATCGCCGCTTCGCAGGGTGCGAAGGGCAATCCACTTTAAGGAGGTATGTAGTTCATGCTGACGGTCTTCATGACCTTGGTGTTTGGCCGGAGTCACTGGCCAGGGGAACCCGCAGGGTGTCAAAACTTACGCTGCCGCGTATCGGACGGCTCAGGAATCGAATCGTCCGCTGGTGGTGGTCGTGGGTGCAGAATGGTGTCCCGCGTGTGTCAATCTCAAACAAACCACGATCGCGAGCATGGAAGCCAGCGGAGAACTACAGGACGTAAGTTTAGCGGTGATCGACCAGGACCAAGAACCCGAGCTTGCAAAGCAAATCAAGCAAGGGGAAACCATTCCTCAGATCGTTGTATTTTCGAAGTCTGAGGATGGTGTTTGGCGTCGAAATCAATTGACCGGATATCAATCCACCGGACCCGTGCGTTCGCTCCTGCGTCGCGCAGTTCAGATGTTGCCTGGCAACCGGTCATAAGTTTAATTCGATTTAGCAAACCTTAAGCCTGAAAGTCCCGTTGGATTTTCAGGGTTTTTTCGTTGGATCCAATCGTGGTCCAAACTGGAGTGTGGGCTGACGATGAACGGCTTCGGCGATTAGAGTGGCATTCTTAATGGAAGTGTCCCGCGCGACCGCGCCCGGGGTTATGATTTATCTGGTATGGGTTTGAACGCAGTCCTTGGAAAGCACTCGATTATTTATGTTGGAATTGCCCAGCTCATTGCAGCATTTAATTCGTTCCAACGAATCGTTGGCACCGTTCACTTGGCTTGGTATTGGAGGACCGGCGCGGTTTTTTGCCGAACCGACAACCCGGAAGAATTGTTGGGGTTAATTCGAGCCGCATTTGCTAGCGGATTGACGGTTCGAATTCTTGGGGGTGGTTCTAATTTATTGGTGCGTGAAAGCGGAGTTGATGGGCTGGTCATTTCGCTTTCGGCGGCGGCGTTCAGTCTTCTCGAGTTGGACGGAAGTAAATTACGTGCTGGTGGGGGCGCCAAACTCAGTCATGTAGTGACCCATGCAGCAGGCAATGGATTGGCCGGCCTGGAAACGCTTGCGGGTGTTCCCGGAACAGTCGGAGGTGCCGTCATTGGAAACGCGGGTTCGGCAGGTTCTGAAATCGCGCAAGTGATTGATTCAGTGGAGCTTGTGCAGGAAAACGGAGAAATTGAAACTCGCTCGGTGAGCGAAATTCGGTTTTCCATAGGCATTCCGATTTGGATTCGTTGGTTTTGCTGTCGGCCACGTTTGATCTTGAAGCTGGAGATGCGCAGCAGATCACACAGCGGACCCAGCAGATTTGGATTACGCGACGTGCCGAACGGCCAGCAGGAGAAACCCGGGTAGTCGCTCCGTTTATTGAACCGGACGGCATATCCGTCGCTGGGTTGATTGAACAATTAGGGCTTAAAGGCGCAAGGCGGGGAGGTGCAGAGTTGGACTCAAGCAGTCCGGCGTATTTGATTGCGCGTCCTGGAATTGTAAGCGACGATGTGCTAGGTCTCCTGGAATTGGTGAAAGAGCGCGTTCAGACCCAAACGGGAATCGACTTGCAGTTGGGAATCAAGATTTGGTAACGTCGCGCCGGGTCGGCCGACAAAGAATCTATTGACGTTAGGTTTTTTGGGCCTTTTGCCTTAGATCCGTCTCCCGGAAAGATGGGGCAGCATAGTTTCCAGGGCAGGAGCGCGCGTTTAAATGCCAAAGGCGATTGTGGAAACAACTGAACCTCAGACGAAGCCGAGATCAAAAAAATGGGGGGCGATGCTGCTATTGTTTTGGCCAGCGGCGCTCGTCGTAGCGGGCTATCTGGCTTGGGATCGCTGGGGAGCTCAGCGCTTGATGCGGCAGTTTGGACAACTGCGGATCGAGCAGATTCGCGTCCCCCCTGCTCCACCTTATATTCGCAGTGATGTGCTCAGCCGAGTGTTTCAAGATGCCGGACTGGATCACATTTCCTTACTCGATCAACAAGCGACTGCACACATTGCCCGCGCTTTTGAAACCAATCCTTGGGTCAAGAAAGTCGATTGGGTGCGAAAGCTTCCTGAAGGAGTTGTTGAAGTTCATTTGACGTATCGCAAACCGGTCGCCGTAGTTCCGGTCAGCGCTAGCCGACATCCTGACGTTCAAGGTCCCGCTCGATTTGCCGTGGATGATGAAGCGGTATTATTGCCTAGTGAAGAGTTTGACCCGATTGAAACGGATCATTACCTCCATGTGCTCGTTAAAGATGTGTACCCAGCAAGCGGTATCGGTTCCACTTTCGGTGATGATCGCGTGCTGATCGGTGCGAGATTGGCTGGTTTGTTAGCAGAGCAGCGCACCGCTCTAAAACTGGTTGCGATTGAAGTGATTGAGAATGGATCTGGCTCGCCTTTGTTGGTTTTGATTCGCAATGATCGATCGCGCGTGGTCTGGGGGAGCGCTCCCGGTGCAGAAATGGCTGGTGAAGTTCCCGCTTTGGTTAAGCTTCAGCGACTCATGGCGTCGCCATTAGTTCCGGACTTGGATCTACGCAGTGCGATGTTGAAATCGGAATCAAAAACGCATCGCTAGGACCAAATTAAGGTTGTCACAAATCGCTTTCTGACTCTTCTGGTGGAAGTGTTAATACGCGCCACAAACAATAACACACCAAGCCCAACACGGATCCATTAGAGAGAATCATGATAGTCCATCCGGGCTGTTGTCATGTGCTTCCTTTTGTTTGAATAAGCAATGTTATTGGCAACAAAAAACTTATGGTGCCGCAAGCGACGAGACTATGCGTGCGGAAGTTTTCCCTCTCGCGCCCAACGCCGCCCAGCGATCGCGATCGCGATGTTTAACCCAATGAATCCCAGGATGAGCAAGCAAATCGTAACTTGAGTTGTACGATGCTGAGTCAACTCTTGGAACTGTTTTGGAAGATCGGAGTAGCAAAACAGAATGAAGATGGTCAGCATGTACAATGGTACCACGTATTTGATCATCCATTGAATTGGTTTTGGAATTCGAAGTTGAGCACCTCGGTGCGCTTCAACAGTACCACGTTCAATTCCTAAGACCCATCCGTATAAATCGCTTGTGTCATCGCCAATAGATAGATCAAGACGCTCCCTACCCAAAAATCGACTGTGTCTAACGCCCGATTGTCTTTGGAATACCACATCAGGAGCGCTGTTCCTATCGCTGTGATAAATGCGAGTGTGGCAACCGAAGCGTTGCGTCCTAATTGGAATCCTTCTTTCAAGAACGCGAGCACAGGCTGGAGCATTGAGACGCTACTTGTGATGGCCGCAAAGAACAGCATCAAGAACCAAAGCAACCCGACCCAACGTCCGGCAGGCATCTCACTAAAGACATGCGGCAAAGCTACGAACCCTAAACCGAACGTCCCTTGTCCGCCGGCCGATTGACCGATAAAGATGAATGCTGCGGTTAAGGTAATTAGACCACCAAAGCAAACTTCAAAGAACTCATTGACGCTTGAAGAGGTTAACCCGCTCAACACGACGTCGTCTCGATTACGCAAATAACTTGAGTAGTTGATAACGATTCCGAAGCCAACGGACAGACTGAAGAAGATTTGGCTGGATGCGGCGAGCCATGTTGAAGGTTCCCAAAGCATTTCAGGATTTGGATTCCACATAAATCCAAGTCCATTAATCACCGACCGTTCAGGTGCATCAGGTATCGGAGAGCCGAGCGTGAGAACGCGAACTAACACGATAAATGCCAATACGGCCATCAGTGGCATTGCAACCTTGCATAAACGCTCAATGCCTTTTGAGACACCACGATAAATTAAAACAAAGTTCAATCCGTATGTTGCAACGACAATCGCAACGAACATCAGATGCGCTGAACTAAAAAGGCTTCCATCATCAGTCTTACCTACGGTCCAAGCGAAGTGACTTTCAAAATCACCGTTATGCGGAGTGGCATACGATCCAGTCAAATACTCTAGCGCATAGACCAAACACCACGACTCGATCAGCACATAGTACATGTAGATGAATAGTGGGACCGCAAGTGCGATGGAGCCTAGGTACTTTGCAAAGGGGTGCCTCCAAATGACCGAGAAGATGCCCGGCGCCGAATGAAAGCCATGAGATCCGCCGTAACGTCCAAGCGTCCACTCGACCCAGCACAACGGGATGCCAAGAACGAGCAATGCAATAAAGTAAGGGAGCATGAAAGCTCCACCACCGTGCTGTGCCGCTTGACCTGGAAAGCGAAGGAAGTTGCCCAGCCCCACTGCCGAACCAGCGACAGCAAGGATGACACCTAACCGAGATCCCCATTGTTCCGCGTTAGGTCGGGAGGACTTTGAAGCACCGGAATCGTTTGTGTTTGACAAAACGAAGTCCTTTCAAAAATGAACTCGAACTCAACGGGGAAACGAGCACGAACTGCAAGTGCGAACGCTTCGTCGCGGCATTACCGTAACCTGCTCTGATGCAGTTCGCAACGCAACACTTGGGCAATTCAAGGGTAAATTGAATTGAAGGTTTGATAAGCGGCAGGGGTAATTCCGCAGCGGCAGATTCAGATCGAGGAGGCTTATGTTCGGCGGGTATCGCTTGACAGTTTGCTCTAAATGACAGTTAATTCGGCAGTTCAATAAAGAACACGGCCTTTGAAACGCCCACCCGATACCGATCTGACCGCATTATGCGGTTCCTTCAGGAAATTCGTCATGCACGCAATGCCACTGGTGCTGTTGATCCTTGCGATTATGGGAATTGCGTATCGTTTTTACAGTGCTTTTTTGGCGGCCCGCGTGGCGGTACTGGACGATACGCGGATCACTCCAGCCATCGATTCAACGATGGCCAGAACTATCACCCCACCATAAATGGGTTTTGTTTGGCCATCATTTCGCCGCTATTTCGGGGGCAGGACCTTTGATTGGGCCTGTCCTTGCAGTTCAGTTCGGTTACATGCCCGGGCTCGTTTGGCTTGTCGTCGGTGTCTGTTTGGCCGGCGCCGTTCAAGACATGCTCGTGCTCTTTGCCTCCGTTCGCCATCAAGGGCGATCACTCGCTGAAATCGCTCGCTCTGCGATCGGCCCGGTCGCCGGCACCGCTGCCTCCCTCGCAATCCTTTTCATCGTGGTCATTGCCTTGTCGGGGCTCGGTGTTGTGGTGGTTAAAGCGCTAGGTGGTGAAGAGATCAAGATGCCTGCAGGTACATTGATCGCGATCCCATCGGACACCGCGTTTCAAACCAAGGATCTAGGCGCAGACAATATCGCAGTCGAGGTGCCACCTGGGGCAGAATTGCAATACAAGGGAGGCGCGAAGGTTGGTCGAAGTGACGACTTTACGTTGGTGATGACCGGTGAAGCGTACAAAGCAGGCCTAAAGCAATCGGACAATGGTAGCGCTCAGTTAATGCTGAGCCCGGGAACCAAAGAACGTGTTGCCGTAGTAGCTGGGGAACCTTTACGATTGCATGTACGATTCCCATCGCGCTTCTCGTCGGTTTGTACATGTACAAGCTGCGCAAAGGGCGCGTTGTCGAAGCTTCGTTGATCGGCGCCGTTGCAGTATTAGCCGGCGACGGTTGCCGGGAACTGGATTCCCGGTTCGCCCTTGGAGCCTTACTTCTCTTTATCACGCAACGCGACCATTCTATCGATTTGCATCTACGGTTTTGTTGCGAGCGTACTACCGGTTTGGTTGTTACTTTGTCCCCGCGACTACCTTTCGAGTTTTTTGAAAATCGGAACCGTGCTGTTGCTCGTGGTCAGTGTGATGATTGCCAACCCGAAGCTCGAAGCTCCCGCGATCAATCAAGTGTTTGCTCAAGGGGGTGGGCCTTATTTTGATGGGGCCATCTTCCCGTTTGTGTTCATTTGCGTGATGTGTGGTGCGGTCTCCGGATTCCATGCACTCGTTTCTTCGGGCACCACGCCCAAGATGGTCATGCAAGAATCACAGATCCCGATGATCGGTTACGGCGCAATGCTCATGGAAGGATTGGTCGCAGTGATGGCATTGATTGCTGCGGCATCATTACCTGCTGGAGATTATTGGGCCATAAATATTGATTTGGCCAGGCTCGAACAATACGCCAGTAAGTTGCCGGAGATGAACGCGGACATCGACCATCTACCAGAGCTTGAACGCCAAGTCGGTGGTGAATCGTTAAGAGGTCGAACCGGGGGCGCCGTGACGTTAGCGGTGGGCATGTCAAAGATTTTGTCCTCGGCTATGGACCGGGTATTCGCAGGGTCATTGAGCATCGATTCAGTGATAAAGTACTGGTATCACTTCGCGATCATGTTTGAAGCTTTGTTTATTCTGACGACGATTGATACGGGAACGCGAATTGCGAGATTCTTGTTACAAGAAGCGTTGGGAAAAGTTTATAAACCGATGGAGCGGGTCGATTGGCTTCCCGGGGCAGTGATCTGTACGGCTGTGGTGACTGCGGCTTGGGGTGGACTTATCTGGACGGGTTCGATCGATACCATTTGGCCGATGTTCGGTATTGCCAATCAGTTGCTTGCAGCGATTGCGCTTTGTGTTGTGACGACGGTTCTATTTAATAACGGTCGAGGCAAGTATACGTTTGTTACGATTTTGCCCATGTTGTTCGTTACCGTAACTACGTTAACCGCTGCTGTAAAAATGGTAACGGGCAAGTTCCTTTCCAACTTAAAGGTCGGTTATGCAGATGATGATTGGACGAAGATGTTCTCAGGGGGGTGAATATCACCGGGACCGTCTTTTTACTTGGATGCTTCGCCATCATATTAACGGCATCCGTTTTGCGATGGTTTGATCAACCGAGGACTTCGCCGACGCCGGAGCAGAAACCGGAAAATTAAGCATCGAGTGAAATCATTTGAGTCGTCAGCCATGCATGGCGTGTTTTCAGAAACTTAGTTGGAGATTAAGAGCTTGAATATCCTCGGTCAGCAACTCAACGGCAGCGACATCGCCGTCATCGCATTGCTTGTATTGCTCGAAGGAGTTCTTTCGATCGACAATGCGCTAGTGCTCGGATTACTTGCGAAAAGGCTGCATCCTTCGCAACGTGGTCGCGCGTTGACATATGGATTAGTCGGTGCTTTTGCGTTTCGATTATTGGCTGTGGCTACTGCAAGCTATTTACTTCAATGGCGAATTGTAAAGCTCATTGGTGGCGGTTATCTGCTTTACATTGCCATTCGTCACTTGTTCTTTGAGTCGCGAGAAAAAACAGAAGAGCAATTGTCGGTGGATGAAAGTGGCGAGCTTACGTTGCGCGATAGTCAGACAGGTTTGCCATTGAGTGAAGCGGATGAAGAGTTAGAGATTGATCAACGCATGCCCGTTACCATGCAGCGCGACTACTCTTCGTTTTGGTGGACGGTGTTGACGATTGAATTGACCGACATCGCGTTTGCTGTCGACTCGATTCTGGCGGCGATCGCCCTGGTGGGCGCGCCCCCTCCTGGACATCCCGCAAGCGACCCTCATCCGAAACTGTGGTTGGTTGTAACCGGCGGTATGCTCGGAGTGATCTTGATGCGTTTCGCGGCGGTCATGTTCATCAAGTTGTTAACGAAGTTTCCTCGGTTCGAGATATCCGCGTATTTGTTGGTCACGGTCATTGGAGCAAAGCTGCTTGCGGATTGGGGAATCAATTCTGCAGAACACCCGCATCGGCTCGATTTTCATAGCTTTCGCGAACCCGAGTTTTGGGTCTTTTGGATCGCGATGATCGTCTGTTTCATGATCGGATTCCTGCCGATGTCGAAACGCCCATCTGCTCCGCAATCTTAGCGTCAGTGCGCAAGCACTACGGTGCATTGAACGTCAGTGCGCAAGCACTACGGTGATAGCGGATTGACCGTATGGCTTGCGCCATGACGCTTGGGCGCCATCGGCATGATCGCACCAAACCGAATAAACGTTTGAGTTTGACTGGCGCGATTCGAGAAGCGAGCTGAAATTGACGCTCTCTCTAAATTCCTAGGCTAAGGTATAGCAGTGAATTGGGGGGAGTGTTTAGATGGTTGTTATCATTGGCATAATCGTCGTTTGCGGCTCCGTGCTCGGCGGCTTCATGATGGCCGGCGGCCATGTCGGTGCGTTGATTCACCCTTCCGAGCTCGTCACGATCGGTGGCGCTTCGATGGGTGCTCTGATCATCATGTCTCCCATGAGCGTGCTCAAGAACATGGTGAAGGGTTTATTGCAAACCATCAAAGGGAATCCATTTTCTAAAGCCGCCTATCTCGAGTTAATGCAGTTGCTCTATCACATGTTTCGTAAAGCGAGACGCGATGGGTTGCTAGCGCTCGAGCCTCACCTGTCGAATCCACACGAAAGTTCCATATTTAAACGCTATCCAAAGGTTGCAGGGAACCATCACATTACGGAGTTCATCCGTGGTGCGCTTTCTCCATTACTCGATGGTAGTGTTAATCCACAGCAACTCAGCACGCTACTCGAAACTGAAATCAAAGCGGCCGAAGACGAGCATCATGCACCCATTAGCGTGTTGTCGAAAACCGCGGACGGACTTCCCGGGTTCGGGATTGTGGCGGCGGTGTTGGGGATCGTGGTGACGATGGGACACATCGGCGGACCGCCGGAAGAGATTGGTCATAAAGTTGGTGCGGCCCTCGTGGGTACGTTCCTTGGGATTTTGCTTTCATACGGTTTCATCGCTCCTTTGGTCGTGACATTGGAATTCTTGGGACACTCTGAATCGAGTTTCCTAAGAACGATTTCGGTTTCCATCAGCAACTTTGCTGAAGGCATGCCGCCAAAGGTATCGATCGAAGCCGCACGACGCGGATTGGCTCATGACGTGCGTCCTGATGCCGAAGAGCTTGAGCCAAAGTTTAAAGAAATCGACGCGTTGGGCGACTAAACCCATCACATCCTAGGGGAATGATGCAATGGCGGGTGGAGGTGGTGCATGGAAAGTCGCATACGCGGACTTCGTGACTGCGATGATGGCTTTCTTTATGGTGATGTGGTTAACGGCCCAAGACTCTGAAGTGAAAGAGGCCGTCGAAGGCTACTTTCGCGATCCTTGGGCAAAGTACAGCACGAATCACAACGACGTGCGCCGACCGACGTTGGTGGAGCCTAAGTCGAGTGTCGAAGCGAGTAAAAAGAAGAACAACGGGAGCAACGCTCGACAAACACCGCATGATGATCCCGAGTCTCCTGAAAACAAGCAGCCTCGTTTTGTCACCATGCGTTCGAATGAACGTACGACAACCGGTACCATGGTTCTGTTTGAACCCCATCGGTCAGATTTAACGAAAGAAGCTCAGCAAAAGCTTGTTAACCTTATTCCTCAGTTAACTGGGATTACCCATAAGATCGATCTGCGTGGGCACGTCTCATCGAAAGAGTATGCTGAGAGTGAGTCCGAAGAAGCTGGTTGGAGATTAGCATTCGCGCGGTGTGTCTCGGTGATGGAGTTCTTGGAATCCAAAGGTATTCCTTCGGATCGCATGCGACCAAGTGTTGCAGGACCGCATGAACCGATCAGCATCGGAGCCAATGAGTCGGATCTGAAAAAGAACTGCCGAGTCGAAGTCTTTTTGCTTCCAGAGCGTACAGACGGATTCAAAGGTACTGCCGAAGAGCGAAAGAAGCTTGAGATACCGACGGCTGTTGAAGTCAGTGTTTCAGCAGGCGGTGATAAACATGGCGGGGGCAAACCTGCCGAAAAGCACGGTGGCGGTCATTAACGTCAGTGCGCAAACACTACGGTGACAACACCATTCACCGTATTGATTGCGCCATGACGTTTGATTCACCGTATGGCTTGCGCCATGACGCTTGGCGTTTAAATCACCAAGCGTTGAACGCGATGGTTGTTACTATCAAGCACATGCAATCGATTCTTTGAATCGCAAACGACACCCCAAGGTTGATTCAATTGACCGGGTAGGCGCCCAGGGGCACCCCAAGTCGTGAGCGATTTGCCAGTTTGATCAAAACGCTGTAACCGTTGATTGCCATATTCGCAAACCCAAAGCGTTTCTTCACGGTCAAACGCAATGCCGTAAGGGTACTGCAACTCGCCGACCCCTGTTCCTTGGCGCCCGATGACCTGAATCAATTTCGGCGGCGAGACGTTTGTGTCGAAAACTTGGATGCGATGGTTACATGCATCCGCGACCCAAAGCCGATTTTGGGAGTCGACTGCAAGGCTCTGTGGACGCACTAATTGCCCGGGCGCATCACCCGTCCCGCCCCACTGACAAATAAAACTGCGTTCGGGAGAGAATTGTTGAACCCGATCCGCATCCCCATAGTCACCGATGTAAAAACGCCCCCAGGAGTCGCGCACGATGTCAGTAACAAATGCGAATTTTCCTGGGACGGTCCCCGGCTCGCCTCCAATTGTTAAATCTTCCAGCCATTTTCCCTCCAGGCTGTAAAATAAGACGCGGTGATAGTGTGTATCAGCAACCACTAACCGATCTTCCTGATCGACGTACATTCCCGTGGGGCGACCCAAAAGAGTTTCCGGCGTTGTCCATCCGCGCAAGAGTTTTCCGTCAGGATCAAAAACCTGAATCCGCCCCGTTGTATCGACGATATAGAGGCAATCCTGCCGATCGATTGCCAAAGCCCGCGGTTTTAGGAAGCGTCCGACGCTTAAACCTCGCCGCCCCCAAACCAAATCGGGCTCGGAAAGAGGTCCGAAATTTCCCGTACAACCCCCTATGCTGGCTGTGAGCAACAAGGGGCTAACCACGAGCGAACCGAGGAATTGGCGTCGTGGACGGGGTGAGGGCATCGAGGGAATCTCCCGAACCTGAGTCCCGTTGGCTTGCAGGTGATGCGAAACGGGCATTAATATTGGATTTTACCGACTTTGTTAGTGTATCCGAAGGATCGCTTTTCCAAATGGCCATAGTCCTCGATTTACAACGTGCCGAGGACCCGCGTGATGCCGTTCATCGCGCCGTACAGTCGTTGGTGGAAGGCCAGCTTGTTTGTTTACCCACGGAAACGGTCTATAGCATGGCAGCCAGCGCTTTGAATGTCGCGGCTGTAGAACGATTGCTTGCAGGGATGCAAGGCTTAGGCACCAAACCTTCACTTGCCGTGAAAAGTGCGGATGAAGCCATGGATTACTTGTGCGATGCCTCCCCATTAACTTCGCGGTTTGCCAGACAATGTTGGCCGGGACCGGTCACCTTGCTCACCCATTGCCGCCACCCAGATTCAGCGGTTGTGCGATTGCCGACTCCAGTTCAACATTCGTTGCTCGGAGCTGAATGTGACATGGGGCTACGGGTTGTGAAGCATGCAGCGGTCCAGAGTTTGTTACATTACTGGTCTGGACCTTTAGTGTTGATCGGAATGCACTCGCGTGAGCGAGAGCCGATTACGACCGGAGCGGCGGCCGCAGCCTTGACCAATGGTCAAGCGGCACTAATCCTTGATGATGGTCAAACAAGGTACGGTGGCCCCTGCACTTCGGTTCGTATCGAAGGGAGCCGATTCCAAATCGTGGATCATGGTGTGGTTGAAGACGACGTCATTCGCCAACTTGCGCAACCTTTAATTCTCCTCGTTTGCACCGGGAATACATGTCGTAGTCCCATGGCTGAAGCACTACTGAATCATCGGTTAAAAGCTTCGGCAAAGTCGGAACGGCTAGGGGCACGTGTTGCTTCGGCCGGTCTTGCGGCGATGGAAGGTGAACGAGCGAGCTCTCAAGCAGTCGAAGTACTCAAGCGCCGAGGGCTTGATTTAAGTCGTCATCAAAGCCGTTGTGCGGATCAGTCTTTGTTATTCTCCGCTGATTTGATCCTCACCATGACTGGAAACCATGCGCAGGCGATCTTGCGTAATTTCCCGCAGCTGGCTGATCGTGTTCATCCGATACGCGGGGATGGCGGAGATGTCGTGGATCCTATTGGGGGTCCGCTCGAAGTCTATGAATCTTGTGCTCAGCAAATCGATCGCGAACTACAACGCTGGGTAGAGCGACTCGAAGCTGATTGGTTGCCTGTGGAAGAATCATGAATGGTAAAGTAACGCCACTGCGCGTTTGTATTGGAAGCGATCATCGCGGGATCTCAATCAAGACCCGTTTGATTCAGACATTATTGCGCGGTGGATACACCATCAGTGATGAAGGGGCAGGTGGTGATAAGCCGGTCGACTATCCCGACTTTGCGACAAGCGTCGCGCGCAAAGTCAGTGTTGGCGAAGCGGATCGCGGCATTCTGATTTGCGGCACCGGCATCGGCATGTCAATAACTGCAAACAAATTTCCGGGCGTACGTGCGGCACCTTGCTACGATTCGGTCATGGCTGAGATTGGCCGGCGACATAACGATGTCAATGTTCTCTGCTTGCCCGGCGACATGATCGGGGATCGTCCAGTTGATGATCTTGTCATCCTTTGGCTACAGACCGCATTCGAAGGCGGGCGCCATGCTCGTCGTTTAGAAAAGATTTCACAAATTGAAGCTGAGTTTTTTCATAATCACAAACCGGCTAAACATTAGTCCTGGCATAATGCTGTGGCCCGGCTCTTTGCTGAAAACTCTTTCCCCTGCTCTTCTTTGACTACACGGTCTTGTTATGTCGTTGCAAACATGGACATTGTTCGATGAATCTGATCGTTCCAGTGTTTCAAAGCTGAGTAAACTCACACAAGCCGAAACCATTCCAGCGGAAGTATCGACGCGCAGAGGAGTGTTTAAATTTAATTGGCGACAAATCGAACATGGCCCTGGAGCTGGTGTCGATGTCCTCACGGTTTCCGGTGATCATGCCGGCTTTGTGCTGTTGCCGACGCGCGGCATGAGCCTCTGGCGGTGTTGGAATCGAACAACGGAGTACGGTTGGAAAAGCCCTGTAGAAGGTCCCGTGCATCCAAAGCATGTGCCTACTTTTGATCCCAGTGGTTTAGGCTGGCTGGAAGGCTTTGACGAGTTCCTGGTTCGATGTGGACTCGAAAGCAATGGAGCACCGGAGTTTGATGAACATCACCGTGTTCGTTGGCCCTTGCATGGTCGCGTGGGAAATCTTCCCGCAACATGTTGTCGCGTCGCAGTGAACAAAGAAGAGGGCTGGGTAGAAGTCAGTGGCGTGGTGCGCGAGACACGTCTGTTCTTTGCCCACTTGGTATTGAACAGCACGGTTCGATTTTATGCGGATGGTCATGTGCTCGAAATCCGTGATCGAGTGACCAATGAAGGGCAACGCGATGGCATTCATCAGATGCTGTATCACATCAACTTTGGTAAGCCGGTGTTGGATGCTGGGACAGAATTAATTATTGCAGCCAAAGAAGTGGCGCCGCGAAACGCCCATGCTGCGTCGGATGTCGGCCATTGGGAAACTTATCGAGCACCACAAGCTGGTTACCAAGAGCAGGTTTATTTTTTTAAGCCGCAAGCAGATGCAGAGGGTTGGTCCAAGGCGATGGCTGTCAACAGTTCGCGTTCGGCGGCAGTCGGAGTGGAGTATGACACGCGGACTTTGCCGTGGTTTGTACAATGGAAGAACACGGCGGCCGAGGCGGACGGATACGTCACGGGTCTGGAACCGTCAACGAACTTTCCCAATATTCGTTCCTTCGAAGAACAGCATGATCGTGTAGTGCGATTGCCTGCTGGTGCACATGTTGAACACCGACTGCGCATTCACTTACTCGCAGCGCGTGGGCCGATTGATGAATTTGACCGAGCGATCAAAGGATTAGGTGCGACGCCACACGTCCATGCCAACCCGTTGTCGGATTGGAGCAGTCCGTAGTTGCCGGTCGCAGGAATTGCAGCGGCTGAAGCCGAAAACTTCTCCGGCGAATTTTTCTAGCGGCGTCTGCAATTCCCTTGCATGGGTTTTGTGTATTTCCTTCCGGCGCAAACGAACGCAACGAGTGTGGAGGAAAACGGAAACCGCTCAAAGGTTTTGCGAAGCGGACCAGAGGGTAGAACCCGATCGGGCGGATTTTGAAAATATCTGCCCTTAACGGCTTGCGCAAGCGGCTTGGGGTGGTTAAGATCACACTCGAATTTCGTCGTGAGCCGAAGTATTCGGTTCGATTTTTGGGCGAGGCGGAAGCTCGAACGACGAAGTTGCGGTGCCGTCGGTTTCTCTGTAAGCCTCGGTTGCTTAAGGAAAAAAGACGTGTTGCCGCTGTTGGCCGTATCGTCACCTTCAGCAGAGAAGAATCCTCCGCATGTCGTCCGAAAAGAAGTACAAACTCGAGTACATTTGGTTAGACGGGTATCTCCCGGAACCAAACCTTCGTAGCAAGACGAAGATCGTTGATTCAAAGCCCAACTCGGTTGCCGATTGTCCCTTGTGGGGCTTTGACGGCAGTTCGACCCAGCAAGCGGAAGGACACAGCTCGGATTGCGTTTTGCAACCCGTTGGCTTGTATCCCGACTGCACTCGGAAGAACGGCTATCTCGTAATGTGTGAGGTGTTATTGCCAGATGGCAAACCTCACCCGACCAACTACCGCGCAACGGTAGAGGATATGCCCGATTTATGGATTGGTTTCGAGCAAGAGTATTTCTTCTACAAGGATGGCCGACCACTTGGGTTCCCCGCTTCGGGCTATCCAGCACCTCAAGGTCCATACTACACCAGCGTTGGTTATAAGAACGTTGGCTGTACGGCTCGTCAGATCACCGAAGAGCATATCGACATCACGTTAGATGCGGGTATCAATCTCGAAGGGATCAATGCTGAAGTTGCAAAGGGGCAATGGGAATTCCAAATCTTTGCAAAGGGAGCCAAGAAGGTTTGCGACGACATGTGGATCTCGCGATACCTGATGGTGCGTTTGTGCGAGAAGTACGGCGTTGATATTGAGTTCCACTGCAAGCCGATCCGCGGCGACTGGAACGGCTCGGGTATGCATACCAACTTCTCCTATGGCAAGTTGCGTGATGTCGGTGGAAAAGAGTACTTCGAAAAGCTTATGGAAGCGTTCAACAAGTACCGCGACGAGCATATTGCCGCTTACGGTCCCGACAACCATCTGCGTTTGACCGGGTTGCATGAAACCCAGTCGATCGACAAGTTTAATTATGGCGTCGCTAACCGCGGTGCTTCGATCCGTATTCCTCACAGCTTCGTCAACAATGGTTACAAGGGATACCTCGAAGATCGTCGTCCGAATTCGCAAGCCGATCCTTACAAGATCATTTCGCGTATCGTGAAGACGATTAAGTCGGTTGGCTAATTGTTTTTCAAGAACGGTAGAAGCTACGACGCCGCTTCGTTACGAAGCGGCGTTTTTTTTTGATGAGGCGGAAATGCGAGAAGCAAAGAATACGGCTCGGGCATTGGTTCGCATTGGATACGACGGACGTGTTCACAAAGAGTTTCGCGCTGCGAATGCCAAAGAAAGATTCGAGAACGAGGTTCGCGTCCTAAAGTACTTGGAACAACGCGGCTGCGAGTTTGTTCCCCGTTTGCTTGAAGCCGATCCGGAGCATTTGCGAATCGTCACGACCAATTGCGGTTCGTTGGTTCAGCAATTGAGTGATGAGAAGGTCAAATCGATTTTCGGTGAACTTGAGGCCTATGGTGTGCGTCATGAAGATCCGTTCTTGAGAAACATTACCTATCGCGCGATGGATGGACGATTCTGCATTATCGACTTTGAATTCGCCACCATCATCGATCCGAACTATCAAGAAGGTACTTCACAAAACCAGCTTGCTGAAAAACAACGGATTGAGGCCATTCGCTGGTCGGGAAAAACGGATATCGGCAAGTTCCGACCGAACAACGAAGACGCGTTCTTGGCAATTACTTTTGATTCGAAAGAGTTTCACTATTTAGGTCGAGCAGGTGAAGTAAAGTCGATGGGCTTGGATTTTGTTTTTGCAGTTAGTGATGGGATGGGGGGAGAAAAGTCTGGTGATTCGCAAGTCGCTTTGCCATTGAAAATATCACGCGATTGTTACCGCGACGATTCGAGTTGTCTCCTGCCAACTACGCAGCAGGATTCACGGCCATGTTGCAAGAACTCTTTGGAAGTATTCATCGGCAACTGACGAAGCTTGGCAATAGCTATCAGGAAGGTCGAAATATGGGAGCCACGCTGAGCCCTGATTTGGTACGTGCGCGGAAGAATTTATTTCGCGCATATCGGCGACAGTCGCATCTACCATCTTCCTTCAGGAGGAACGATGAAACAGATCTCAGAAGATCATACACATGTCGGTTGGCTTCGACGCGCTGGCAAGCTCAATGAGCGCGAAGCTCGCTATCATCCGCGAAAGAATGTCTTAGCCCAGTCGCTTGGAGCTGGAAATCAAAAGATCGAACCGCAAATCGGAATGATTGAGTGTCAACCAGGTGATCGATTCGTTCTCTGCACTGACGGAGTGATTGAAGGTCTATGGGATCGGGGCATTGAAGAGCTTGTCAACAGTCCGACCCAAACGCAAACCGCACTGCCACCAGCCGATCGGCTAGTGGCGAGTGCGGTCGCGGAATCCGGACGTGATAATGCTACGGCAATGGTCGTTGAGATTGCTTAGCAGTTAAGCCTTTCATTAATCCTTGTCATTGCCTCGGCCGCGGTTCCCCCCACGACCCAATCCAGAGTTTTCTGTCGGATTCCGTTGACCACCACCCGATGGTCGACTGAATCCAGGCGCTCGTCCCGGGTTGCTGTTAGGTGGTTGAACCGAAGGTAGACTTCGCTGAAGGTTTGGAGCGGGGTTTATTCCCGCTTCATTACCTCGCCCGCCAAGGCCAGGAATCGAAGGGCGTCCACGGTTGCCTTCGCTGGGAGCGCCACGCGGAGCATTGTTGTTCAGCGAGTTAAGCGGATTGGCGTTCGTAGGAGGTTGAATGTTCGGAACGCTACGAGTTGCAGCATTTCCAGGATTGATGTTTCGAGGGTTGAGGTTACCAGGGTTGAGGTTACCAGGGTTGAGGTTACCAGGTTGAGGTTACCAGGGTTGAGGTTATTCAGCCCACGTTCAACTCCTTCGCGTCCGCGCCCTCGGCCATCGTTAAGTGAATTTCCTTGATTGGGGAGTGTCGGCTGTGAGCGATTTGCATCGCCACGCCCACCTAACGGATTACGATTCCCTGGAAGTCCATCACGATTGGGACTACCGTTTCGGTTCAATGGGTTGGCATTGTTCAATGGGTTGGCATTCGGGTTAGGTGTCGACTCTTTTGGCGTTACGCTTGGTGCGCGATTTGAATCGCCTTTGGGAGTTTCATTTCGGGGAGCCCGAGCATCTGGGTTTCGGCCGGTTCCGGGGAGTGGATTGTTAATTCCAGGATTAACATTGTTATTGCCTTCTCGACGATCACCACGATTGCCGTTAAGCCGATCAAGGTTGTCTTTGAGGCTATTCCGGGAAGTTGCTACTATCCGGTCTGCGGTCATTGCCAGGACCGCGATTGGGATTATCGCGATCGCGTTCACCATCTCGCCGATTTTGATCTCGACCCGCGTTATCTGGTCGGTTGCTCAGAGGGTTGTCATTCAAGTTGGGATTATTGTTACCTTGATTAACATTTTCATCACCGCGGTTTCTGTTACCACGATTCTCTTGGCTGAAGTCTGGACGACCAACCCGGTAAGGTAGGCCTTCGGGCAGACGCCAACGATCGCGATCGCCCTCTCGCCCTTCTCGGTTTCGACCTAAATTATCGTCATCATCTCCAGGACCACGATCGCGATTTCGATCTCGCGACTCCATGGCCAAGCGTTGCCGTAGGAGATCGTTGAACGGATTGCGATTGTCGCTCAGGCGATCACGTTCGTTGTTTGAGAGTTGCGTAAAACGCCATGGCGAATCGTGTCGATCTCGTCCATCAACCAATGATTGAATGCGCAAAGCGCGCGGGATATCAATTCCCGCGACGTTGCCATAGTTCTGGAAGAACTGATTTTGCAACGCTAAGGTATGCGGAGGTCGGTAATCGCGATTACTTGCATAATAGTTATGTAATCGAGAGATACTTTGCAAATAGCCTGCATCCCGAGACTGGGTTCGGTAGTACGAGTAGAGAGGATCGAAACCTCGCGAGTACTGAGAGAACGAAACCCATGGATAAATGTCACGTGCTCGGTATCGTTGATCGTAGTAATCACCAAAGAAGTAATGGTTGTAGCGTGGGTAGATAAAGAGATTGGCTAGAAAGTTTGAACCAACGTTCAGGATGTAGCTTGGACGGAAGCGATACGAAGCGAACGAATTGCCGCGCCAACGGATTGGGCAAAAGATTGTGCCTCGGTTCGGCATCGTGTAATCCCAATATCCAGCGCGATAAATCGCACCGCGTGGCGTCCAAACATAACGATCGGGAACCCAGATCCAATTGCTGTAACCAGGTGCCCAATAACCCGCGCGCCACTGATATTGTTGATTGATGTAACTCCACTGGCCGGGGATCCAAAAGTGATTTGCCGAAGGCGCTTCGCTGCTAGGGGCGGCTGAGATGGGTTCTGGGGGAAGCGGCAAATAAACAATCTCTTGATTGTCCTGAAGCGTCCAAAATCCGGATATCCATTGATATCCCTGTTCAACTTGTGTCCAGTAGCCCGGGATCCAACGTTGACTAGGAGGCACTTGTCTCCAGATACCTGTTATCCAAATGAAGTCATTTGTGTCATCATCCCAACCCCAGTAACCCGGGATCCACACGATGTTATCACCTTCCGGTCGATACTCAGGGGGGACTTCGTCTATCGGATCTGGTGGTGTTTGCGAAACAATCAGGCCTGGAACGGCTTCGATGCTGTATTGTTCTGCGAAGGCCTCGTGGAGCGGACCACGGGTCAAAACTTCCGTCCCTTCAGGCAGTTCTTCGACATTGCCGGCAAGGGGTGCGGGCAGGGTTGGTGCATCTTGCGACCACAATTGGGGAGAAATCGCAACAAGCGCCGCGACAGCGGTTGTAAACCTCACGAGACGCACGGTAGTAGCTCCAGAAAATGGGGGGAGAGTAACTTTACGTTTATATCGATTCTTCCAGAGAAACCGCGGCACCTTACAATCTGTACGCACGCAGCTAGTTAGGAAGAATCCGTGTTAGAACTTCTGTAGACAAGGTGGTTGCAATTAAGGTGCCAATCGAAAGAAACCAGCGAGGTTAAAGGTTGCAGGTTTGCAGCGAGTCAGCGGCTTCGTTCTAATGTCGGCCACCGTGTTCAATAACTTTCCTTTTCAGCCTCTTCTTGATTGCACCATGAAATTCATTCTTGCTTTGGACCAAGGTACGACGAGTTCGCGAGCGATTTTGTTTGATCACGAAGGAAACATTCGCGGATTATCTCAACGGGAGTTTGCTCAACATTATCCAAAGCCAGGTTGGGTAGAGCACGATGCGCGCGAAATCTGGCGCACGCAATTAGCTGTTGCGCAGGAAGTACTGCAGCAGAACGGACTGTCTGCCCAAGACATCGCTTCGATCGGGATAACAAACCAACGGGAAACAACATTGATTTGGGATCGTCGAACAGGAACACCGATTGCGCATGCGATTGTATGGCAAGATCGAAGAACAGCGGAACGATGCGATGTCATACGGGCCGCAGGTCAAGCTGAAAAAGTGCAACAGAAGACAGGGCTGGTCATCGATGCATACTTTTCTGGAACGAAGATCGCGTGGTTACTTGATCAAGTTCCTGGTGCCAGAGCGCAGGCCGAGCGAGGCGAGTTAGCCTTCGGAACGATGGATACTTGGTTGTTGTGGAATTTAACGGGAGGCAAGTTGCATATTACGGATCCTAGCAACGCATCGAGGACCTTGTTGTTCAACTTGAAGACCGGCGATTGGGACGATGAACTCCTGTCTTTATTTCAAGTGCCACGAAGTGTACTGCCTGCGGTGCATTCATCGAGCGAAGTTTATGGAGAGACATCTGCAGAGTGGTTTGGTGCGCCGATACGGATTGGTGGAATAGCAGGCGACCAGCAAGCCGCTTTGTTTGGACAGAGCTGTTTAGATCATGGGATGGCGAAGAATACCTATGGCACCGGTGTTTCATGTTGATGAACATTGGAGCACAAGCGGCGCTGTCGAAAAATCATTTACTGACGACGGTCGCTTGGCGATTAGGGTCTCAGGGCAAGCTTCAATATGCTTTAGAAGGTAGCATTTTTATCGCCGGCGCCGCAGTTCAGTGGCTTCGTGATGGTTTGGGATTGATCAAGCGTCTGCGGATGTTGAAGCTTTGGCGGCGAGCGTGCCCGATCATGGCGGGGTGTACGTTGTTCCTGCTTTTTCTGGTTTAGGGGCACCGCATTGGGACGCTTACGCACGTGGAACCATTGTCGGTTTAACTCGCGGCACCACGGCTGCACACATCGCGCGTGCGACGCTTGAAGGAATCGCGTTTCAAGTTGCCGACGTCTTGGATGCGATGCAACAGGATTCACAAGTACCCATTCGAGAGCTCCGCGTCGACGGTGGCGCTGCCGCGAACGATTTGCTGATGCAATTTCAAGCGGACTTGTTGCAAGCGCCAGTGTTCGTCCGAAAGTGATCGAAACAACGGCTTTGGGTGTCGCTTATCTTGCCGGGCTCGCTGTTGGTTATTGAAGAGTCCGGAGGAGATTCGCGCGGTATGGCAGTCACAACGTGTTTTTGAACCGCAGATGTCTGCAGACGAAGTGAAGACGCGTCGCAATCGATGGCAAGCTGCATTGCTGCGAGCGCGGGACTGGGAGAAGCTCAATTGAATTGGAATCGCAAGCAAACAATTGATCGTCTTAAAGAACGAAATCAAGTCTGGGATGTGTTGATTATTGGAGGCGGAGCCACAGGGCTTGGGATCGCTGTGGACGCTGCGGCTCGCGGTTATCAAGTCGCGCTTGTGGACCGTCATGATTTCGGGAAGGGAACATCGAGCCGTTCGACGAAGCTTGTGCATGGTGGTGTGCGATACTTGCGACAAGGCAATATCCGATTAGTGCAAGAGGCTTTACATGAACGCACGCGTTTACTACAGAATGCACCACACCTGGTTCAGCCGTTGGGATTTATTGTTCCGCTGCAAAGTTGGTGGGAGGGGCCTTACTTTCGAGCAGGGTTCTGGCTTTATGACTGGCTTGCCGGAAGCAGTGGTTTTCAAGCATCTCGTCGTATGTCGAAAAGTGCAGTCGCACATGCGATTCCGACACTGAAGGCCGAGGGCTATCGTGGTGGGTTGTGGTATCAAGACGGGCAGTTTGATGACACGCGATTGTTAATTAGTTTGGCGCGTACGGACGGCGGAAGCTCAGGGAGGTTGTGTTGTAAATTATGTGGATGTGCGGGCATTGGCAAAGCGAAATGGGCGAGTCGTCGGTGCGACTTTGCAAGACAAAGAAACGGAGGAGGAATTTGTTGTCGAAGCACGTTGTGTGATAAATGCAACGGGACCATTTTGCGATGCGGTTCGTCGCTTGGATCATCCCAGCGAGCCAGCCATGGTTGCTGCAAGTCAAGGCGTGCATATTGTCTTGCCGAAATCATTCTTGCCGGGCGAGACGGCACTCATGGTGCCCAAAACAAGTGATGGTCGTGTATTGTTTTTGATACCATGGCATGATCATGTTGTCGTGGGAACCACTGACACGCCTCTTGATCGTGCTGTTACCGAGCCGGTGCCTTTCCCAGAGGAGATTGAGTTTTTATTAGAGACGACCGGTAAGTACCTAGAACGTAAGCCTAAGATCGAGGATGTATTCAGTGCGTTTACAGGAATCCGTCCGCTGGTTAAAGGGGCGCAAGGTGCGGCGACGAAGGCACTAGCGAGAGATCATACAATTACCGTTTCGGACTCGGGCTTGATCACGATTACCGGCGGTAAGTGGACCACTTATCGACGCATGGCGCAAGACTGCGTGAATCGCGCGATTAAGGTTGGTGACTTACCTGATAAGGCTTGTACGACCGAGACGCTGCGACTTCATGGGTACTTAGAACAAGAGGGTACTAAGACGTTAAAGTCGTTTGGTTCGGATCAAGTATTGATCGATGGATTAGCGGAGGGAGATGTCCGGCTATCTGAATGCCTGGATGACGAGTTGAAATCGATACGTGGCGCGGAGATTGTTTGGGCGGTGCGCGAAGAAATGGCGCGTTCAATTGAAGATGTTTTAGCGCGAAGGACGCGAGCATTGTTTCTCAATCAGCGGGCCGCGCTTAGAATGTCATCGAAGACCGGAGAATTGATGCGAGTGGAATTGGGACAGGATTCTCAATGGCTTGAAAAGCAGATGCGGCAGTTCAAAGAACTCGCCGCTAAGTTTACGATTAGGTGAGTAGGCTAGTCGTCATGATTTGACGCCGACTCGCTGTTCATCTGTTGCTCTTGCTCTTCGTATTGATAACGAACAGGGCTCGTTGCTTTCTTGAGCATTAAGTGCATCAGGCCTTGCGGTGGTTCTTGACCTGTGAACAAGCGATATTGGTACGTGGCTTGGCGTACAAACATATCAACGCCAGTGATCACTTTGCAGTTAGCCTTCTTGGCATGTTTAATCAATAGAGTTTGTTCGGGATTGTAGATCGTCTCGAACACGATCATGCCCGGTTTCAGATAGGTTCCGTCGTAGGGAGAGCGGTCTACGTCGGGATGCATTCCGAGCGGGGTGCCGTTAATCAGCAATTGGCAGCGAACTTCATGACGTGCTTCCCAGTCAACAGCCATCCCACCGATTGCTTGAGCGAGGCGATTGGATCGGACGGCACTGCGACCCGATACCAGGACTTCTGCACCTTTTTGTCTTAGTCCCCAGCCGATAGCACGGGAGACGCCACCGGCACCGAGCAAGAAGCAACGGATGCCACGGAACGGTTTTTCGCCGTCGACAGGTACACCAAGCGAGTCGGCGATGCATTCCATCGCGGCACGGTAATCGGTGTTATAGCCAATTCGGCGTTTGCCATCGAAGATGATGGTGTTTGCGGCGCCGATTCCATCAGCGGCTGCTTCCATTTGCGTCAGCAGCGGCATGACGGCTTCTTTATGAGGAATGGTAACGCTCAAGCCGCGGATGCCGAGTTTCGGGCAAGCATCTAGGAAGCGTTCTAAATCGGCGGCGGGGACACGGAACGGAAGGTAGCTAGCGTTTAGGTTTTGTTTGGCAAAAGCGGTGTTGTGAATTAGGGGGCTAAAGCTATGGGCGACGGGATCAGCAATCACTCCAAATAGCTGGGTATCTTCATTAATTTGGTTATAGCGGTAGAGATACTGCATGTCTTTCCAGTAAATCATGCCGGGCGCTAAAGCTTTTTCGACACGACTCGCTGCGTAACTGAATGGGGCGCCATAGCGGCCAGTTAAAATGCGCGTTGGAGAACCGATGTCTCCCATACAGATGCCGATCGTTGGAACATCGACCGCTTGGAGAAGGTCAATCATCCGCAGCCAATCGTTTACGTTGTTGGCTTGGGTTGCGATCTTAGCGATGTCTGCATCACCATCGACAAGACGCTTGTGGATATCGGCGAGATTGGCAGGTGTCTCATCGAAGTTATGGTAACTAATGATGCGCTTGGTCCGGCCGTAACGAGGGATGTTGGCAGCGATATCCCACTCGAGATCGACATAATCGACTCCAGTCGCGATTGCCGATCGGAGCAACATCTGCCGATCTTCTTCGGTACCGAGCCATCGTCCTCCGTCTTCACGGCGCCGGCACGTGGCAACGATAGCACAAGGGCGCTGTTCTAGAAGTCGTTTGAGGTTGACGGCGCGAGCGATGTAATCCAATCGCAATTCAACGAGCTCGGCCCCAGCATTTGCGAGTTCGAGGTATTCGGCAATTGTGGTCTTATGTCGGGTTCGACCCACCGTCACACAAATCATGCGAAGCTTTCCACTAGTTGAATTAAAGGGTACAGAAACCCGGACCCAGCCGCACCTGGGCACCTAATCGATGGCTAACCAACATATTAGGCAAAAGGACAGGAAAACGTACCATTGAACCTGTGATTTCGAAAAGGCGGGCGGAAGATCAGCCTGCAAATCTCATGCAGAATCACGCTGGCCTCGCCAATGTCTGAATTCATGAAAGTTAAAAAAGGACAGAGGACCAAGAAAGGACCAAGAAAGGACAGGCGAACGACAGCTGCCTATGAAAGCAAGGAAAAAGCACCCTTTACGAACGTTCCAATGGAGTGTTTGAGGTTTGCGGGATTTTTTTAGAAAGCGAATCCGAACAAAGCTCCTACCTAACCAAATGCGCGTAATGCGGGATTAGTGAACTTTTTTGCACTAAATGTACGGGTGGTATATTGTGTTAAATGTGTTCTTGTGTACACTTCCGTCTATAGGGAGGTGAACCACCATGACTAGTCCAAGAAGTTTGCTCGTTGATTTGGAACAGACGCGCTGGTACCACTGTATCTCCGGTTGTGTCCGCGGGGCGTTCCTCCTGAGTGAGGGAGAATTCGATCGCAAAGATTGGATCGAAAAACGATTGGAGACGCTCGCTCAGATCTTTTCCATTGCGGTCGCTGGTTTTGCCATTCTCGACAACCACTTGCATGTGCTCTGTCGACTGGATCCCGAGCCCACAAAGCAGTGGAGCAATGAACAAGTCGCGCGGCGCTGGTATGAGCTGTATCCCAAACGCGATAAGCACGGTAAACCGCTGCCGATGTCCGATGCTTGGCTTAAGGATAAGCTGAGCAAACCGGAATGGATTGAACAGATTCGGGAGCGGTTACAGAATCTGGGCTGGATGATGAAATGTCTGAAGGAGCCGCTTGCGCGGCTGATCAATCGCGAGGAGAAACGCCGCGGCACCTTCTTCGAAGGACGTTATAAAAGCATTGCTGTTTTGGATGAAGAATCGCTGCTAACGACCTGCGCGTATATTGATTTGAATCCTGTGGCGGCGGGGATTGCAGCGACACCTGAAGAGAGTCCCTATACGTCGGTCAAACAGCGGGTTGAGCATGTGGCCAAATCCGAACGGTTGAATGACCTGAGCGCGGCGAAGGAAGGCAATGCGGCGGCTTCCAAGCGAGCCAAGTTGCTCGAAGAGCATCTTTGGCTTTGCCCGATCGAAGATCGTCGTGAGTTGGATTCGCAGCGTGAAGGGATGCTGAAAGGCTTGACGCTGGGAAACTATTTGTTATTGCTGGACTATGTAGGCCGACTCCATCGTGATGGCAAAGCGGCAATCTCCAAAGAGCTTGACGATGTGTTTACGCGGCTCAAGTGTGATGCGAGCATTTGGACGGAGCGGATAAATAATCTCAAAGGCAAACGCCTGATGGGGCGATTCATGGCCGCAACCAAGGAGAAGCTCGTTGACGCGGCGAAGCACTACGGTCTGCGCCGCATCGTCAACGTGCATGGTTGCGAGTAAACATTGACGTCTCGGGTTTTAGGCTACCTTTTCGCATCTTCTTTGCTTAAGTCTGAGATGCTGTTGCGCGCTCGGGCTCTCTTTCTTTTCTCAAAGTCTGCATCTGTGCAGCTCTTGGAACGATTCTAGGATCATTCGAGTGAGCCATTCGATCCACTCGCTAGAGAAACCCCCAGTCTTGACCCACCAAAAAAGAAACAAAGAGTAAACCCTCTATCTAGAAAGATCTAGAAAGGATCTAGAAAGGACAGGCGCTTCAGATCTAGAAAGGACAGGCGCTTCATGGGGGATCTAGATGGGTAACAAAGGGTAACAAAGGACAGGCACTTATTTGACGCCTTGTGAGTGCCTGTCCTCAGTCTGCGTGAGTCTGTGTCGATCCTCTGAGTGCCTGTCCTCTGTTGTGTGTGCATGCAAAAGTGCCTGTCCTTTTTTGGTTGGTTCAAAAGTGCCTGTCCTTTTTTGGTTTGTCCTTTTTTGGTTGGGATTGGTTTATCTGGGCGGCGGTCGGTTACAATAGGCTGGCTATAAAAAACGCTCTCAGGAAAGTGACAGACAATGATTGTTAATGGAAAAACAATTTGCTTACTCGTCATGCTGTGGACCCTGGCGCTTCCCCTAAAAATCGCATGCGGTGAATGGGCGAACCAACGAGGAAATGCGGGTGCAACGGGAGCGGTCGAACAAAGTGTCGGTGAAAATCCGCAAGTGGTTTGGAAGTACTCCATGGGCGATGGCATTGAAACCACCCCTGCAATCAATGGTGGGAAAGTCTACGTCGGCGACTTTCAGGGAAAGTTTGCTGCTTTGAATCTGAAAGACGGTTCGTTGATTTGGCAAACCGAGATATCGGCTGCGAAAGCCGCCGCCGCGGTGGCCGATGACATGCTGGTCATCGGAGATCTCGATGGAATTGTCCACGCACTAGATGTTCAAAACGGAAAAGAACGATGGAAGTTTGACCTCGGTGGTGTGATCGACTCTGGGGCCACTATTCTTTCAAATAAGGTTTTTGTCGCTTCGCAAGCAGGCGAGTTAGTTTGTCTTGCATTAAAAGACGGTAAAGAATTATGGCGTTATGAAACCACTGACCAGTTACGATGTTCTCCCACCATCGCTCATGGTCGCGCGTTTTTAGGAGGTTGCGACGGTCAACTTCACCAGATCGATATCGAAACTGGAAAGGCTGCCGGTGAACCTCTTCCGCTGGAAAGTCCCACCGCCGCTACGCCAGCAGTCCTGGGAGATTTGGCAATCGTTCCAACCTACGGCGGCATGGTCTTCGCATTAAATTGGCGAGAGGGCAAACGAACTTGGGCTTACGACGATTCTGAACAACAACGCGAGTTTCGAACCAGCGCCGCAATTACCGATCACGTCGCAGTGGTGACTGGTCAAGGCAAGCAAGTTACGGCGCTCAGTATGTCGGATGGCAAACTGCTTTGGCAAGAATCATTGCGTCGGCGATCTGATGCGTCTCCCGTTATCGCCGGCGATAGCGTGTTCATCGCTGCGACGGACGGACAACTCCTGCGCATGAATTTGAAGAACGGCCGCACGACTTGGAAATATGAAATCCGCGGTAGTTTCCTGACATCACCCGCGCTGAGCGACGGCTATCTCATCGCTGTGACTGACAAGGGAGACGTCTTGTGCTTTCGCTAAGGTCTCGGGGCATCTATCGCATCGTGCGATCCCGCGACGGTTCTTTGACGCTTTGGAATCGAAATTACCAGCAGTGCTATAAGTCGACCGCCGGAGCTGTTGCCGAATCAAGACACGTCTACCTGGATAAGACTTGGAAATATGAAATCCGCGGTAGTTTCCTGACATCACCCGCGCTGAGCGACGGCTATCTCATCGCTGTGACTGACAAGGGAGACGTCTTGTGCTTTCGCTAAGGTCTCGGGGCATCTATCGCATCGTGCGATCCCGCGACGGTTCTTTGACGCTTTGGAATCGAAATTACAAGCAGTGCTATAAGTCGACCGCCGGAGCTGTTGCCGAATCAAGACACGTCTACCTGGATAGTGCACTTGTTACTCAACGTTTACTACAAAGTCGGCCCACACGCGTGCTTGAGATCGGTCTGGGTACGGGTCTCAACTTCTTGCTCAGCGCTAGTACTGCATTAAGACATCGAACCCCTATCCATTATGTTTCACTTGAGCGAAATCCAGTGCCAGGAATGCTATTGCAGGCCTTGGATTACGACGCGTTTGTGCAAAACAAGGCTTTCTACAAAGCTTGGCTCAAAGCCTACAGCAGTCGACGTAACTTGGGAGGTCAACGAACTTGGACTTTTTGTTACCCACCATTCGTCTCGCTCGAACTCTTTGTCGGCGATGCAGTTGAAACAATCGATCATGTTCCTACCTGCGAGGCAATCTATCTCGACGCTTTTAGCCCCAACCAAAATCCAGAGTTGTGGTCCCAACCATTTCTCACAAAACTCGCCGCGCGGCTAAGCCTTGATGGCCGCATGACAACCTATTGCGTTCAGCGAACCATTCGAGAACGTTTGCAAGCTTCCGGTTTGACCGTGGAGAAAGTGCGCGGCCCGACTGGTGGAAAACGTGAAATATTAACCGCATTTCATCCCTATAACCCGCCTGTTTGATGCAATCGTCAAACTCCGTGTCGGGAACTTCACTGGTTACCTCTGAAACCGAACCCGCATCCCGCAAAGCATAGTAGCTTTGCAAACCCTAGGCCTAACACTGGGCAGTTGCTTTAACCATAAGCGGGTCTTATGCGGGAATCGTTGACAACTCAATCGCTTCGCTCGCGCCAACCACAGGCAGGTTCGCTCCTGCGCGTGCTAGCTCGATTGCAAAGTTGGTTCCAGACCGATTTCTTGGTCTTTGATGCAACCAGCATGCGCGCTGTTCATACGCCTAAATCGATTCCCATTATGGACCGCGAACGCTTGTTACCCTTAATCCGTGTTGTTGCCGAAGGCGGACCGGCACGTTGCATTGCCGGTGAAGGGGCCGTGTCGCTTTGGGCTATTCGATTTGAATGCGATGACCGTTATGTTGTGGCTTTGGCACCTTTCCTAACAGACTTGTCGCCCGCTAATTGGAATGACGTTCAGCGAGTGCTGCTCACCGATGAGTCCACAAGTAAAGCTTGGCTACAAAACAAATCTATCTGGCCTCATCGTGGCTTGGAATCATTTCTCCAAGTTGCAATGCAAAATCTGCATTCGCATTACCGGGAACAACAGCTCAATGAGGAAATTGAAGGTCTCGCCACTAGCCTCTCTCAGTGCTTTGAAGAACTAACGCTACTTCATGATCTCAGTCGTCAATTGCGCCTAGATACGGATCCGAAACGTCTTGGAGAACGAGTTCTGGGTTCATTACATGGGTGTCTCCCGGCTCGGACTATGGCTGCGGTCTGGGAATTGAATGACCAAACCTTCACTGTGGAAATGGGAGTCCCGATCGGCGCTGACCAAGTTCAAATTGCTCGGAAAGCATTATCCAATTCTCATAGAGTTGAACCACATGTTCTTAACGCTCCTGGAAACCATTTGCATTGGAGTGCTCGAGCGATTGGCGTCCCGATACTAGATAACGATGTACCGATTGGTATGTTGATGGCACTAGGACGAAGTGACCCACAAGAATTCGGTACGACTGAAGCCAACCTGCTGCAAAGTGTAGCTGGTGTATTCGGTGGCTTCGTCGCAAACCATCGTCTCTACATTCAAGCTCGTGATCTTTTTCAAGGCGCCGTTCAAGCACTGACTTCGGCCATCGATGCAAAAGATCCTTACACGTGTGGTCACAGCAATCGCGTTGCCCGTATGTCGCGATGCCTCGCGAAGCATCTCGATTTGGTTGGCGAAGATATTGAAGCGATTTACCTGTCCGGCTTGCTTCATGACGTCGGCAAGATTGGCATTGATGAACGAGTGCTAAAGAAGCCGGATCGGCTGACGGATGAAGAATTCGAACATATCAAACAACACCCGGAACTCGGATATCGCATCTTGGTGAATGTTCCTGCATTCAAACCTTTCCTCCCCGGCGTTAGGCATCATCATGAAGCGTGGGATGGCTCAGGTTATCCCGATGGGCTTGTCGCTCAACAGATACCTCGCCAAGCACAAATCATTGCGGTCGCCGATTCACTGGATGCAATGACGAGTAATCGACCCTATCGAAACGGCATGCCAATCGATCGCGTCGAAAAAATCTTAAATGAAGGACGCGGTACTCAATGGGCACCCGATGTTGTTGATGCATACTTCGCGTGCCGCACTGAGCTGTTAGACATTGTCAACGAAGGAAATCGGAAAGCTCAGCTAGCTTTTCCCCATACACAGTTGCATGCAGATATCAATGCAACCATCATGCTCTCGCGTTCAAGCCTCGCAGCGCTTCAACAAAATTAAATCCGAATCAATCGCTAATTCGGAAACGCTGCACCAAAAGGATCGGCCATCCCTGCGGCCGGAGGCGGTGTTTCAGCTGGCGCGCCAAAAGGATCCGGTGCAGATGTGGCCGCAGGAGCCATGTCCGCTCCGCTCCCAAAAGGGTCTGCTGCGCCTGCGGCACTCGGAGCCATTTCACCAGTAGGCGCGGCCGTTGCAGGTTGCCCTGCAGGACGAGTTAAACTTTGTTTCGCAGCTTGATCTGCCAAACGATAGACCGGCGTTAAACGGGTTTTACCCCGAGGGATCAAACACTGACATTGGCCGGTTGGACCAACCAAATAAACTCGATCTGAAATGTTTTGACGAACAGCGCGAACCTCACCAGAAAGCCGTGTTGATCCGGTGATCTCTCCCGTATTTGAATTGATCGAAATCAGATTCTTTGGAAGTTGTAAACGCATAAATGTTATCCTTCCCATCTCCTCCGATAATGTCCGAAATGCCGGGTAAATTGGATGGCCAAGCAAAATCCCCACCGATTAAGTTGAGCACGATGAGCGTTCCATCTGGCGTAAGCAAGAACACTTTACCATTCAGCACGATGGAGAACGAAGTATCGATGCGCCGACAATGGTACGCCATTTCACTTTGCCACCGTTATTCGCATCCAAGCAGTATGCGGTTCCATTCTGAGAGACCGCAACGACGAGATCACCTGGCGCCATTGCAACGCTTCCAACGACTGCATTCGAAGGCTCTAGACGAAATGGAACCTTCGGAGTACCGGCAGTCGATAGCACATACACATAACCTCGATCCGTAGGCCACGCGATGCGCGTACCACTCGGATTACGCACCGGCGTCGCTTGCATCCCACCGGCAACCCGCTCCCGATAGGGCTCTGCCAAAATGTTCTCGGTTAAGTATCCCTCGATCGCCCCCAATGGCATCCATGCAAACGTATAATCGCTACCCACAAGCGGCCAAAGATTGGTGATCCTTCAACGTATTCAAATCCCAGATCTTTGCCTTCGGAAGTATTGAATACATGTAAGTTCGCTCCAGAGATTACGCTTACAATGTCATCGTTAACGTCAAAACCAAGTGGTGAGATTCCAGGATTACCAACGCGTAGAGACCAGAGGATGCGACCAGTCTCAGCATCCATCGCTGCCAACGTGCCATCATGTCCGCATGCAAACAATCGCGCGATTGGGACTTCCACCTTGGCAATCGAGCCCGTTTTGCCTCGACGCGCAAGCTTTCTAATCTCAAAGTCGAGCGCCTTTTTCACACCTTCTTCACCAAGCGGTATCCCGTTGCGCCCAAGCTGCTGCGGCGACATCGAAAGAACACGTTGGTTATCAACCATCAAGTCATAGAGTGTCTGCGCGCTTTTCTCCATAACATGGTAGCGGAGCATTGGCGGCAAACCTTCGCTCACCCGCATCGGAAGCGCACCGGTCCAAACCACCTGCAATCCAACTTGCTCGGCAGCGTAATCCGTTAACATTGACGGACCCGCGCCCAAAGCTGTCCCATAACTCGCAATCAATGACACCGTGGTCAGTATCGACACGATTAATGCCAATCGAGTCATGTGAAGCGGAGCATTAAAAAGACGCATCAGCGTAACCATCATGGACCAAAAGGGGATAAGCTTTCCAGTCGCTGAATCGCTTGAATCAAGCCGTTTCACCGAGACTTCCATTGTAACTGGATCTCCCTCTAAGTCCCGTAAATCTCAAATAAAATCCAGGGAACACCCGGACGACGACCGGTTTACATGACCAAACCCTTGGTCACTGTCATGAAGACGTCCTCCAGAGATGGATCCTTATCGTTAAAGCTGTGTAAGCGGACCCCCGATTTGAGGAGTTGCTCAAGCAGTATGGCCAGACCCTCATCATCGCATTCCATTTCCACCACCGCGCGCCCGCGACCCGTCACTTCGGGATCCCGTCGCTCTTCCAAACCCCGCATTGCCGGGTGGCTTCGAATAATGGAAAGCCCCGTATCCATGTTCGTCAGAAACTGAATATCAACCATCCGATTTCGACGCATTTGACGATAAACCGATTCAATCGGCCCATGCATCAACAATTGTCCGCGCTCGATGATGCCGATGGAAGTACAGCAATCGGCTAACTCCGACAGGATGTGACTGCTAATCAAGATGGTTTTGCCCATCTCGCGCAATGCCTTCAGCAATGCCTTCACTTCAATCCGAGCACGCGGATCAAGGCCGCTGGCGGGTTCATCCAGGATAAGGACAGGAGGATCATGAACCAGGGTTTTCGCAAGGCAAAGTCGCTGCTTCATTCCCCGCGACAAGCCATTCACATAATCGTCACGTTTGTGCGATAGATCCAACAGTTCTAAAACTTCGCTAATAATTGCCTTGCGACGCTGCTTGCCAATCTTGTACGGCAACCGCAAAAAAATCCAAAAACCTCCCACACTTTCATGCCGTCATACACGCCGAACGCATCCGGCATATATCCAACCGCGCGACGCACTTCCATTGGTTCACGCGAGACACTCATCCCGGCCACTAATCCATCGCCACGGCTCGCCTTCAGCAACGTCGCCAAAAAACGAATCGACGTGCTTTTTCCGCACCGTTGGGGCCAATAAACCCGAATAACTCCCCCGGCCGATCTTTAAATTCAGCTGTTTGACCGCCGTGAAATCCCCATAGTCTTTGCCAAAATCGATGAGTTCGATCAAGTTTCTGCTCCCCCGCGGCACCTAGCAGTCCGAGATTCGCAATCCCGAAGCAACGCCCGTATTGTGATGCTTTCCGATGCGCCTCTCAATGCGGTGTATCGATTGTGCGGTAGGTTTTTTAATTTGTTTTTTGGCGTTCCTGCCGCGCGCATCGCGATGATGCTGCGGTTTGTGCATAATGACGGAATAGATCGCTTGTTCCCTTTTCACTTGAGACTTCCATGATCGTCTCCTGTCCCGATTGTCGAGAATCCGTACGTTTGGATGGTAACCTACCCGGTGAATCTGTCCTGCGGTGCCCTGGTGCCGGTCTACTTACACTGTCGACTCGATTCTCAAACAGATTCCGACTTTCGAAATCGTATCGGGACCTGCGGTTAGTGTGCAAACGAGCCCCCTTCCCGTGCACAGCAATGTCACGGCTGGCGCGGCAGCGCCTCTTGTTGCCGATGCAACAGGCAGCCTCTGGCAAGATGCTTCCGACGAGACGCTTATCGAAGATTCGATTGGAGGCATCGATATCCGATAGCTCGGTTTCACCAGGGGCGAATGCATCGGCTCCTCAAACCGAAGAAGGCTTACTCGAACCGGATGAACTGACCGATTGGGACACCATATCGAATGAAGATGAATTGAAAACGGAAACGGTTGCCGAAGAAGAAATTTCCCTCGAACCTGAATGGGCGCCCGCTCAAGAATGGAAGCCCTCGGGCTCACCGGATGACGAAACTTTTCAAAGTTCGGAACAACCCATTCGTCGGCGACGTGCTGCTTCACCTTCGCCCATTAAGACTATCGTGCAGGTCGTTGCAGGAGGTGTCGGCGGTTTGCTCGGAGCAGGAGCCATCTTGTGGTATCTCGGTAAGTTACCGCCTCAAGTAGCTAACTTGCTTAGCTCAGGAAACGCCAACAATGTAGCTTCTGGCACAGTAAAATACTCCAGCGAAGGTTGAACCGACCACGCTCAAGATGCCTGATTTTAGCTCCATCCCCGTACCATCGCTCGACGCCGAAAAAAGAACAGCAAAATAGTCGTCAGATGCAGGATCTTGGCTCAGGCGATTTGCCATCGGCCAATGATAAAGATTCAAACGAAGATCCAGCGACTAGCAAGTCGAGTGACACACCCGCAAACACTCCAGCACCTGAGACTGGGACTCGCAACCGAGTGAACCAGGCCCCGCGACACAAACAGTTTCACCGTCGGAAAAATCGAAACCGAAAGATGACTTGGATATATCGAAGCAACTTCCAGGCATCAATGACCTTCTCAAGCCCTCTGGAAGCGAAGCCCTTGCGTCAGAACCCTTGTCCCTCGACGCCAGAACGAAACATGCTGCTGCAACTCAGGCTTTCATTCAATTGATTGAAAAGCCCGGTGGACAAAGGTCGCATCGGACAGCTTTTCGTATCGCTCGTCGGGCTTGCCACGTCATTGCCCGAGGGAATCCAGTTTCCGAAAGAAGTGAATGGTCTCATCGAAGGCGTTGCCGCGCAGAAGGATTTCAATTCAGAAGTCGCGAAGGTGCTGCAGCGTTGGTGGAAAGAGACATCCGTTCGCAAAGGTGCCAATGGAATCTATGCGGTTGGCGCTCTCGCCGATGATGGGAAAGCAATTGATATCGAAGGGGGGCTCAAGCTTCCGCTGAAAGTAGATTCCATTCCTTATGCAAAAGGGCAGCAGTTATTAATTCTCGGTAAAATCGAAGGTGAAGGGTCGAGCCAAATTGTGGTTCCTGCGGGGATCTATCCACTGCCGAAACCGGGAGAAGAAGAGCCGCTCAGGTAATCACTTGGTTCATTTACCCGACTCTTACGCTTGACCATTGGCAGTGTTTCCTGGTTTACTCAATCTGTACCTTCATTTCGATGAACCAACGGATTGAGTAACGCCATCGTGCAACAGCCAGCAAAAGAACCCGCGCTTTCTGCGACGCCGCAACCTACTAGTCGCTCTCGAAGAGTGCTTTGGGTTCCCCTCATTTGCATTCTTCTAGGCTGCTTAATGCAGGCAACGGCGCCGCTTTGGGATCATCAATACGCCCATATCGGTTGCCTCATACTCACCTGCATCGCACTTGTCTCGTTAGGAATTTATTGGGTTCGAAATGCTCGCACATGGCCTCGCGCTTTGATGCCATTTGTCATTTTCTTTTTTTGCACTGCGAGCTTTGTCGTCTGTTTCAGGTTTGTCCGTTTCACCGGCGAACTGGTGCCAATCTTTGCCTGGCGGTTTTCTAAGACTTCGAAATCGCTTCCGGTTGAGCAAGGTTCATCCGATACAATTCCGACCGCTCAATCGATAGATCCGGAACAAGCTTGGTCCCAAGAACCGATGAGTTTTCCTGAGTTCTTGGGACCGGGGCGACGAGCCTATCTGGTGTCTCGCGAATTCGATTTGAACTGGGAGCGATCGATGCCCCAAGTTCGTTGGCAGCAGGCCATCGGTGCAGGATGGTGCGGTTTCGTGATTTCCGGTGACCGATGCTTTACCATGGAAGAACGTCAGGTCGATGGCAAAGAGGAAGAATGGATTACCTCATATTCGATCGCCGATGGAAAGATGATTTGGCACTTTGGCTATCCCAGTCGACACTATCATCCGTTTGGCGGCGCAGGGCCTCGAGCGACACCAACACTCTCTGGTGATTGGATCATTGCACAAGGAGCCACCGGGGTCTTGTCTTGCTTGAAAGCCGATACGGGAGAATTGATCTGGCAAAAACAATTGCATGACATGCTCGGACTGGATCAACAGAAGGCTGAAGAAAGCGTGCCTTGGGGCCGAAGCGGATCGCCGCTTGTAGATGGTAAACGTGTGATTGTCCCGTTGGGAGGCAGTGACGGAAAAGAAGCTTCGTTAGTTGCATTTTCACTTGAGGATGGCAAAGAGATTTGGCGAGGTGGCGATCGGCAGATTAGCTATGCCTCCCCTGCCCTGTACGAGATCGAGGGTCGCGTTCAAATTGTTTCCGTTAATGAAGATAATGCTTCGGGACATGACCCCGAGACCGGAAAGGTGTTATGGGGACTATCCTTGGGAAGGTAAAACGAATACCGGTGCCAGCGTTTCTCAGGCGATGTTAGTCGGTACAAATCGATTGCTGTTGAGTAAAGGCTACGGTGGAGGTAGTGCGCTCATAGAACTCATGCAACAAAACGATCAGTGGACGACAAATCTATTATGGCATCACTCATCCTTGTTGAAGACCAAATTTACCAATGCGGTTGTGAAGGATTCGTTTGCCTATGCTTTGTCTGATGGCATTTTGGAGTGTGCCAACTTGGAATCCGGAAAGTCGATGTGGAAACAACCTCGTCGTGATCGCTTCGGGCAAGGTCAAGTGTTAGGTGTTGAGGATGTACTTCTCGTTCTTAGTGAGCAAGGCACCGTGGCGATCGTTGCATTGGACCCTAATGTCTATCGTGAACTCGGGCGATTCGATGTATTAGAGGGAACGACTTGGAACACTCTTGCGCTCAGTAAGCGAACATTAATAATCAGAAATAGCGAGACTGCTGCATGTATTGACTTGCCAGCTCGCCAAGATCGTCTTTCGATGGTTACCTCCCCTGAGTAACTCTATGTCATCGCTCCCAGCGCCTCCGCCGCTCGATGTTCTCGTCGTAGCACCTCATCCCGATGATGCCGAACTCGGCTGCGGTGGAAACATCGCGCTCTGGCGCGACGAAGGGCTACGAGTAGGTGTTCTCGACTTAACAAGCGGTGAGCCCACGCCCTTTGGTACTCCAGAACTTCGAATCTCAGAGACCGCTGCTGCCACCAAGATCTTGGACTTAACATGGCGAGGTAATTTAGGTTTACCAAATCGTTCGCTCGAAGCGACGCTCGAAGCACGCGAGAAGCTTGCAAGTGTAATAAGGTTAGCCAGACCGCGTTGGTTACTGGCGCCGCACTGGGAAGATGCCCATCCAGATCATGTAGCAGCGACGGCTTTAATCGAAGCAGCTAGGTTTTGGTCGAAATTAACGAAGACCACCATGCCAGGCGAGCCATTTCATCCTGAGCGGATCTTCTATTACTTCTGCATCCATCTCAAGACCATTCCCACGCCGGCGTTCATTGTCGACATTAGTTCGCAGTGGGAACGTAAGATTCAGTCAATCGCCTGTTTTGAAAGTCAATTCATCACAGGACGACAAAGCGATCCTCCAACCTTTATGGATCGATTGCGTGATGAAGCAGCTTATTGGGGAAAGCTGATTGGCAAACGATATGGAGAACCGATCGCAACACGAGAACCGCTCGCGCTGCGATCAACTCGAGATCTATTCTAATGACGCGAAACGTCGATCACGCTTTTGCGTGAATCGGATTGCGTCCTAAGGTGCTCGCAATATCTGTGAGCAAATGATCCGCGTGCCCTTCTTCGTCCAAAGTTTGTTGAAGTAACTGCGCGTCAGTTGCAAACCCACATCGTTCGGCAATCGCACGCGCTCCGCCATATCCCGCCATTTCATAATGTTCGACACGCTGGGCCGCAACGATTAGCGCATGATCTTTGATATCTGCGGGGGCTTTACAATCGACGATTTCTTCTCCCTCATCAATGATGCCTTTCATCGCAGCACAGCTTTCACGTTTAGGGTCTTTACCGTGTCGACGAAAGATTTCTTCCAAGCGTTGCAGTTGTACTTTGGTTTCACCTAAATGCGTATTGAACGCTTGCTTTAGTTGGGGCGAACTTGCTGCCGCCGCCATCTTGGGTAAAGCGCTGGTGATTCGAGTTTCCGCGTCATAAAGGTCGCGAACCTGGTCCCAAAAGAGACATTCGAGTGATTCAAATTCTTTACTTGTGAACAAACCCATTGAGTGGTCCTCCGATGCTGAAGTTGGCTTGGCTTTTAATCAGAACGCTTCAGTAGGGATGCAAAGATTGTTCCAGAGAGATTAAACATCCGCCATTTGTCGTTTCCGGGCCACCGAAGAAAGCGATGGAGAGCGATGGGTTTGGAGTGGGCTGCCCATATTGACCGTAAACGAGCAAATCGTTAGCGTCACGGGTTCCATTCGTCAAAAACTTCACGATTACAGGTTTAATCATGGCAGGTACCGAACGACAGCGAGAAATCCGACGACGACGATCACGCCGAGCGAAATTGGCAAAACTGGAGAGAAAAGCAGCGAAAGCAAGCCAGAATCAGAAGGCTGAAATCGCTTCGCAAGCTCCGACGCCTGACACCAGGAGCAGAAGTCATTATCGGCAACTGGAATTTGGCATAGCGCTCCCGCGTACCACCCACAGCGATTAAGGTACCTTGCCACCCGACGTCGTCGGGGGCAATCGTGCACTCAAATGGTTCATCGGTTTGCGCTTGCGCTAGCTTCAGGTTTCCATGCGAGTGAGGACGACATCCACCTTCAAGTCCGTCCTTTCTTCGGACTGACCTCGATGACTTCGAGTGCGAGGTTTTGCGGATCAAACTTTTTCCGTAAATCCTCCCGCTTCCAAAGTCGCCTGCTCGTTTAAATCGATGACTTCCTGTCGTAGTTCATCCAGGACGGCTTCAGCCGATTTCACATCGCTTCGCTGTTGTGAAGCTCGGCCGACGGATCTTGCGGCGGAAGCACCTTTGAGGCCGTAATGCGGCTTCGTTTGTTGCCAAACAAACCTCCCAGAATCGAAGAACCGACTTCGATCATGGTAGATATCGTTGCATGCTGAAACTGATTCTTTTCTCGATCGACACGTTCTTTTGCGAGTTGTAGTTTCTTTGTTAACGCAGCATCTAGTTTTGCGTATTTATCCCTTAACTCGGCGATCGCAACGTCGCGCGCTTCGCGAGCTTTCTGTCCTAGTCTAGACGTGCTTCCGGATTCACTCAATCCACTAGTTGCGTTCGGCTTTGATACTAGGTGCGTATAGATCTTTAGTTTCTGTGTGTCGGAACAGATAGTCTTTGGCAGCCATTGCCCAGCGCTTGTAGTTGGCCGCGATCAATAAGTCCGAAGGTGGCTCAAGAAAATATGAAGCGGGTTCGGGTTCATCCTGCCAGATCCAATCATTCACCGGTTCTGCCCGCTTCCCAGAGTGCGGCGGGCACCTCGTTATGGCATGGTAACCATAGTGCGATATCGTGCCACACATCAAGGTTTGCCGAAGCTCGCACGTAGTGTAACTGTGCTTCGACATAGAGGCCGGGCTCATATTGCGTGGTAACGGTTGTTGAAGGGTGATAGCCGTGCGCAGCGGCAAAGCGTTGTCGAATCGTGGTCGGAACAACGGGTCGTGAAGGGTTCGTTGTCAGGTTGCTTACTTTTGTGCGGGTTTGTTTATCAACATCTGAAGCAGGTTGTTCAACCGAGACGCTATCGTTCCGTGCGAGCCTTAAGCTGTGCCAGTTGATCGCGGGCAAGCGGCCCGCCAGATACGACAAGACCCATCGCGATGAAATACTCGAGGATGGTCTTCATGTACATTGTGTAAGAGAAACACTCGATTACCTAAGCCTGCGAGCGTTGTTCCATCTCATTGCGATCAAACTTATGACCGGCTTGAGTCGCCGCACCTTCCAGGCCTTCAGCACACGTTGCTTGTCGGCGTTCGGTTTTGAAGTCGTCCTAGAAACCAAGTGCCGATATTGCCAGACCTTTGTAATCCAAATCAACTGGGTTTTGCGTGGCGATAGTGATTCCAAGTCCAAATGCGCGTGCTTGTTTAAGCAGCATCAACATCGGTGCTTTGGAGGGTGGATTTGCAACCGGCGGAAAGTAACCTGCGATTTCATCCATGTAGAACATGGCACGCAGGCTGCTTGTTCCCTTTTGATTGCGCATCCAAGCGGAGAGTTCGCTGAGCAATCGAGTGACAAAAACATTCTTTCGCCCATCCGACAGATGGGCGATCGAAACAATGCTCAGCTTGGGTTTTCCCTGTTGACGAGTAAAGCAGGTTTTGAATGTTCAGGGGTTCGCCTTTTAGCCAAGGCGCAAATGCAGGGCTTGCGAGCAGGTTGTTGAGTCGCATTGCAAACTTTGCGCGATCTGCAGCCGACATGAAGCTTTCGACGGGCAGGACACCAATGCGATCGAATGACGGCGCATGGATGGCGCCAATTAAATCACCAAGTGGAATCGAGTGGCCGGACTTCCAAGCGTGTTGCAGAATAGAACTCAGCAATACATGTTCGCGGACTGCTCAGCGGATCTGCATCGATACCCAATAAGGCCAAAAGCCCGCTGGCCGCAGCGGAGACATGTGAAGCCATCAGCTCGTCATCGTCTGTTATCGATGGAGGGAGGCGCATCGAAACTTTTTAGCACGGTCAATGGGGTCCCTGCTCCGCTGCCGGGAGTGTAAAGACTGATTTCAACGGACGCTCGCAGTCGTGCGATGCGTTCAGGTGACTGACCCCAACTGGCAAGTCCTTCACGCCATTGCGTGGCGCGACTAGCGGCAAGTTCATCGACTGAACAACCTTTTCGTGTGGCTTCAGCAGGATCAATCCACGGCGCGAAATCTTCCGGTTGCAAATTAGGGAAAGTGAGCAGTAGGTTGCTCAAGTCCCCTTTCGGGTCGATCGCGATTGCAGGAATTCCGTCAATTGCCGCTTCTTCGAGCAGACCAATGCAAAGGCCGGTCTTGCGCTGCCAGTCATACCTACGCACAAAGCGTGGGTCGTCAAGTCGCGAGAGTCATACATCAAGAGATCTTCGCGAAGCTGCTTAGAGCGCAAGTCATACTCGCGTCCCAAGTAAAACGCGCCCAGCTTCTCGTAATTTTCCGGATTTGGTGTCGGTAGTGCAGTCATGTCTCCGATTTTGGGTTCCCTGGGACGTTGATGCAATCCAGCGCGAAGCGGTATAACCGATGACCGGATCATGTACGGCAATCCAAATCGAGATAGTTTGCGGGGCATGTGGACACCCAAACGAACTTCGAATTCGCCGATGCATCATTGAGCGAGAAGACGAAATGCTAGAGTTGTACGACCAAATCCAAGCTGCTTGTGAGTTAATTCGCAGTCGATGTGCTGCGAAGCCTAAGGCCGGCATCATTTTGGGACCGGACTTGGCGGGTTGGCGGCAGAAATTGAAACACAAGCCACGATCGAGTACGGCGATATTCCACATTTCCCTCGCAGTACCGCCATTGGACATCGCGGAAGACTTGTCTATGGAAACTTGCGCGGGGTGCCCGTGCTCGCCATGGAAGGTCGCTTTCATATGTATGAAGGATATCCACTGAAGCAGATCACGCTCCTGTGCGCGTTATGAAAGCGCTCGGAGCTGAGATGCTTGTGGTCAGCAATGCCTGCGGAGGACTGAATCCGTATTATCGCTGTGGGGACATCATGCTGATCGACGATCATATCAACTTAATGGGGGATAATCCGCTCATTGGAATCAATGATGATCGTTTGGGTCCAAGGTTTCCCGACATGTGCGAACCTTACTGCCAGCGTTTGATTGAATCGCGCTTGGAGATGGCGCGTCCGCGCGAATATCACGGCGCATAAAGGCGTGTTCGTTGCGGTGGCTGGACCTAATCTTGAAACACGAGCTGAGTATCGCTTTCTCCGCACGATCGGAGCCGACGTTGTGGGGATGAGTACAGTGCCTGAAGTGATCACAGCGGTTCACTGCGGTTTGAAAACGATCGGCTTTTCGGTGATCACGGATATGTGTTTGCCCGATGCACTGGAGCCTGCGGATGTGAGCAAAATCATTGCGATTGCCAATGAAGCTGAACCACGACTGCGCCGCTTGGTCGGTGATGTAATTGCAGATTTCGCCACGGTTCGAGTCGCTTAAGCAGTCGGATTTAACAACGAGAGAAACGGTGTGAATCAGCGCGAAGTCAAAGTGCCGACGCGATTTTTGCAAGAAGTATCTCAAGCGGTAGCGGCGATCCCGCGCAAAGTTCCCGCAACGCGTTCATACGGCGATCATTTTGGGAAGTGGTCTCGGAGGACTTGCCGATCGATTCGAATCGGCTAGCGCGATTCCCTATAGCGAGTTGGCCGAATTGGTCGCGAAGTACATGTGCTGGTCATCGCGGTCGACTTGTCTTTGGCAAATTAGATGGCACATGGGCGGTAGCACTCGATGGTCGTTTACATCGCTATGAAGGTTGGTCGGCTTCGCAGATCACCTTTCCTGTGCACGTTCTCGCAGCGCTTGGGGTGGCAGACCCTAATGGTAAGCAACGCGGCAGGTGGAGTCTCACCGAGGTTTAAAGTGGGAGATATCATGCTGGCTCGAGGATCATATTGATCTTCAGTGGGTGCAGTTCGTCATCGGCAACTCAATGAAGCGGAATCGATTCCGCATGAAGTCGGTTTGATGCGGCGCGAAAGTCCGTATGATCCCGATTTGATTGAAACGGCCATGGGAACAGCGAGAAAAGAAAACTTCGCATGTTACCGCGGCGTCTACCTGGCAACGCTTGGTCCGAATTATGAAACGCGTGCAGAGTACCGGATGATGCGGCGTCTTGGCGCCGATGTTGTGGGCATGAGTACCGTCCCCGAAGTGCTTGCAGCCCAGCGGTTAGGCATGGCGTGTGTTAGCCATGTCCATGATCAGTAACGTGCGTGTCCAGATAAGCCAGTGAAAGCCGATCATGATGAAGTCTTGCGTGCAGGTGAACAAACGGAACGTAAAATGACGTCGATCGTGCGGGCAATCGTGAAACAGACCAGCCAAATTACTTAGAGAAAATGGCAATTTAGGACAAAAAACAGAAAACCCACTGTTGAATCGGGGGATTGACAAAGAGTACATTCATACGGTTCGCCCCCGATGCGTTTTTGGTGCCTATGTTGGATTCCAGGTCGGTCGCGTGAAGTGTGCCTGTTTTGGTTTTGGTGATGAAGATTTACGTGGGGAACCTGTCTTACTCAACCACACGTGAGACGTTGGAAGAGAGCTTCGGCCAGTATGGCCAAGTGGATGAAGTGGTAGTGGTGATGGACCCGCGACACTGGGAGACCTAGAGGGTTTTGCTTTTGTGACCATGAATAATGACACAGAAGCTGCAAATGCGATCGAGCATTTGCATGGGGCCGATTTAGATGGCCGCACAATTAGTGTTAACGAAGCGCGTCCGAAAACGCCACGTGCCGGTGGCGCGGTGGTGGTTACGGCGGCGGTGGTGGCGGCGGCGGCCGTGGCGGTTACGGCGGCGGCGGTGGTGGCGGCGGCCGTGGTGGTTACGGCGGCGGCGGCGGTGGCTACGGTGGTTGACCGTGGCGATCGCGGTGACCGAGGCGATCGAGGCGGCCGTGGTGGTTCGGCGGCGGCGGTGGCGGTCGCGGTGGTCGCGGTGAACGCGGTGACCGAGGAGATCGCGGTGGCCGTTGGCAAGACGGGCTGATCCCTGAGATCCGCTTGAAGAGTTAAACACAAAGGCAGAGCACTTGCTCTGTCCTTTTTTGTTTAGCAAACGGACAATAAGGCAAACGACATAAAAAACGGTCCAGCGAACCCAAATTCGGCGCGACTCTCGACGCTTCGTTTGCCTAACCAAATTGATCCTGTCGGTTGCGGACTAATTCGGAGCCGCAACAGAGGACTTCGTCGAGTTAACCATCGATTGAATAATCGGCAGCAGCGATTTTGTCGTCAGCGCAAAACTCGTTACGCGACCCGCCCGCGCGATGTTGATGCCGACGACTCGCCAGGATAAGTCCACAATGGGGCGCCGCATTGATCGGGTTCCAGGACCGTACCCGTGTTGCAGTACTTTTTCGAATCCCGCCAACCGTCCGCTCCGAGCGCCATGGACCCGCGCGTCGCTTTCCGATTCATACAATACGCTTTCGTCGCGCACTTCAACATCCGCTTCGAAGACCTCTTCACCGCGGGCGACCTTCAGTTTGGCTTCTCGCCTGGAACATCAACTCAATTTCAGACTTCAGCGCAAGTGCGTCAGTAATCTCCTTGCCATTGACCGATAACAAAACATCTCCTCGACGAATCCACTGGCGAGGCTGCGATTCCAGGCATGATTGCGGTGACCCGGACCTCCTTGACCAGCGGCTCGAACACGACAACCCAACTTACCCCGCTCGGCAATGGTGCGAGGTTCATTTCCAACAATCCCTAACCAATCACTTCACCATCGACTCCAGCGCTGATGATAAAGCTACCGACTGGCGGATCAAAATTTTCAAGCCGAACGGGAGACGCGTCGGTTGCTTCAAACTTGAGTAATGCTAAATCATCTGGTCGCCGGATCGCGATGATTTGGGCGTCCAGTAATCGTCGATCCGCCCATCGAACTCGAAGCTTTGAGTTTTCTTGAGACTTACCCAATTCGCTTGCTTTGGTGATCACATGACCTTGCTGGCTAACGATCGTACCTAAAGTCCCGGCTTACCTTGCGCGAATACGGTCACCACAGACTTCTGAGGTCCTTAAGAACGGGTCTCACAAGGTTCAATACTTCATGGCTATCGCGGCGCGTGCTGACTCGTACGCGAAATCCGTTTTCGATTAATGAAGGCAACGATTTTCGAATCGCTTCATCCGCTTCGCTGGCCGCAGGCTGAGCAATGCTTTCAGAAATAGCTATGGAGCTAGTGATAAGCAGCGCGAGGATGATAGTACAGTGATTCAAGCGAAGATAGTTATTCATCGTTATTGCGACCGATCACCAACGGAACATCAAACACGTTACCTTCGCGTTCGACACGTACTCGCACATGTTCTCCTGGCATCGTATCCTCGACCGCTGCGATCAAAGAAGCGAACGTAGAGATTTCAACTGTCCCAAACCGGCAGGATGACATCCCCAGTGCGTATACCGGCCTTTTCAGCTGGTGAATTCGCTTTTACTGTTTCGATTACCGCGCGTTCGCTATCCGATTTGCTCGTGACACCAATCATTGGCTTAAAGCCGGGCAAGTGTCCCCATTGTTTGGCTCGACGCCATGCGCTGCCAACTCGTGTTGTAGTAATCGATTGGTACGTGAATGTTATCGGCAATGTTCATTACCAATACGACTGTGAATTGCGATCAAGCGACCACTGACGTCAAACAAAAGGGCCACCGCTGTCCCCACTGATCAAAGCGCAGTCGGTCACAATGGCTTGTTCGCGAGTACTCAGGATGCGTCCGGCTCGGATCACCGGCAAACGGCCCGCCTTCGTAACCGCCAGGATGTCCTACCGCGATACACCACATGCCGGTGCGAAGTCCGTCGCTGGTACCGAGCGAAGCGTAAGGTAGATCCGTAGGCGCTTGTCGATCTTGATAAGACCTGCATCCACGGTTCGATTCATGCCTAAGGTGGTCGCAGGCAATTCACGACCATCCTGTAAAATCAGCTTGGCGCTCAGTCCCGGACGCATCGCGAAGTGCGCTGCTGTCAACACATATCCATCATCACTCACGACAACACCTGCACCTTGAGCGTTCCCGATGCGACTCCGACGTACATTGCCGTGCACGTTGGACAACTTCGACAATCTGTTGTTCGAGTAGTCGGAGTTCTTCGAGGGATTGGGGTGTTTGACCTTTGACCAAAATTCCCAGAGAACTGTTGACTGCAACGAATGTCTACGCTTGGGGACGCATTGGCGGGCTTGTTGGTCAGCGGTCCGTCCGCAAAGATCGAGGAGTCCTAGATAATCCGCTTAGGGAAAAACAGCACAGGATGACGAGCCAAATGACCGTTCGCATTGCCATTCCGTCCCTCAGGTGGATACGGGTTTCAACGATGGGTGGAATTCCGGTAACCCTGATTGTATCCACAACTCCACAGATTGTCCCCTGTTTATTGCAGACAACTTGTTTACCGCTGAGCATTTGAGGTTATCAACGCATGAGTTCGTGCGATGTTCTGGTCTTTGGATGCGGATATTTAGGAATTCCGGTCGCGCGTTCCATGATTGGTCGCGGCCAACGCGTTGTCGCAGTGACACGTAGTCCGGAAAAGGCCCGCATGCTGAGGACACTCGGTATCATTCCGTATATCGGTGATTGGCTTGACCCTCGTTCACTCAACGGAATACCGCAGGCCCAAAAAACGTTAGTGGCGGTCGGTTTTGACAGACAAGGCAATCGATCGCAGCGGGACGTTTATGTCGAAGGCTTACGAAACGCTCTGCGTCATGTGGCGGCCGACTCGCGACTGGTTTATTGCAGTAGCACGGGCGTTTATCATCAAACGGACGGAGTTTGGGTTGATGAAACGAGTCCATGTCGGCCAAACCGGGAGGGAGGAAGAGCCCATCTCGAAGCAGAAGAGTTGTTGTGGCGCTGCCGCCCGGAAAGCCCAACGGTGGTTTTACGGCTCGCCGGACTCTATGGTCCGGGCCGTGCCCCAAGAAGTCGAGAAATTACCTCTGGCTTGCCCGTACCTGCGAATCCCGACGGCTGGCTGAACCTGATCCATCGCGACGATGCCGCCGCTGCGGTTATCGGAGCTTGGGAACATGTGCATCCTGAACGGCTCTACCTGGTGAGCGATGGACATCCGACTTTGCGACGGGATTATTACGAGGAGCTATCTCGTTTATTGCGTGCCCCTCCTCCTACATTCACTTCCCCAGACGAAAACACCACGAAAGGAGCAAGAGCTGTTACCGATAAGCGCGTTTGGAGCCGAAGGTGCCTGCGTGATCTACTGCCGCGACCCGCATTCCCCACTTATCGAGAAGGTTTGCGTGACTGCTTTCGCTGATTCCTCGCGTTATATCCCCGATTGCCGCTTCGTTTACCGCTTCCGTACAATCAAAACGATCAAAGGCTATCCGTCGCCACACTTATATTTCTGAGACCAATGCTGCAACGCAAACCGCTTTTTCCAGGGATCATCGAACTGAATTATCAATTGGGGGAAGTGCTTGGTTGCAATGTCTACCTGATATACGACCAGGATCAGTGGTTGTTGATCGATATTGGTTATGAAGAAACTGTCGACGACTACATTCAGCTAATCCGCCAAATGGACTTTCCGTTGTCGCGGTGTCAGGGGCTCATCGCCACGCATGCAGATGTCGACCACATTCAAGGCTTGGCTAGGGCCAAACAATTATTGAAAGCCCCGATCATTGGTCATCCGAATGCAGTGGAACCGCTGCGTACCGGAGATCCGCTGCGCACGATGGCCGAGATTCAACCGCAAGGTCTCAAACTCGCCATGCCTCCCGTGACGGTTGATCAACAAGTTCGTGACGGCGATGTGCTTTCGGTGGGTAGTTTGCGGCTGGAGGTTTGGCATACGCCCGGTCATACCGATAGCCAGTTGGCTTTTAGGATGGGTGATGCCTTAATCTCTGGGGATAATATCTATCGCGATGGATGTGTGGGCGCGATTGATGCCCATCATGGAAGCGACATCAAAGCGTTCATCCGTTCATTGCAGCGCATCCGGGATTGTGATGCAAAATGGTTAATGCCGAGCCATGGGCCGGTCTTTGCGAATGATCGAACTTTGCTGCAATCAACCATCTCTCGCCTCCAGGGGTATCTTACGATGGCCGACTTTGGCACCCTGGCAGATAGTTGGCCTTTAATGGATGAATGGGAAAACGAAGTCGCTGAAGGCATTTTGCCCAAAGGGTTGGGTTAAGCGACTGGAATGGGCGAAATGATTGAACCGGTTTCGCCGGTTGTGCCGATAAGGTCCGGTAGCGACGGGGCGCTCTGTACCCATCGCGTATGCAAATCCGGTTGGAGGACGGGGTATGCTCAGTCGAGCCCTCAAGGGACTTTTGGTGGCGGGTGCATTGATCATTGCATCCAATTGGGTGGATACGGCGAATGCCGACCAACACGCTTACGGTACAGCCTGGGGCGGAGCCAACAGCTATCGCGACTGGGACCGCATGTACCATTACCCGTACGTGTACTACCCACAGAACTTTTATAGCCAAGAATACTACAAGTCTTCGGACAGTATGTATTACCGCTATGCACCTGAGATGCGCATCCCGGTTTACAATAAGAAGTGGTACAACTACTACCCGACCCATCGTCGATATCACTACGGCCATCATTTCATGTTGGACGTGTTTTAATCGACTACGATTCGGATTGTTTTCCGGTGTCACGTTCGGGTTAAGATTCATTGCGTGAGCACCGGTATGTCCCGCACGGGTCGACCTCGATCAATTCATTCTTTGTTTGAACACTGCTCTCGCGCGGTGTTTTTTTTGGATCGAGAGGGGACGTTTCTTTATTTCAACCCAGCGTGCATCAAGATACTCGGCGATGGGATCCAGTCGTGGATCGGTCTTTCAACCCGTCGACCACAAGATAAAATCGCTGACCATCCTGTGGCTCAGAAGCTAACGCCACCAGGCTTTCTTGATGAGCACGTTTTTCACAGCGTAGCGGTTTCCCTCGAAGGGCAGCCTCACGAATTGCGCGTTCAGTATCAATCGTTTGGTGCAGCCGATAGTGCGTTCGTGATCGCGACGCTAGGTGCACCGCAATGTCAACCCGCAACACAAGATACCAAAGACCTATTCTGGCTCGCAGAAACCGTTAATCGCCATCGCTCCGCTTTAACACGCGATGAGCTCGGCATCGCACTCCAAGGAGATCATCCCTTATCGATTCGGATGCGTCGGCAGATCAAGGTTGCTAGTGGACTGTTTGAACATGTCTACATTTCAGGTCCTAAAGGTTGTCCATTTGAAGCCGTGGTGCGCTCAATAAACAGCGATTCGGTTTTGCATGCCATACCGCTGATCCCCATTGATGCGGGGTTGATGGACTTCGAACTGCTTGAGCTTTCTGCACGTCCTGCAATTGATATCCTGACCGAATCTCGAGATCGGCGAGCAACACTGATATTCCGGAACATTGATGAACTGCCAATCGATGCGGCCGATTTACTACAGCGCTGGCTCGAGCAGTTTGAAGGGAGACTGAGATGCATCTGCACCAGCCAGTTTTCCGTCCGTGAGTTGTTAACGAAATCGTCTGCGTCATCAAAGCTACTCCCCAAGTTGGCACTGCAGCTTGCAACCATTGAAATACTGATTCCGTCACTCTCGGACCGCAGAGAAGAACTCCCGACGATCATTGCAAGCTTACTGACGAAACGCATGGCGAAGGGCTCGCGAGTCGAAGGCATCGCCCGCTCCGCATTAGATCAGTTGACGCTTTATCCATGGCCAGGAGACTACGCAGAGCTCGAAGAAGCCGTTCGTCATGCAGCCATGAGCTGTCCTCGGGGAACGATTCAGGTCGAACATCTGCCGCTTCAAATTCGATCTTGGAGACTTGGCTCCAAGCCAAGCAATCGGGTGGAACCGATCGAACTCGATCATGTGTTGTCAGGTCTCGAAGCGGAGATTATTCGCCGTGCTTTAACTCGATGCCAAGGCAATCGCACTCACAGTGCTAAGTTGCTGGGGATCAGTCGCGCGCGACTCATTCGACGTATCACCGAGTTACAGATTGAAGCGTCTTTAGATGCAAGCGAACAGGATAACGTAGACGAATGAGAATTCCGTGGATCGTTTCCGCCGAGCACGAACGCTGGTTTTTTGCCAGCCAAGTGGTTGCGCAACGCTTGAGCACCAGCGCTCTGAAATTCGATTTGCAGCGCGCGGTGAATATCGATGCGGTGTTCGATACCTGCCGCGTCGCTTCCTGTGCGCTTGTCTTGTGGCAATGGTCTCCAACAAATTCGGACAAAGAGCAGAGGCTTACTGAGCCGTTTGCCAGCACGATTCGCCGCTTAGCACAGAGCAGTCGTGTTTTTCAGCTCGTTGCGTTGCCGGACTCAATGCCACTCGGCACGCCGGTCACAATTGAAGCGAGATGCTGGTTCCGAGAACTTGGCGTGCAACATGTGATCAGCTTGGTAGGCGAACTCTTTGAAGCCGAAAAATACATCGCCCGCCATTGTTCAAAACACACCGCAGTCGATCGCCAATCGCTGACTGCCCTGCAGTTAATGCTCCCCTGGCAAGACGAATATGTCCGTTTGCCTTAATCTGTTTGCCTAAATGGGAGGGGCCTGCCCACTGGCCTCGTCGCAGGTTAGTTTAGGGTGAGCGTCCAGAAATTACTAGCGAACCCAATGATTGATAAACCCATGGCAGATTTCGATACCGAAGCGGTGAGTGTTGTAGCGCGTGCCTTCCCTGATCCAGAGACCGGGCGTCCGATTGGCGAGACAGGACAACTAAAACGTGTGGTCATTTCCGGTGACCGAATCGAAATCACGGTTGCGTTAACGTCTCATAGTGCGCCACTTCGGGAAGATGTTCGGGATTCCCTAACGGCGCGTTTACAAGGTCGGTTTCCGGGTCTGCCGTGACGATTGATTTTGAGAACCATCATCGACCTCCGGCGCGACTTGGTCAGATCGCATTGAGAGTTAAAAGCGTCATCGCGGTGGGCTCAGGCAAAGGGGGAGTTGGCAAAAGCACAGTGGCTGCGTCGCTTGCACTGACTTTGGAACGTCTAGGTTGCAAAGTTGGTTTGATGGATGCGGATGTTTATGGACCGAGCGTTCCTCACTTACTTGGCTTGAGTGGGCGTCCAGAAGTGAATGAAGATAAAAAAATCATTCCGATCCAGAGTGGAACGATGCCCGTGATGTCTATGGGCTTCTTAATCGCACCCGATCAAGCGGTTATTTGGCGCGGGCCTATGTTACATGGATCCATCACCCAATTTCTGCGCGATACGGACTGGGGTGAACTGGATTACTTAATCATCGACATGCCTCCTGGAACCGGAGATGTTGCTTTAACCCTCTCGCAATCCTTGCCACTCGCTGGCGCTGTTGTCGTTTGTACACCACAAGACGTCGCGCTGCTCGATGCGATCAAGGCCATCAGCATGTTTCGTAAAGTTGAAATACCGCTGCTTGGAATGGTCGAGAATATGAGCGGCTTTGTTTGTACGAAGTGCGGTACTCAGCACGACATCTTTGGTCGAGGTGGTGCACGGTCCAAGGCTGAAGAGTTAGATGTTCCGTTTCTCGGTGCACTTCCGATCAACTTAGGCGTCCGAGTTGACAGTGATCAAGGGAAACTGGCTCAAGCGATCACTGCGCCTGAAGTGAAGCCAGCGCTGGAGAGCATTGCGCGCGGGGTGGTGCGTTCTTTGGCAGGTAGAGCTGCTGCAAAGCCGGCGCGTCCTACATTGCCAACGCTTTAAGCCGTGGGCTCCGTAGCTGAAGTGGCCACACTTCCGTCAAACATTCAGTATTGAGCAGTAAGCAAGAGAATGCCTTAAAACTCTCGCTTATACCTTACGCCTTATCGCTCAATGCTTCTTCAAAATTCTTGCGAATCCAGCTACTCGGTCCATAAAAAAACCGCCTCGGAACTCCGAGGCGGCTCAACAATCTTCCATGTTTCAAGCTCTAGCTTAAGAAGCTAGGGCTATGCTAAGGGGAGAGGCCTTATTAGGCGCCCTTCTTGGCACCTTTCTTGGAGCCTTTCTTCGAACCTTTCTTCGAACCCTTTTTTGATCCCTTCTTGGATCCTTTCTTTGCGCCTTTCTTTGCGCCCTTCTTTGAACCTTTCTTCGCCACTGTAATTCCTCCGCAATCGAGAAAGTGGAACTCGGGTTATCGTTGAGTCATCAACGATGGCCACACCCGTCGTGATCCAACCTGTTCATCCGGGGATAAACCATTCATCCCCTTGAAGATGCACAGTTGAACCACTGTATGGATTGTTACTGTACGAAACGTTCGCAAATGTGCAACATCTTTTCCACAAAAATTTGCTGCTTTGTCATACTTTTTTTTCCAAAGTTGATCAATGAAGCCCATTACTGCGGTTTCATGCACTGAAGATAGCGCTGATGAATGATCAATTGAGATGTTGAACGTCATGAAGAACGTATCTTCGTCGCTCAATTTGTTCGCGCATACATCATCGTGTATGGAGCGATGTCACTTGATGTGGTTCAACAGCGCTAAGAATGTGACGCGCGATTCACTCTTCGGCACAAAGCGCGTCACCATCCACGTCGATAACCACCACCGCCCATCTGTTGCAGCGCGTTGTAGTTCTCGTAAGCGAGCATACCAAAGAGAAGACCAGCGAAAGGAGCGCCACGAGTGAAGCTCCAGATCGCAACTGCGGCAGCAATCACGATCGATATCCATAGCGATGTTTGAAGTCCTTGCCACGGATTACGCATCACGAACAACTGACGCGAGATCTGTCCGCCATCCAGCGGAAACACTGGCAAAAGGTTCACAAGACCCCAGAAAATATTGACGTAAAGCAAGTGCCACACGAGTAAAAGGGCCGTGGAATTGTTGATCGATGGACCGAGTCGGTAGTCCCAGAAAATGGGAAACGAAGGTACAAAAGCGAACGTTCCTCCCGTGAAAATAATCGTCAGCGCAACCAGACCAGCAAGGGCGAAGCCCGCGACAGGACCAGCGGCCGAAATGATGATTTGTGTTAATGGACTACGGCCACGTCGCGTGTAATCGCTAATCGCCAAGCCACCCATCGCATAAAGCACCACGCGCGGTGATTCTCCGAAGTAACGCATTGCCACTGCATGACCCAATTCGTGGATCAAGATCGATACGAACAGTACGACGATCCACGTCAAAAGCTCAACACCCATCCCTGCTGATGATCCCGTGAGCAACGCAACGAGCCAGAACATTGGATGAACGCGCACCGAGTAACCAGCGAGATTGAATTGCCAGTCGTATGGAGTGAACGGAGGTTCAGACAATAACACGGGTTTTGCCTCTTTGGATGCTGATGAATACGAGATGTTATCACATTCTGAATCGCTCAAGGCCCTGGAGGCGAACCAAAGGATGGATGCGAAGACGATGGTCCATGTCGATTAACCCACATGTTGATGTAACTGCGAGGCTCAATCTGCGAAAGTCCGAGTTGTTCTCCTCTCTGTATCACCAGCGCTCGGGCCACATCGAGGTCTTCCGATGACACAACGCGTTCTACCTCGACAAAAACGCCGATCTCCTCGACCTCGTCGACCGCAATCGTGCAAGTTCCATCGCTAGCGGTCCAACGATACGGTTGACGGGTTTTTTTTACGGTTGCAACAGGCGCGAAACCCAAGTGAGACCAGAGTTGTGCCGTTTGCTCTCCGAAGGTATCGCCTGGAGCCAACGACCATTCCATTTCGGGGCGAATTTTAACGGGACCTGCTAGCTTTGGACCCTTGTACGTAATGTGAGCAACTCCGTTTACCTTTCGAATCCGCAGCGCTTCTCCTGTCTCGATAAAGTCACGACAGGGATGTCGAAAATAAGTGTCTTCGTGGTGCTCGATCGGCAATGGCATTGCGCCAAAACGATTGAGACGGGCAACCACATCCGCTTTGTTGACGGCGGTGAATTTTAACTCGACCTCCAGCAGCGTCTCGCGGGAATTCTTTTCCTGATCCTCCATCCACATCACCTTTCACGTCGATTTTTTTGTCGTTGGACGCTGTTTCACTTCTCACTATCGAATGGGGCCTATTCCACGGCAACCCGAAGCCGCCACAGAGGACATGGCGTTCCTTCGCTTGTCAGAAGCATCTCGGTTCCGTCTACCGTGAAGCATATCGCTTCACCTTGTTTTCGCTGAGGCAATTTGAGCAATGTCGTGTTATGAGTGAATGCTTCCGACCACGTTTCCCAACTCTGATTCGACTTTCGCTGTCGCTGAACCAGAATTGCGTCGGCGTAGGTGTTGATCAACAGACGACCCGTCGCGGCATGGTAATCCATACTCGTGACGGTTGGGATGGGAAGCCATCCTAGCGACTTCGCTGTGACAACTGATGATGCATCGTCTAGTGGGATGCTCCATAATTGCGACTTGGGAAGCAACGATTTGTCCATGAGCAAAATGAGATTGCTGTCGACGTCCACCGAAACCGCCTCGCAGTCACGTGGTCCGTCGGCATATCGAATTCGCCACTTCTTTTGCACCTGAACTTCGCGGACTTTAACGGGATCGGGTTCAGGGAATGCATACAGCACGACCTCTTTGCGACGCGCATCATTGTCGCCTGTATCAGCGATCAAGATCCAGGGTTCATTGTGCCATTGAAAGCAGCACATGTCTTCCCAATCAATCGCTTCCGCGCCGCGTACCTTCACGCCGCCGAGGTGTTCTCCGCGTTGATTGAACGCAAAGATCTGCGCTTGATCCCCCGAATCGTTGTGGGTCCAGAACATGTTTTGATTGCGGTAGCTTGAAGCGATGCCGCTGCTCTCATGAATCCGCTTCTCACTCAAATAGACCGGTTCTGGTAGTTCGCTTCGCAGCTTCGTAACGAATATGCTGCAACAGGAAAGGAGCAATATCCATGCGCGAAGCCAAGTCGAACTTGCTCTAGCACCGACTAGGGGTTGGAATACTTGGTTGATGACACTCATCTCGCACTCTCATTCCAAAATTGCCGCGTCGAGATCATTCCCTGAGTCGGGAGTTTAATTGACGAATCACTTCAATCGGATTTGCCGCATTACCAACGGCCCCACTTACTGCAACACGGCGTATACCGGTATTCAACACCGTTTGGAGGTTGTTCAAATCGATCCCTCCGATTGCATAGGCAGGTATTGTGCAGTTCGTCGCCACTTGACGCAAATAATCCAATCCAGCGAACTGCGCAAAGGACTTTGTCGTCGAAGTAAAAGTTGGACCACAGCCGACATAATCTGCGCCGTCATCGATCGCGCGTCGCAAATCACTAACTGAACGAGTTGAAACCCCGACCAAGCGATGACGGCCCACGACTTTTCTGACAGCATGGATTGGCAACTCAGTTTGTCCTACGTGAACCCCATCTGCATGGGCTGCTGCTGCGATATCTGCTCGATCATTGACGATCAGAATCGCATCCTGCGCACGTGCCGCTGCCACGGCTTGTTCTGCCCGGCGGAACAATAGGGCATCCGCGAGATGTTTTTCTCGAAGTTGAACAATTTTTGCTCCCGCTTCGGCATATGCGGAGACTCGATCGTAGATCTCTTGATCGCTTCCTGCCGCATCCGTGAGCACATAAAGCAATGCGTGCTTGAGTCTCTCTTGAGAGATCGCGTGCGTCTCAAGCAACGCGCTGAGCCGATAGGTTTCGTACCGAGCTTTCTCGAACGACTTCGCCGCTAGTGGAAAACTTTCTTTGGAGCACTCTTCAAGAACGCGCAGTGATTGCTGAGTGCGTCCCGATGCCGCAGCGATTAATGATCCGAATCCCTGCCTTTGAAGCTCTTGGGTCGTTTTGATCCCGGCCCCCACATCTCCAGCGACGTCTCGATGCGATAAAAGAAATTCTCGCGGCCAGACTTTGGCCATTTCGACGAGGGAATGACGAAGTTGTTTAAACTGCGTTGACCAGATAGTGTGGTTAAGTGCAAAACGCGCGACGTCTTCCAGTGTTCGCAAGCCTTCTAAGGCGCGATTGAGATTTGCATCAAGCAAGCGGGCCAGCGCGGGATCAAGATTTTTCTCGGTGCTCATCGCATTCCATCTTAGATGGTCTTAGCGCGACAGCAATCGGAGAGCATGCCGAGAGTTCCATCGGCGCATAAAAAAAGGCTCCCGGACAGATACGAGTCCCAGGGGGGCGGAGGACTACGCGCTGTCAGTCCGGGAGCCGTTGGCTCAACGGGCGGAAGATCTCGGAGCATCCGTGCCCTCGATTTCCGCTACGATTAAAGATCATCAAACCTGTAACACATGAAATCGCAGCTTCCTGCTGTGATGTCAAGATCACGTAGTGGCTTGTTGATTTCACCACTCGGCTCGAGTCCCGTGCGGCGATGGACGGAGAATAGGAGAAGACCGGGATGGAGGTCAAGGCGTCTTTTTTGAAAGTTGTTTTCTTGAGCCAATAAGGCGGAAGATCGCCAAATGGCAACGTGCTTGGCGATCAAATGCTCAATCGCCCATAACCGTTTGATCAGTCGCTCGCGGTTTGATTATCGATGGTCAGATAAGACCTTCCGATGCACCGCGTTAGATTGTCTTGAGCGCTAGATCTGAAGCGGTGCAGCACATTGGCGAGCTGTTGCCACAGCTTGTGCAAAAGTAACTCCGGTTTGTGTTACCGCACAACCAGCGCGTAAACCACGACAACCTGATTTACGCACTTCTGGACTCTTCGCAATTTGAGTCGAGAAGCGATCAAGCCATTCTTTCGCGCCGGACACATTGATGCTTGGCATCCATACGGCGACTTCGGATGCAGCAAGTTTACCCATGCGATCAATGCCGCGAACTTGCAAGCGAACTTGCTTGAGGATCTCCTCGACTGCGACATCTTCGCCATCGATTTGTAAGATCACCGCTGTTAACGGAATATCGCGTGCTGTCAAGCTCGCGTGTAAATGCTCGCCTGCTCGGAGTAGTTCCAGTGCCGCCGCTTGACTTTCTGCAAGCTTAGCTGCTTCCGATTCCGCTTCTGGACTCTTCAGCGGTATCATGCGGCCCATTTCGTTTCGGTATCCGCGATTACGGCCGTCATGTTTCGCTTGATATAAAGCTTGGTCGGCTCGTTCTACCCATTGCTCCAAAGTATCTGCGGGATCGAGTTCGCTTACACCGCAACTGAGCGTGATGCGAAGCCACTCGCCTTCGAGTTCAATCTCGCGTTGCGAGATCTCGGCTCGAACTGTCTCAATGACCTGTGCGATTTGTTCAGCGCGTTGATCATCTAAGACCACCGAGAACTCTTCACCACCAAACCTCGCTGCGATTCCATAGTGGTGCAATCGTGCAAAGAGTACTTGAGCAACTTTCTTGAGTATGTGGTCTCCGGCCTGATGACCGTAGGTATCGTTAAATCGCTTGAAATGGTCGACGTCGAACAAAGCGATCGTCGTGGGATGTGAGGCTTGATCTCGCAATTCGTAACGGGCCTTCAAATGCTCATCGAGTGCCCTGCGATTGCGGATATGAGTCAACGGGTCGGTGGTTGCGCTATGCTTTGCACTTTGCAGCTCTTCCGCTTGCGTTTGCAACTTCTCTCGAGCGAAATCGAGTTGTTGTTGCATATCCCGGTTGGCTTCGACAATCTGCGAAACAGCTTGCACTAAAACCACTGGCGTATCTCCGCCAATGGCTGATTTTCTTAGGGCATTGTCTGCGGCGCGCACACGATCCTGATGGAGATCCACATCAGCAGAAACTTCTTGGGTCAAATCCCAGATCCTTTGGGCCACATCGTTGTAGTCAAGCATCTGATTGGCTTGATCCCCGGAACGTGCACCTTGATTGCCCATTTCAAGCATTCCGCGCAGCATCCAGCCGGCGACGATGCCGACGAGCCCACTACTGATTGCGCTGATGATTTCGAACATTTTCAATGTTCCTGCGGGACCTGCGATGAAGTGCGAGGACAGCCACGTATTCGCCCGAAGGTTGACCAAATCTAGATCGCAAGCCCTAGCAGGGAATGAAGAATTCCTTTGGTGCTAGCAAAAGTCGTTGTCGATTGCGCAGGTAAAGCGAATCCTGCGGAGTGTAGCGTTAACAAGGGGGTGGACCCTAAAGCGGAAAGCTTCGCGTAAACGAAAAAGTTTGGCAAAAAACTTGACGGAGGTGTCAGAGAACCCCTAGGCTATGACTTAGCGTCACGGAACCTTGGCGCGAATTTAAATCCACCACATCTTCGAGCACGCATCTACGACGATCGTCTTTGAGAGCCAGAGAGGAACAGGCCCAATGATCGATTTACCCAATCATGATCCGTTATTGCATGCCCAGGCACTTCTTGGGCAAAGTGCCGTGGTTGATTTGAAGGAAGTCTCGGTAGATCGTACCGGTGATTGCCTTGTTCTTGTCGGCCATGTCCCGACTTTTTATGCAAAGCAGCTGGCTCAGGAAACCATACGCCCTGCCGCTGGGAAGCTTCGGGTCATTAACCGCGTCGAGGTTGAGTACGAAATAGTGAGCTTGAACGAGTAAGCCACTTGTTCGTCAACGCTATATTCCACTTTTCTCTACAGCTTCTTGATTGCGATCCTGCGGAAAGCCACTGGATCGTTGTGTCCTGCGAACCCAAAGTGACCGCGTTTTAAATCTTTACCGGGATGCGGAAGATCATCTTTGAATTCCGTGACCGTACTTAAATCGCAATCGAGGATCTTTGTTCCATTGAGTTCCACCTGAATAGTAGATCCTTTGACGGTGACTTCTTGATAATTCCACTCTCCAACGGGACGTAGATAACCGCGGTATGCGGGGACCATACCATAAGCAGATCCATGAAATTGGCGTGGGTCCAACTTAGCGTATTTTTCTGCGGTGTCGTCCAGGATCTGAAGTTCACACATGCCATCGTAGGATGCGCGTCCTTTTCCCGGAAAACGCAGCGCAAGACCGTTGTTGCCACCAGCGGGTAAACGAAACTCGACGCGTACGACGAAGTCCTCATATTCATCTTGAGTAAACAACACACCCCCTTTGCCCTTGCGACATTGAAGTAACCCATCGACAACTTCGAAGTTATCAAGGTCTCCTTGCCAACCCGTCAGATCGGTTCCATTGAACAACGAATTAAATCCCTGCTTTTGGTCATCGCCACGCAGCAGAGTATTTGCTTCTTCAGCACCCACCGTCCGGACCTTGATATTCTTCCAACGGATCTCGCCGCCATGGGTTTGAAGATGAATAGGTCCTCTCGCAGGCAGTGGGGTTTTGCGAGCCTTGTCCCAATAGTTTTCCATGATGGCTTGATCGACAACTCGCTGGTTGTTGAGATCAACGGTTGTGCGACTGCCGAGTTGCAGGATGTGCAATTGGTTCCATTCGCCAAAGGGTTTGTCGGCTAATACCAAAGGTAATTGGCCAGGGGTACCTGCAGTGTTATTGAACAAACCTCCGGACCCTTTGTCTGCATTTCGATCCCACTTACCGCCCTCTTTTGTATAGTCCCAGATCTGCACTTGTGGCGTGCCTCGCAAGTAAATACCGCTATCCGCTTTGGCAACTGTTTTGTAATCGATCCATAGTTCGATATCTCCAAACTCTTCGTCGGTGGTTGCATAAGGGCCATGCCCGTCGTTTACCAATTCGCCTTCGTTGGCCGATGCTTTATCAACTTGCCAGTGAGCGTGAAAATCCGCTTGTTGTTTTTCGATCGCGGCCATGCGTTCTCCCTCGGCCGCTTTGACTGTGTTGTGGGGATTATCGCCATGCCAGCCTGTTAGATCTTGACCGTTAAACAGTGATCGTGGGTTGCCATCTCCCGCGTCACTGGTCGAGATTGCGATGACAGAAATCCAAAGCGCATTCAAAAGAAAACGGGACATGGAAAGGCCTAGATATAAACGGTAGGGAGTTTGCGGTGGGAGATTAGCAGGACGCAGAGCTAATACTTTAATGCCTGGCAAGCTGATACTCAAATCGCGAGATGTAGCAGTCGGAAAAAAAGCCGCTAAGTGAGGGCACCGCGATCCACTGCCGCTTCTCGTCTGCTGTTTCCTGCCTGCTCGCAGCCGTTTAGTAGGCGTTGCAAAGCTTGAGGATCGGCCGGTTTGGTAAGATGTTCATCAAACCCAGCAGAGCGACTTTTTTCTTTATCAGAATCTTGTCCCCACCCCGTGAGCGCGACCAGCACTACAGAAAGGCCCCAGGGACGTAACCGAATTTCTTTCGCGGTCTCGTAGCCATTGAGTCGAGGCATCCCTAGATCCATCAAAATCATATGGGGTCGGAATGTCTCACCAAGGTTTAACGCTTCCAAGCCGTCGTAGGCGCAACGCACTTCGTGACGCATCAGCTTGAGCATTGTTTGCAATGTTGCAGCTGCGTCATGATTATCATCCACAACCATAATGCGCAACGGATTCGCCGGTAATGCGTTCTTGGGAAGCTCGGCTCGTGCTACTTGAAGTGAGGTATCCTTCGGCATCGGCTCTCGCATCTCTTCGAGCGGCAATAATACAATGAATTCACTGCCACGATCTCTTCCTTCGCTCCGGGCATAGACCTCCCCATCGTGCATATGGACCAATTGGCGAACAAGTGTTAAACCAATTCCCAGACCCGTTCCGCCTTGTTCCAAACTTCCTTCGACTTGGCTGAACATTTCAAAGATGCTTTCCAGACGGTCAGCGGGAATTCCGATTCCGTTGTCTCCCACGGTGACTTTCAACTGATTATTGCAGCGCTCTGCCGTGATCCATATCTGTCCCTCGTGATGGGTATACTTTGCGGCATTGCTCAACAGATTCGAAAATACTTGAACCATCCGATGTTGATCGACATCGATCCATAGCTTTTCGGATGGTAAGGCCACGGTTAGTTTCTGTTTACCTTGGTCAATAATAGGACGCACTAGTTCAATTGCGTTGTCTAGTACAGTGCTTGCATCAATGATGGATTTCCGCAAATGAAGTTTCCGGTGGGTAATCCGTGACACATCCAGAAGGTCATCGACGAGCGTAACAAGCTGTTGCATTTGACGCTCCATTGCATCACGCGCGGTTTGCATGACCTCTGGATTTGATTGCCCGAGTTTCAATAACTCCAGGCCATTGCGAAGCGATGCCATGGGATTGCGCAATTCATGCGCGAGGGTTGCAAGGAACTCGTCCTTTCTTTGATGTGCTTCGGACAACTCATCGGTGCGTTCGAGAACGCGCAACTCAAGTTCCACGTTGATCTGACGTAACTCGGCTTCCGCTTTCTTGCGAGCTGCAACTTCTTGTTCCAGCAATCTCGGCGATCGCAATGTCAAAGCAGAGGGAATGATGCGAATGAGGACCAACACCGTGGTCCACGAGATTACCGCTGTGCATAACTTTATCAGGGCAGCGAAACGATAGGCGGGCCACCAAAAGATGACTGCTTCCATGAGATGGGTTGTTCCGCAGAACAAAATGAACCCACCAAAAAGCCAAAACAGGTTGCGAAAAGGAAGGTCTTTCCTTCGCCAAGTAAAGTAAAGCAGTACCAATGGGATGGCAAAATAGGCCGCCCAGATGCCCAAGTCCGAGAGGATATGCCACCAACCGTGCAACGACGTCCAATGCCCGCAACGCCAACGCGCTGGAAAATCAGTGGTATCAAAAAGGGGTGCGAACAAATCCATGCTTTGGCACTTCGGCGCATAACGTGACGAGACTATTATCCGCGTCCGGCTAGTCCCCTCTTACAGGAACAATACGCGTAGCTGAATTCGCCAGAATTCAGAAGCACCCAATACGCGTAGCTGAATTCGCCAGAATTCAGAAGCAAGCGTTGAGCGATAAGGAGTAAGGTATAAGCGAGTGAGTCCGAAGGAATTCTCTCGCTTACTCCTGAATGCTCAATGCCCACAGCTTCTCTGAAGTGTGGCCAGTTCAGCTACGAGGGTTCTGAAGCACAACCTACAGATTCAACTCCGTTACGGGATGCTCACGCGAAGTTACGAAGGACGCGAAGCAGATATCGCGAACCGTTTATTCATTGTCTTGCTGTTTGCAGGAGGTCATATTCTTATGGCAAAGGAATTTGCTCCGCCTTCTTGAGCTGTCGCGACAACCATGCTCATGAAAATAATGCAAAGCCCATAACTGGCGCGTGAAGAGGCATATCAACATGCTTAGGCCTATTTCGTGAGGCTTACGTGAAACATCATGGAGGTGGCGGCGGCTCACCCATGAGGAATGCTGAACTAGCCGCATCACGTAGCGCATGCAACGACACATTATGTTGCTGGGCAACTTGCTTCAACGACTCTAACTCAGCATTAAATTTCCAGCGTCCTTCTGGTAACCAAACCAATTTGCCTTCGACACGACCCCACTGCGTTTCAACATGATGGAGCTTGCGCGGCAACTTACTGCGCTCAGCACGCCAGCGCCGGACGCCAATTGTGATTCCGGATTGAAACAAAATACGTTCCAACTCGTTAACCTGCTCGTCCGTAGATAAAACAGTTACACAAACTCCCGAACGACCTTTCTTCATCGTGCACGGAGTTTGGCATACATCCAATGCTCCGGCCTGCATTAACTGCTCGACAACCACCGCTACATCCGCAGCGCCGACATCATCGACGTTTGTCTCTAAGACCCACACGCGATCATGTTCATATAGCGATGCGAGTGCTGGTCGCTCAACGCTTTCCCCGATCGTGACACGCAATACGTTCGCTTGACCCACCAAATCGCGCGTGCCAGCACCATAACCGATGTGCTGAATATTCATCGAAGGGAGACCGCCATAGCGCTGGCATGTTGCCCGAAGAATTCCTGCACCGGTCGGTGTGGTAAGCTCGGCTTCGATATCGCTCGCGAGAAGTGGTATTCCGCGGAGCAGTTCTGCTGTGGCTGGCGCTGGTACCGCGACACGTCCATGATCGATGACAATGGTGCCCCGCCCTGTTGGAACCGCTGAGGATTCAACGCGATCAATCCCCAGGTCTACCAGCGCAACACTGACACCGAGGATATCAGCGATCGAGTCGATCGCACCCACTTCATGGAAATGAACTTTCTTTAAATCCGTGCCATGCACTTTGGCTTCCGCTTCGCCAATCATCAAGAAGATGCGACTAGCCAATTTGCGCACAGCGGGATCGAGATTTCCTCGATCAAACATCGCTTCGATATGGTGCAGATGCCGATGCGCTTTCTCAGGAGGATGCTCAATCTTGACCTGAAGGGCTCGGAAGCCACATTTTTTGACGGGCTGAACCTGAATCTTAACTTGTTCTAGCCCAATCGCATGGACCGCTTGATTGACTTTTTCCAAAGATGCGCCCGCATCCAGGAGCGCACCGAGTGTCATGTCACCGCTAATACCGCTGACACAATCAAAATAAGCAATCCGCATGAATGTCACTGCATGGCAATGGTTTGTTGCAGCGGGCGGAGAACATTCTCAATCAAATAGCTGTCGACAAAATCGCGACTGATTTTTCCCAGCCGATCAAACTCACTCACGTAAGTTTCACCCGCTGAGAGACTATCAAATCGGCGGACCGTAAGGTAGACGCTCAATTGCTCTTCGGGATACTCACCCGTGCGGACGTTATAAGGGGTGCTTCGTGGTTCGAAACTGACCCGTACTTGAGTTTTGCATTCGTCATCCAAAGCAATCGACATCGCTGGTTCGTTGCCCAAGAGCGTGGCCCCTGGAATCGACAACATCGGTTCGAAAGCCGGAGCAATGCCTAATGCTTCTGTTAACAAAGCGCTATGGTTTCCGCGAAAGGTAAAGTCAAAGCCGAATACAAGGCTCAATGACTCACAATCCAGCGGACTCAAACTCAGCGAATAGGGGGCTAAGTCCAATATGGTGCGATGTTGATCAAACGCTTCATCAATCGACGTGGGATTCACCCAGCCACTATTCACTCGTCGCGCTTCGATCGATGTCCAGCGATATGTCCCCTGCTCTTTTCCTTCTTCCAAAACGAATTCAGCTCGCTCCCGGTTATAAAAGTTCTGCATCTTGGGAAAGCGGCGCTGAACTTGCTCGAAGTAGTGCAATACCGTCTCGCGTTGTTGAGGCAGATCCATCTCTGTCCCCAAGTTCACGTTGATGTAGTAGTCGTCACTGTAGCTGCCATAGCCGTTCATCGAGCACCTCCTGAAACAGGGGTATTTTTTTGCATATCCCCCTTATCGGGGAATGGTGTGAATGCAAGCGTTAAGCAAGTATAGGACCCTCTTACGCGCCAAGTCACGGAACACGGCCTCCTATCCCCCTCCTTTACTGCAACCTAAGTCTTAACAATGAAACAACTTAAGGAATTTTGCGAGGCCGACAATTCTTCCCCCGTCGCCCCTGCGATCCTTGGTTGTACACTACACCAGTGGGATGGTGTCCAGTTAGTCTCTTGGTGGACCCCACGCGGCTTGTCACGTTTGTCCTGGTTTGCCCATCTTAATTCGAGCGAAGTTGAATCGATAGTCGATTCGAGCCCTGAATGGGGAGGTTCTTTGACCGGGGCGTTGGAACGTTATGCGGCGGGCAAAGTCAGCGCTTTTGAGGAAATCCCGGTAGATTTGACTCAGTTACCGGCATTTTCCCGCCTAGTTTTGGAGGCTTGCCGGAAAATCGCACCCGGTAAAGTGACCACTTACGGCCAGCTCGCCGAATCAGTCAACGCACCGAATGCCGCTCGCGGTGTCGGTCAGGCCATGGCACGTAACCCGATTCCCTTGGTCATTCCGTGTCATCGGGTCGTCGGTTCGTCGGGGAACATGACCGGATACAGTGGGCTCGGTGGTCTCGACACAAAACGACGATTATTGAGATGGGAGCAAGCGGCAATTTCAGGACACTGCGGACGTCTCGAGGACTTTTCCCAGTACCCGCTCGAGCGTTTGACCTCGGCTTCGGTCAACTAACTCACCGCACCAACCGGCCGCTCGGCTCGCTTCGACATCATTGAGCCAATCATCTCCGATCATGATGATTCGTTGAGGATTCGCAATGTTCAAATCCTTGGCGATGGCTTCATAGAATCGCGGATCGGGCTTTGACCAGCCGATGTCAGCGCTAATGAACAATCGATCGACGATTTGCGCGAATCGAGCGTCTTGCTTGCGAAACCACTGCACAATCTCTTTTAATCGGCGATCGAAGTTGGATGCGATCGCAATCTTGAGGCCGGAGGCATGGGCGAGTTGAAAAGCCGCATCAACATCATCAAAGACTTGCCAATTGGAAGGGTTGGCAAAGTGATCCCATAAATCGATGAAGGCTCGATCGATTGACTGTGGATCGAGATCGTGAAGGCTATTCATCACGATCGTGCGCCATCGCGCGAGCTCGATGGCCTCATCGGTTGGCAATCCAGGCTCCGGACGCTGAGGCTTACCAAATGCTGCGGCGAAAGCAGCGGGGAAGTCTCGGCGAATTGAAGTTTCACTAAGTTGGCTTCCGTAACGTTTACCAACGCGCGCATAGACTTCGCCGACATGCGGTACGGGATTGAACAACGTGCCGCTCGCGTCGAACACAACCCAATCGAATGCCCTTTCTACGACGGACATCCTCGATTAACCACCAACCAAGTGTGTGATGTCGTTGATCGATGCGATCACAAGCATGGTCAATAAACCGAGCACACCTGCAACCGTTAATCGAATCTGCAATTGTTCATCAACAGGTTTACCTCGTACCCACTCCGCCGCGAGAAACACCATATGCCCACCATCAAGCGCTGGAATCGGTAAGAAGTTCAATACGGCGAGGTTTGCACTCAAGAGTGTTAAGAACAAAAGCAACCTTGGAATGCCTTGTGCCGCTTCACTGTTTGCGATGTAAACGATGCCAAGAGGGCCGCCGAACATCTTCATCGAAATTCTGCCCGTCACCAACAACTGCAAGAACTCGAATACATCGGTCAACTTGGCACCCGTTTCTCGAAGTCCCAATGACAATGCATTACCAACCGAGTGAGCTTTGTGAATGCGTTCGAGCGCAGCCATTGCGAAACCACGTTCGGGCCAGTATCGATCATTCGACTCAATCAATTTGACCGTTGTCTCCTGCACGCGACCTTCACGCTCATAACTGACTTTGGCAACGACATTTAAGGGCAAGTACTGAATCTCTGAAGTCAGATCAGCTGGAGTATGATATGCATCCATCGCATATCCCTTTGTTTTCAGATCTTCACTAACCAATGTTTTGCCAGGTTTGTTCTCCGGCCATTGCAGTTGAATCTTGAGAATCTTGTCGTCGGCCTGTAGTGCTTTTGCATCGCCGCTTGTGGCGCCATCGAAATCCGCCAGCGTTTCAGCGGCAGTGAAAGCGATTCCCCAGTGTGCGACACCGAAGCTATCGAAGTACTGCGACATGCCGACGGCATTGTTGTCACTCGCCGCTTCCGTCTTCAGTGACACCTGTTCACTCTTGCCTGCTTCGCCAAGGCGTTCGACCGTTAGTTCCATCGGCTCACGCGTCTTAAACAAAAGATGCCACAATGCAATCGCATTGAGGTTCTCCTGGTTGTTGACTTTCACGATTCGATCACCGACTTTGAGGCCCGCTTTATCAGCAGGGCTATCTTTCATTACGCCGCTTACTGATCCGACTCGCCAAAGAAAACCGAATGTCTTTTCTTTCTGAGGTGGTACGGTAATGGTTTCTTCTTGCTTGCTGCCTTTCAATAACAGCTTGAGCTCCATCGGTTGATCGAGTTGATTCGATTCGGCAAAGTGAATAGGTGCCGCCAAACGAAAATCGGACTGATCATCTTGTGGCAATTCTTTACCGTTAAGTGCAATGATCTTGGCTCCAGCGAACTTCTCGTCCGAGAGAACTTCCGCAGATGCAGTGTTGGGAATCACACCTGGAACAAGCGATAGCTCAGCGCGATCGGCTGCCTTAATGCCTATGGAACTTTCGCGGTCTTTTGGATCGTGCCGACGAGTTGGAACGACTGCGTACTCTTGTGAGTTTGAACCATAGTCAACGACCACGCGCAGCGGATCGGTCTTTGATTTGATCCCATGTCCAAACACTTTGTATCGCAACTCGCGGAAGTGCATTGACGGATCGTTTTCAATTCGACCTAAACCGACAACTGTGCCTCCCGGTGTAATACCTGAATTCCAAGCTGGATAGCCCGGTGTGACTTCACCGATTAGCGTTGGCGTATAAAGAACACCCCAAGTAAAGGCGAGTGCAGCGAAGATTACAGCGAAGATCAAATTCATGATCACCCCAGCGCTGATGATGATCATGCGTTGCCATACGGGCTTCGCTGGATAGCTTCTCGGATCCAACTCCCCTGTAGGCCCCGAACGAATGCGTTCCGCTTCGGCTTTTGCATTCGAGGGATTGTCATCTTGCCCGAGCATACGAACGTATCCACCGAGGGGAATCGCTCCGATGCCGTACTCGGTTTCTCCGCGACGAAATCGAAATAGTCGCGGAGGAATTTTGATGGGGCCAAGACGAATCGGGACATCAAAGCCAACGTAAAACTTTTCGACTTTCACTCCGCACGCTTTGGCGGCGAGAAAATGTCCGAGCTCGTGAACGAAGATCACAAGACCTAAGCCGATCGCCACCTTGGCTAAATTACCAAAAGCACCGAGCAGCCCCGCCAATAGGTTCGAACCTGGGGCTGCAATCATTAGGAAATCGACTAATTCCGCGCTGAACAAATCCACTTTGTTACCTCCGCTCGCGCCCAATGATCGAGTGCGAGCAACTCCTCAAGATTTGGATGGGGATCGTAATGATGGTGATCGAGAACGGCTCGACATGCCTCAACGATATCCGTAAATCGAATGCGTCCTTGTAAAAACAATTCTACGGCTTGTTCGTTCGCCGCGTTCACAACGGTTCCCGCAGAACCGCCAACTTTTGCAACTTCAAACCCGATTTCGATGGCAGGAAAACGTTCTCGATCGACCGGTTCGAGTTGCAAATTCCAAACCGCGTTTCGGTCCCACCGCGCTGCAGGTCCGGAAATTCGCTCTGGATAAGTCAAAGCATATTGAATCGGAAGCCGCATGTCGGGAGGACTCATTTGAGCTACTACTGAGCCATCTGTGAACTCCACCAGAGAGTGAATCACCGACTGGGGGTGAATCAAAACCTCAATTTGATCTGCGGACACATCAAATAACCAACGAGCTTCAATGATTTCTAAGGCCTTGTTCATCATCGTTGCTGAGTCGATCGTAATCTTTTTTCCCATTTTCCATGTGGGATGATTGAGCGCATCCGCAATCGTCGCCTGCTTCATCGCGTCATGAGTCCAGTGCCGAAGAGGTCCCCCGCTCGCGGTAAGGATCAGTTTCTGAGCGAAATTTTTTGGACCGGCTGCTAAACACTGTGCGATGGCCGAATGTTCACTGTCTACCGGAAGCAACAGGGCATTGGTTTGTTGCAACAGTTGTTGCACCAAATGACCGGCCATGACAAGCGTTTCTTTATTGGCTAACGCGACTCGTTTTCCCGATTTGATTGCTGCCAAAGTACTTTCGAGGCCTGCCCGACCGACAATCGCTGCAATAACGATTGAGATTTCAGGAGATTCCGCTAGCCGAGTCAGTGCATCAGAACCATGGTGTTTCGTGATGGCTTTATTTGGCGATGGCGAAGTGTCGTTATTGCCTTTGGTTACCGCGTCGGAACCCGAGTAAACCACATGGCGAGGTCGGTACTTATTCGCTATTTCATCGAGTAATTCATGTTGAGAATGACCGCTTACCGCCCATAGCTGCCACGGTTCACCAAGCGATTCAATGACCTCTAATGCAGCGCGTCCGATACTACCCGTTGCACCAAACACGGCGATACGGCGACACGGATCGGAATAATGAAGGGGCACGGTAGCTGTCGCGGGAGATTTCATGAACACCAGTCGAAGGCCACAGACGGCGGGTTGTCCCCAAGACCCAAATACCAAAAAATGAGCCATCTGCGGCCCGCTTTTCGCATACGGGGGATTCTAGGTCGCCCGGTAACTACGCCGCAACCCGAACCTTGGCCTATTCGTTTGTGTTGTGGCCTTGGAACTCCAGCAAAGAGAACTCTATGAACGACGAGGATCGCCGTGGCAAGTCGCAGGATTCCAATCGCTCTGGACCGATGGTCTGGATGCTTCTGAGTCTGATCGTTCTCGCGATTTTTGGCGCAGCTTATTTTGTCAGCCACTCTGCTCGAGTTGTTCGGTATCCAGATCTTAAAGAGCTGCTGCGCGTCACTGAGTACCAAAACAAAGACGAAGATGCTTTGGTTGCCGGCAAAGAAAGCCGCATCTTGACTACCGAAACCAAAACCGATCGCCATGTCGAAATTAGTCGACCGCAACAGATCTTGATCTATGAAGATGCAATTCGTGGAAAGATCCAGTGGAAATATGTCGGTTCACCGGAACCGCCAAAGACGGTGGATTTCGAAACCCTGCGTGATACACGGCAAGATGCCGATCCCGAGTTGATTCAATTGCTCAATGCTTCCAATGTACGATGGGATCACGCACCAACGAATCGTTTTTTTGAAGAGCATGCTGTATTGCTAGCGGTCGTTGCAACCATCGTGATTCTTACGATATATGTGGTGCGCAAAGTGGGTGGTGTCGGCGGACCGATGGCGTTTGCACGAAGCCGAGGTCGTCTCTATGCGCAAGAAGATTTGCCGACAACCTTTGATGATGTTGCAGGGATTGATGAAGCCGTCGAGGAAGTCCGTGAGATTGTTGATTTCTTAAAGACACCCGAAAAATACCAACGACTTGGCGGGCGAATTCCCAAAGGTGTTTTGCTTGTTGGGCCTCCTGGTACGGGCAAAACGTTATTGGCGAAAGCCATTGCGGGTGAAGCCGGTGTTCCTTTCTTTAGCCTCTCTGGCAGCGACTTCGTTGAGATGTTTGTCGGTGTCGGTGCTGCGCGTGTACGCGATATGTTTCATCAAGCCGCATCGCGCGCGCCTTGCATTATCTTCATCGATGAACTCGATGCTTTAGGCAAAAGCCGTACTGGTGCCATTGCTGGAGGTCATGATGAGCGCGAACAAACATTAAACGCGTTGCTCGTCGAAATGGATGGATTCGATTCCAATACCAGCGTCATTGTTATCGGTGCCACGAACCGACCTGAAACATTAGATCCCGCATTATTGCGGCCAGGACGTTTCGATCGTCATGTACTCGTTGATCGCCCTGACGTTCGAGGTCGAGAACAGATCCTTAAGGTGCACGTGAAGAATGTCAAACTCGATCCAAATGTTGACCTGAAATCAGTCGCTTCACTCACCAGTGGTTTTGTCGGAGCTGATTTAGCAAATCTGGTCAATGAAGCGGCTTTGTTGGCAGCACGTGGTGATAAGTCTGCAGTGAGCATTGTCGAGTTCAATGAAGCGGTTGAACGGGTCACTGCAGGGTTAGAGAAAAAGAAACGCGTTATGGATCAGGAAGAGAAGACGCGTGTTGCTTATCACGAAGCCGGGCATGCGTTAGTTGCTTATAGCCTTCCGAACACCGATCCTGTGCACAAAGTTTCCATTATTCCTCGCGGACTCGCTGCGCTGGGATATACGATGCAGCGGCCCATGTTTGATCGACACTTGATGACGAAGACGGAATTGGAAAGTCAAATCAAAGTTCTTTTGGCCGGTACACTAACTGAAGAAATGGTGTTCGCTGATATCAGCACCGGAGCACAAAACGATCTCGAGCGGGCTACGCATATTGCTCGTTCGATGGTGATGGAATTTGGAATGAGTCGGATGGGGCGTGTCAACTTCCGTCAATCCAATCGAAGTCCGTTCCTCGCGGGCGGCGGTGAGACGCCCGAATACAGTCGCCTTCACAGCGAACAGACGGCGCGCGAGATCGATGAAGAAGTACGTCGCTTGGTTCAAGAAGCGCTGGAGCAAACGGCAGAAATTTTGCGACAGCGTCGTGATGCGCTCGAAGCGATCACGAAACGTTTATTGGAAGTTGAGTCCATTGAGGGGGAAGAGCTTCGTCAAATTATCGAAGCCCATTTGACCGGACCACGAGTTGTTCCGGGTACGACGGCAGCAACTCCGCGATCCAAACCGGCGGCGAGCAATGGAGGGATGGACATCGCTCCCACAAGTGAAAACCAGATGTAGGACTCCTCGTCCGATCTAGTTTTCTTCCAACGGTTTTTCTTTCGCTGAATTCGTTTGCTTACGGCAGGGACAATAAAAAAACCGGTTGTCCCGCAAGCGAGACAACCGGCATATATTTCCTCCGACCGTGGCGGCAAAAAACGGAGCCGCTGGGAGAATGGCGAGATCCTGGCGTGCTTCTGCACAAGCCGTTTGTGGTTCTGGCCAACCCGTAATTATGGTCCCTCTGCCGGAAAACCAGCCGGAGGTAAGTGGGCTTTTTTCAAATCCCACAGTGCCATCTTACGCTACTGCGTCAAGGCAGCAAGCTAGTTCGGCGAAAAAGGTTTGGTATCTTGAACACTTCGCCGTCAATTCTGCAAAAATACTCATCCCGCAAACGAGATCGCACCTTCTCACGATAGGGTTGTCCTCATGAAAAAACTTTGTGAATGCTTTTGCAATCGACACACGTTGCTTGTTTGTTTGAGTGCCATGGCCATCATGAGCACACTGTCTACGAATGCAAAAGTCCATGCGCAACCCGAAGAAGAATCAAATCGCAAGCCTCTCGCAGAGTTAGTGGGTGCCGATACGCATGTTTATAAAACGGCCTCCGGCAGCGATCTGAAGCTTTTCGTTTTCAAACCCAAAGATCATCAGATTAAGGATCAACGTCCTGCGATCGTGTTTTTCTTTGGAGGTGGGTGGACTTCTGGATTGCCACAACAGTTTGAACAGCAATGCCGTTATTTGGCGTCGCGGGGAATGGTCGCCATCACGGCAGATTATCGAGTCGCTTCGCGGCAAAAAGTTAAAGCCGTGGAATGTGTCAAAGATGCAAAGTCAGCCATTCGATGGGTTCGACAGCATGCCACGGAGCTGGGTATTGATCCCAAACGTATCGCGGCCGCTGGCGGTTCAGCCGGCGGACATATTGCCGCATGTACGGGTACCCTAAAAGACTTTGATGAACCTAAAGAAGATCTTTCAATTAGCTCGGTCCCCAATGCGCTCGTGCTCTTTAATCCTGCGGCCGCTTTAGCTGAGTTCCCTACGTCACCCGACGTCAAAGATGCTCGTGTCGAAGCCCTTCCGGCGCGACTCGGTGTTGAACCCAAACAGCTTTCTCCGGCCCATCATGTTGGCAAGGGTCTACCACCAACCATCATCTTCTTCGGTACCGAAGATAACTTGCTTGCTGGTGCCAAGTATTTCAAAGAACAAGCTGAAATGCAGGGTGCGCGATGTGAGCTGTATACTTATGAAGGACAACGACACGGCTTCTTTAACTTCAATCGTGGCGGCGCAGAATACTTCAAGAAAACCTTGAAGGAAACGGATAAGTTCTTGACATCGCTAGGCTGGATTCAAGGCGAACCCACCGTGGATAGTTTTGAGTGGACCGAAACTAATCGTCTGACTCGTCAGCCACGAAAGAACAAATAACTCTCAGGGATGCATGGCAATGCGCTCATCTCACTTTGACGAGCAAGGGGGCGTTCGTATGGTGGATGTATCGGGGAAACCGACCACCATCCGTACGGCTACGGCTCGGGCCATCATCAAGATGCAGAGTGATACGGCTGGAGCGATACGCGAAGGCAATGTCAAAAAGGGAGATGTTTTACAAGTCGCCCGGATCGCAGCCATCCAAGGGGTCAAAGCGACGTCACAATGGATACCGCTTTGTCACCCCTTAGCAATCGAAGCGGTTGAAGTGATGTTTCACTGGCGCGATAACAAGTCTGCCCTTGCTGAACTCATACTCGATGTCACCGTGCGCACCACGGGCAAGACCGGGGTCGAAATGGAAGCATTGTGTGGAGCGTCTGCTGGTATGTTAACGGTGTATGACATGTGCAAGTCCATCGAACGAGGCATGGAACTTGGCCCCGTCCGATTGCTCTATAAAGACGGCGGGCAGTCGGGGAAAATCGAGCTTGGTGACTTTTAGCGTAAGTCGTAGCGTTAGGTTACAAGACTCTTGTTCAAATCTTTACGTTGGCGTTAACGGTTGAGAGGGGCATGCCGCCTTCCGTACAATTCAACAGGAAAGCGAAAATCGATTTTTAAAAGCTCGTTAAACCATGGTACTTCCACAAAACCCCTATTCCCCCCCGACCGCGACAGGTAGGCCTTCGCCATGGACGGATTTAGCGGAGTTGAAGGCTTCGGGTTTTGTATTTCGCAAGTTACAGATCCATTGGCCAGTGGAAGCTGGCTTGGTTTATTCGGGCTGGAATTTCTTGCAGCGCGTATGGGTCGACGACGTTCTTGTCTGGCGGCGCATCAGCTGGATTCGTTTTTACCCTTACATTTCCTTTAGACTTCCCCGCCAAGTGGACCCACAACAACGAGATTGCGCACTTCAACTCGCATTTTATCCAGGGTTGCGAATCCAAAGATGTGAGCTAAGTATCGCCGGCCGGACGATTTACGAAGAGCAAAACTAGAGTTGTCGGGATACTCGCGAGCAATCCCTCCAAGCGTTATCCTTTCCCGCATGCATTTTGACAGTCCCTTGGCCGATAAATTTGCGCGCAGTGTCGTGAGCCGCGGCACGCGCTGGGTGATCCTCTGGGTGGGACTGGCAATCTTATGTGGCACATTGGCTCCGAGTTGGTCATCGATTGCATTGGACGGGGACTTTGATCACCTGCCTCGTGACCTTCCGAGCGTTAAAGGGGATCGGTTACTCGATGATGCCTTTCCCGATAACCGCACGCGCAGTCAGATGGCAGTGGTTCTCGGTCGGCACGACTCGCCGCTCGATCTTGCAGACAAGAATGTCTCACTCGATTTGTCTCGCAGGTTATGTCACCAACTTGGTGAAGTTCGGCTTCAAAGAGCCATCAATACCGGTTGGAAGCCAGGCGAAAAAATTGATGAGAGCCATCCTGCTTGGACGCACTTGCAGGAGAGCTATGAAGCGTTGGAACAATCTTTGGCCTACGACAGTCGCTTGTTTCGCGCGATAGGCGAAGTCAAAGACATTGAGTTCACGGATGAAGAGCCCAGGCTAGTGATTGCATTTGCCGATCACGCGGTGGTTGCTGAAGCGTTGGGGAAAGATAAGGCTGCGGCCGCCGATCGTGAAGCCATAGAACGCTTACCGCACCCAGGAAAGTTTCTTCCTATCGAGTCACGTCCGAAAAATAAACTCCTAAACCTTGTTGACCTACTTGTTCCCGAAGATCCAATGATCGGCGAGCGGTTGACGAAGCCGCATGTACAGTTATCGATTGTGCGATTGAAAACCGAGTTGGGAGAAGCCAGCAATGTCGCTGCGCTGGAATCGCTTTATAAAGTGATTCATCAAGTCGAGGAGTATACCGGTAAAAAGGCACGACCAGATCTCGTGCTCAAAGTCACAGGTTCGGCGGCGATTGGTGCCGAAGCGATGCGTGCTTCGGACGATGCCATTCGATATACCGAACTCTTTACCGTGATTTTAGTCTTGTTGATCCTTGCCGTCGTGTATCGCGCACCTTTGTTGGTAGCGGTTCCTGTGATATCGATTGGTATTGCAGTGGTGGTCGCCACCGGTGCTATTGCATGGAGCGTGACGGCTGGACGCGCGCTGGGTCCGAATGTTCCGCATCTTGAAGTATTTGTTACTTCGCGAATCTTTGTGATCGTGATTGTGTTTGGTGTCGGAACGGACTTCTGTTTGTTTTTGATCTCACGATTACGCGAGGAGGCACGCGCTGGACAGTGGGAACAGTCAGTCAGTAATTCACTTTCACGCACTCTCGGAGCACTTGTAGGAAGTGCGATGACGACGATCGTCGGTTTGGGAACCATGATCCTGGCGACGTTTGGAAAGTTTTATCACACGGGACCAGTGATCGCCATTTGTTTGGCGATCACCTTGCTCACATCGCTTACGTTCACTCCCGCATTGTTGCGATGGTTGGGGCCTCGTGTCTTTTGGCCAAGCCGCGCGGGAGAGAAACCGCATTCATCGGAAGGGTTATGGGTTACCGCTGGTAATTTAGTCACCACTTATCCCGGCACCATTTTGCTTTTGGGCATGATCGGGATGTTGATTCCGGCATACTACGGTTGGCAACGACAGGATGCCGTCACCTATGACTTCGTCAGCCAGCTCAGCCCAACCGCGCGGTCGCGTCAAGCCGCAGAGTTACTTGCCAAAGAGTTCCCTGCTGGCGAAACAAATCCCATCTCGGTCATTGTGCGTCGCGAGACACCTTTGGAACCAAAGGAGTTCGATGCCAAGGTGCGTTATCTCGGTGATCGATTGTATGTGGAAGGTGTGTCTGCAGTACGAAGTCTTCTAAATCCTTTAGGAGATGCTCCCGGGCAAAAGATGGGCGTGTTCGATAAAGAATCGATACGCCGTCGCGCATTGCGAAGCCACCACGTATCGCGATCCTATTTCATCAGCGAGATGCCCGAGTATCGTGGACGCTTGGCTCGATTCGATGTTGTACCTTCAGGTGATCCCTTTGGTGCTGATGCAGCCGAAGCTTTGAAACGTATCACAAAGAAGCTTGATGAAGAAACGGCACGCCCTGATTCACCTTGGTACCAAGCTCAGTATGCGGTCGCGGGTACCACCGCTTCAATCCAAGATTTGCGCGAAGTCACCATGCGCGACACCACGGAGATTCAAATCAGTGTGGTCGTTGCCGTATTGATCGTGTTGTTGTTCGTAGTTCGTCGTGTTTGGCTGAGCATCTATCTGATCTTTACCGTGCTCGTCAGTTATTTTGCGACCCTGGGACTGACGCTGTTGTTTTTCATGTGGTCAGGTGGAAGCTCATTTGTAGGTTTAGATTGGAAGTTACCGTTGTTCTTGTTCGTTATCTTGGTGGCGGTGGGACAAGATTACAACGTATACCTCGTGACGCGTGTTTTGGAAGAAGTCAGCGGAGGTAATTTTAATGCGGGCCTGCGTCGCGCTGTCGCGCGTACCGGTGGTATTATCACGAGTTGCGGTGTTGTTATGGCAGGCACCTTCCTGAGCATGACCAGTGCTGCATGGGCGCCACCCTTGCTTGAGTTTTTTGGGATGGCGGACCCTGCCCTGCGACCGCCAACTTTGGCATCCATTACTCAGCTTGGGTTTGCGCTGGGATTGGGTGTACTACTCGATACGTTTTACGTGCGACCAATTTTGGTTCCTGCCTACATGGCGCTCATTCATCGATGGACTTCTAAACCGGCGCGGAAAGCGGCACCTGACGCAGAATAGACACTCGGCATTGAGTACACTGGGATTGTCAAGCAAATCGTCCGTAGGAGTTACCATTCGTGCGCGAAGTCAAGTCACCCAGAGAGCTACTCGCATTTTGCCGCGAGAAAGATGTTAAGGCGGTTGATTTACGGTTTACGGACTTCTTAGGAACCTGGCAGCATACGACGATACCGATCAGCCAGATCAATGACGATTGTTTCGAAGACGGATTTGGATTCGATGGTTCCAGCCTGCGCGGCTGGCAATCGATCGATGAAAGCGATCTATTGATCGTGCCGGACCCTTCGACTGCGTTTCTTGATCCGTTTACAAGTCTTCCGACTTTAAATTTGATCGGTAATGTTCAGGACCCGATCACGCGCGAAGATTATGGTCGTGATCCACGGCATATCGCGCGCAAGGCCATGGCTTACTTGACTAGCACCGGCGTTGCCGACACGGCCTACTTTGGACCTGAAGCGGAATTCTTTGTTTTCGACGATGTGCGATTCGATTCACGCGGAGCGAGCAGCTACTATTTTCTAGATAGCGAAGAAGCGGAATGGAATCGAGGCCGCGACGAACGTCCGAACTTAGGACATAAGCTTCGTCATAAAGAAGGCTACTTTCCATGTCCACCTGCGGATCATCTGTACGACATTCGTTTGGACATGATGCAAACGTTAATTGAATGTGGGTTGACCGTGGAGTGTCAACATCATGAAGTCGCCACGGCTGGACAATGCGAAATCGATTTACGCTACGATACGCTCGTGCGCATGGCCGACATGCAGATGATCTACAAGTATGTGATCAAGAACGTCGCTCGACGACATGGAAAAACGGCGACGTTCATGCCCAAGCCGATTTATGGAGACAACGGTTCTGGCATGCACACTCACTTCTCCCTTTGGAAGCAAGGCGAACCTTTGTTTGCTGGGAGCGGTTACGCGGGACTGAGCAGCCTGGGGATCTATGCGATTGGTGGGATTCTGAAACATGCGCCCGCGATCCTTGCTTTCTCGAATCCAACGACGAATAGTTACAAGCGTCTGGTGCCGGGCTTCGAAGCACCGGTGAACCTGGCCTACAGTCAACGCAACCGTTCGGCCGCTTGCCGCATTCCCATGTATAGTCCTAACCCGAAAGCGAAACGTGTTGAGTTTCGTTGTCCTGACCCGTCCTGCAATCCATACATCACCTTCGCCGCCATCACGATGGCGGCGATTGACGGGATTCAGAACAAACTCGATCCAGGTGGGCCTTTAGATAAAAACATTTACGACCTACCTCCCGAGGAAGCAGCGCGTGTAGCCAAGACTCCTGGATCGCTCGAGGATGCGTTGAGCGCTCTGAACCTTGATCATGAATTCTTACTTCGCGGAGATGTATTTACCCGCGATGTGATCGACGCTTGGATTCGGTACAAGCGAACCGAGGTGGACGGGCTGCGTGTACGTCCCCATCCGCATGAGTTCTGCATGTACTACGACGCGTAATTCGTTTTTCACTTGGACGGATGCCGATGCCACTAGCCATCAATCTTTTTGTCGGTTTTATCGCGGCGCTCGTAAGTGTTGGTGCTCTGGCTGCTGCGATCGAACTGTGGCAATGGCCCTATGGTCTACGCACTGTGCAACGCATCGAAGTTGCCAAAGGGCGACTGCTCGCCCGTTGCTATCTAATGTTCGTTTGTTTTTTGATGGCCGTTGCAGCCGTTGCGATTCTGACGGGAATTCGACCTCGTTACGCTTCACGCAGCGAGGGGGGGGAGTATTTGAGATTTGAGATTTGAGATTTGATAGGGGGTTGGAGACAAGTCTCAAGTCTCAAGTCTCCTTGATTAGCTTTCGCGTGTTATCGATGTAGAGATCCAAGAAACGCTTGGTGTCCTCCGGTGTGAAGTAATGTGGGTCGCAACGGACGCACAATTTCAGGACGCGGCGATAAGTAAAGATAGAAATCGTGGCGCGCGTTCCGTACCGCATCGGCGGAACACCTCGAATGTCTTCGAGTAATAGATTGCCGCAGCGCAGTAACTGACCTTCACGTGGGAACGCAACATTGAATCGCTTTGTGGGATCACCCGTGTTGGAAAGGATAGCGGTTGCCAGACAGCGTTTACCCAGCCAGAATCTTTTCAGCTTTCTTGGATAGTTGAACAACCCAACGAGTGTGTTCATGAACGAAGTTCGATGTCGGTTATGTTTTAAATGGACCATTTCAGTTCGCAGCGAATCAACGAGCGCGTCTGAATTGGTAATTTCATTTGAGTGCCGACGAATCATGGAATAGGTGACAACGTTTGTCGCTGAATTATGAATCTGCTGCGACTCACGTAAATCCATTGGCATCATGATGCAATAGGTGCCCGGCTTCGCATCACCTTGGAGCTGGTTCCACTGAGTTAAAGTTACAAACAAACGTTCTATCAATAACTCATTCGTCGATTGCCCTCTTGCTTCAGCAACTAACCGAATTTCTTTGTAGGCATGTTTGTCGAATTCAAAGCTCTGGATACCGGGAAAAAAACTGCAAGGCGAGCTGATGACGCGAGTATTCCGTGGAGGAGAGATGAATCTTGTCTTGCCGAACATGAAACGCCAAATTTCGGCACGCTCGGTTCGCAATGATCCGTTCGGCAAACGGAACTGCTCCGTATCATAACTCGAACGACTTCGATTCTTCAAAGAGCGGTAATCCGTCTCAGGCAGTGGTTCGTCGATGGGATGGTGCACGCGCATCGCATAGAACCACAGCCAGTCGCCGAGAAATTGATACGAGCCGATGCCATCGCATGTCGAGTGATGAAACTGCGTTGTCAAAATCGTCTTGTGCTCATCACTGCGTACCCAGATTCTCAATCCAGGCTGTTGGTGAAGATCGATGAACTCATGCGAAAGCTTTAGCGGTGCGTTGAGGTGATCAAAATGAATCGCAATGTCGCTTTGCGCTTCAACCCAACACTCACGATTCCCTTTAGCCACTTTCACTTTGGCTTGCAGTAATGGATGGCGCGACAATGCTTCCGGAAGCGCCGCTTTTAAGGCTTCACGATCAACTGCTCCCTGAAACTCAAGTTCGACGACGAAGGTCATCGGGTATTCCGGGCGGTCGTCCCACAGCATGTAGTCTTCAAACGGCGTTAAATTCGTAGGGAAAATACGAATCGATCGCGCGGTGATTTGCGGAACTGCAGTCTCGAGCATGGGCGGCATAGAACACTCCGGTCTGTGCCCCAGATTATTCGGTAGTCCCCGCGTTGCAACCTTGCTTAATCAAGCCGTAATTTTGTGGGGGCCCGATACTCGGCCACGCACAACCTGAAAACCGTTAGAATTGGAGGCGAATAGGGCTGTTTAGGCCTTCCAAACCGTTTTGCAAAACTTCTCGGAGCTTTTTATGGATCGTTTTGCTCGCTCTTCCCTCCTTCTGAACGTCGCCTCTTTTGGCGTGGGTTTTGTCATGCTGTGTTCGGTATCTCCCTCCCGTGTGGCGGGGGCAGACAGGGCGGATTTAGCTCGCGAAGAAGCAAAAGCAGGCGAGTGGTCGCGATGGCGGGGTCCCAATCTAGATGGCATCTCACAAGAATCGGGACTGCTTAAAACTTGGCCCAAGGAAGGTCCACCGTTGGCATGGCGGGCGGAAGGTTTTGGGAAGGGTTTTGCCAGCGTTGTCATCGCGAAGGATCATCTTTTCACGATGGGTAATGTAAACGGTAAAAGTGCATTGATTTGCGCAAACAAGTCAAACGGCAATATCGTGTGGAGCACACCATTTGGAGGAAAAGACCCCAACTGCACACCCACAGTAGATGAAGATCGAGTTTATGGCATTAGTTATGACGGCGCGATTGCTGGCGTACGGATCGCAAACGGTGAGAAACTTTGGGAACGCAATTTCCAACAAGACTTTGGCGGAAAGGTTCCTCAGTGGGGATTCAGCGAATCACCACTGATTGATGGGAACTTGCTGATCTGCACTCCCGGTGGCCCTGATGCCTTTGTTGTTGCACTCAATAAGAACACGGGCGAAACGATATGGAAAGCTTCGCTCCCTAAAGGAGCAAATTTACGTGGTCATGGAGGTGCTGGTTACGCTTCTCCCGTCATCTGTAATGTCGGTGGCATCAAACAGTATGTCACGGTAACGGGGAACGGCGCGGTAGGCATCCACGCAGAGACCGGCGAGCTGTTATGGGGCTATGACAAGATTGCAAACAATACGGCAACCATCCCGACCCCGATTATTCAAGACGACCTCGTCCTATGTTCAAGCGGTTACGATGACGGTGGTACTGCGTTGTTGAAGCTGACTCGCAAAGGGAAAGGTATCGAAGCGAAAGAGGTGTATTACTTCCCCGCGAAGCAGTTGCAGAACCATCACGGTGGGATGATCCTACTGAATGGTTTCGTGTTCATGGGACACGGTCACAACAATGGTTTCCCTGTTTGTTTTAACCTTAAAACTGGCAAGACAACCTGGGGTCCTGAACGCGGTCCCGGCAGCGGGTCGGCCGCTGTCGCTTATGCAGATGGCCATCTTTATTTCCGATATCAGAATGCTGTGATGGCACTCTTTGAAGCGAACCCGCGCGAACTTAAGTTGAAAGGCACTTTCAAGATCGCCGCAAAGAACGGTGAAAGCTGGCCTCACCCGGTCATCGCTGGTGGCCTGCTCTACTTACGCGACCAACATGAACTCTTGGTTTATGACGTGAGAAGTAAGAAGTGAGAAGTGAGAAGTGAGAAGTGTGAAGTGTGAAGTGTGAAGTGTGAAGTGTGAAGTGTGAAGTGAGTAGTGAGTAGTGAGTAGTGAGTAGTGAGTAGCCTATCTCTTTACGTAGCTGAATTCGCCAGAATTCAGAACCTCCGCTCACTCCTCAAGGCTTACTTCTCACTTCTCACTTCTTACTTCTTACTTCTTACTTCTTACTTCTTACTTCTTACTTCTTACTTCTTACTTCTCACTCCTCTCGCAACAGTTTATGACAACTGACGCAACTAGTTGTCATTTGATGGAAGGCGAGCGCGACACCTTCAAGGTTACCCTTTCGCGCTTGTCTTCCGAGTTCTTGGTTGGCGAACTGAAAGGTTTGTAGGTTGGCGACGTATCCAGGCTTTTTGGAGCGAACAAAATTCTCGACCTTATTGAGAAAGGTCAGTTCATCAGACAGTTTGGCTATCCGGTCGGTGTTTCCTTTTGCGAGCTCCACAAAGATGGCTTGCGATACTTCCGTTTTCTTCATCATCCAATAGCTCATCGATTTTGCTTCTTGAGCCGATGGGCTTGAGGCTAGCCCACTTTCATTTGCTCCGTCTTTCTGTTGTGCGTGCAATGACGACGTGACGAGGGAAACAAGGAGACTCGCTGAGAGGAAGAACGCGACCCTGCGCATGGTAATACTCCTAATCGATGAACTTCGGCAAAGAGGTTGAATGAGCACCCATTGGCTCGAATGAGAGTTGATCCTCGAGTGCTGTAGTCACCTGAAGATCACTGGCACACTTGATCCCAATCCGCATGCAATCACCGTACCGCTACGGATGTGCGCAGGAATCGCAAGAAAAACGACTTTGTCAGATGTGCGGTACGATACCAAGCGCGCCGTATTATGGAACCAATCGGCGCGCTCGAAAGCGATTGTCTACCCAAACAACAAAGGAGGCGGCTCACCTCGATCATCTCGAGGTTGTTCCCATTCCCGTCGAACTTCTCTCAGGCCATAAGCGCACATATCGAAATGTTCGCTGAGTCGACGTAGTAGATCGCAACGCTCATGGTCTTGACCAGCAGTCATTTCCGCTGCGATGCGATATGCACGCTTGCCTTGTTTGGAGTAATCAACAAAGTGATCGAGTTGCTGAGCCGACTTCAGCTCTCTTAAAGCTTCCGGATACATTCCTGTCCAGAACAGCGTAAAGTCACCGATATGCCGATGGATTTCGCAGCGGGCAACTCCGATGCGTCGATCAGCTTCAGCAACCATCTCGACAACTTCGACTGCCGGTCGTCCACTTAGCCTGCGTACCCGATGCATGGTATCGGTACGTACAAAACGCATGAGCAAGTCGGTGACGTAATCAACGAGTTCGACATCGGCAACGCCCAGTTGCCGGTGGAAGATGTACTCCGAGATACCAGCGAAGAATCGCTGCAACGGATTACCGGGCGGGTTTAACGCTTCTGCCATCGAGGTGCCTCCGAAGCTGACTGGGAAACACACCGAAGTCGCAAATTAATTACTAGTACGACGTAGGGTCAAGACAATTTTACGCGAATTTTTGGCCGGAGGTCGCACCCCCAAAGACAGTTGATGGGGTTTCGAGTTAAGCTTTCTCCGCAAATAGCCGCTTGTGCCGTTAACTCCGACATTAGCGCTTACGCCGTGACAGTTGGTAGTCGCCGAGATTTTTTTGTTAAGCCATGTCTGAACCCACATCCCACGATCTCAATCGCTTGCTCCAAGTCGCTTTAAAGGCCGCTGAGGCGGGGGCGACGGAAATCCTCAAGTTTCAAAGTGTGTTCAAGGTCTCCAACAAGGGGCGCAATGATCTCGTGACCGACGCAGATGTCGCCGCGCAAGTTGCCATTCATCGTGTCCTCGCATCGGAGTTCCCCGAGCATCTCTTCGTAGGCGAAGAATCAGGGGCTGCCAAGAACGCAGATGCTGCAAAAGCGAGTGACAAGATTGCATGGGTTGTTGATCCCATCGATGGCACGGCCAATTACGTCCATGGACTTCCAGGGTTCGCTGTGTCCATCGCCGCCATTCGGCAGAATGCGCCCCTCGTCGGCGTCGTCTATGACCCGGTTTCTAAAGAGTGCTTTACTGCGGTCCATGGCAGTGGCGCAAAGCTGAATGATAAACCGATTTCGACAAGCAATTGCCAAACGATTGACCAAGCGATGATCGCTTGCAGTTTCCCTCCAAATGTTCGTCGCGACAGTCTCGAAGTTCTACATTTTCTCAATGTGCTCGAACGTTGCCAGTCGATGCGAAGGCTTGGCTCGGCCGCGCTCAATCTATGTTACGTCGGAGCGGGAAGGCTCGATGGTTACTGGGCGACTTGCGTCAATGCCTGGGATGTTGCCGCAGGGTTTCTCGTGGCAACCGAAGCGGGCGGAGTGATCAAGGGGGTCGACGGCAAACCGACCGATATCTGGAACCCACGTTTCATTGCGGCCGCAAGTGAGCCGCTTTACGGTGAACTATCCGAACTGCTGCGGGCACCGTCTCGTTAGTTAAATTGCTTCGCGATCGTTCCGTACGTAGAGGGTGAGCCGAAGTGGCATCTCTCCCAGATCTATCTCTGCAAAACGGCCGAACCGTGTCTCATAACCAGCAGTTTTTTGATTTGTGGCAAAGTGGCGATTTTCTAACCGCCACTGATTGTCACGCGGGCATATACACTAGGAAGCGAGTGATTTTTGGTTTCGAACGCAGGTGTAGCATGTCTGAGTCGACAGATGAAGTCGGTTTGTTGGTAGACGCTCCTACCGACCGGGAACTGCTCAAAAGGTTCTTAATTGGCGATGACGCGGCGTTCACGCAGTTGATTGAGCGCCATGCGGAATTGGTTAGGGGCGTTTGTTTTCGAGTCTTACGCAATAGGACAGACTGCGAAGATGCATTTCAGGCAACATTCTTCATCCTTGCATCGCAAGCAAAGAACCAAGTATGGCAGGATTCAATTGGTGGTTGGCTTCACCAAGTGGCGCGACGCGTTTCCCTGAGGTTGCGAGCGGATATCGCGCGCCGAAAGCAATTGGAAATGCAGAGCTGTATAGAGCAGCCACAAACAGACAACGACCCGGTTCAGCAGATTGGGATTCGCGAGTTGGGAGAGATCTTGGATGCAGAGCTGACGAAGCTGCCTGTAAAGTTTCGTGAAGTCATCATCCTGACTCAGATGGAAGGGCTAAGTCGTCTCGAAGCAGCATCTAGGCTCGGCATAACAGTCTCTGCGGTGAAAGATCGCTTAGAGAGGGGCCGCGAGATTCTTCAGAGGCGTATCACTATGCGTGGCGTAACTATCACATCCGTCACGATCGCCGCGTGGATGGTACCCGGGTCCGCGCAGGCTGCTGGACTTGCAACATTAGTCTCAAACACGACAACCGCAGCAATCGCATTTGCAGGAGGCAAACTGATTGGTACACAACTTTCGGTTGCTGCCGGGCTGGCTCAAGCTATTTTGAAAGTTACCGGATTACAAAAAGTCGCCGTTACCGTAGTGCTGTTCCTATCACTGATTACAGGTGGAACTGTGGCGTACGGTTTCCTACAAGACAACCCAAGGCGTTTTGATTTTGGTTTGCGTGGTCACATAGTTCGCATCGATCACGGTAGCCAACCATCTCTGACGATCGAGTTGGACGAATACCATGCGTTGCTGAGTTTAGACATTGCAAGTCAGGCCAAGATTTGGGTTGCGTATGAGGCCACAAGCATCGATAGCCTTAAGAAGGGGCAATTCGTTGCCGTTCAACTGGATAACGACAACCGCACCATCAAGGAGATTCATGCTCAAGGTCAAATTCGAGAAGCAACGATCAGGGCAATTGGCGAAGGCGACACATTGATCGTGGAAGGAGACGATGATGTTGAAACTCCGGAACCGGGTAAGTTTCTATTGTCGCCAGAAACAATCGTGCGGATTGGTGGCATGCCTGCGTCGCGCGATGAATTACGTCCTGGAATGCCCATCCCGCTAGAGTTTGGCAAGAACGGAGAAATAGTCCACGCGATCGAGGTCGAGGGAGAATCCAATCAATTCGTTTACGGCGAACTGTTATCGATCGATGCTCAGAGTAACAAGCTAACGCTCTCCATCGACGACGAAACAGATATTCCTAAGCAGCGGGATTTCGAACTTGATTCATCGGTAGTGGTCGTTGCAGAGGGAGTAAAATTGAAACTGTTGGAACTCAACAAAGGCAGCATTTTGAAACTCCGACTGGCAGCAGACAAGCCAATAGTCAAATCCATTCGCGTCGAGTCTGTTGCTGAAACCGGCGAAGTGAAAGAGGAAGAGTCGCCAGAAAGCAGTAGAGCAAAAGGTGACTAAACCGTTAATCTTTCCACCCCACTTCAAGAAATCGATCGGATTGAGTCAATGTTGAATACCATAAAGCTGTCTTCACTCATCGCGCTATTTCTAACGAGCATTACAATCACCATGCTTTCACAGCATGCGAACGCGAGTCAGCCACAGATCGGTGCGGTACTCGTTGATTTGGAAGATGTGAGGTATCCAGTCACCAGTGTAGTCGTTGATATCACCAAGCCTCCCTATAACGCAAAAGGAGACGGGACGCATGATGACACGGAAGCAATCCAACGTGCCCTCACCGACAACATGGGCCTTCACAAGTTACTTTATTTCCCCGAAGGCACGTACTTGATCTCGAAGACGTTGCAGTGGTCGAATAAGAACTCGATTGGCCGAAACGCGTGGGGTAAGAACTTCTTGTGTGGTCAGAATGTGAACAAGACCACAATCCGCCTTAAAGAAAACACATTTACTGACACAGAAAAGCCGCAAAGTATGATGTGGTGCGGCGGCTTTGGTTCAGCAGACTGGTTCCACAACTATGTCGAGAACATCACATTTGAAATCGGACGTAATAACGCAGGCGCGATAGGGCTACAGTTCTATTCGAACAACTCTGGTGCGGTACGCAATTGTCGTTTCATTGCTGGCGAAGGTGAGGGTATCGTCGGACTTGACTTAGGGCATCGAGATATGAATGGCCCTCTTCTAATTCGCAACTGCGAAGTGATTGGTTTTGATCGCGGCATCAGCACCGCTCGCGCCGTCAATGGGCAGACTTTTGAATACATCACTCTCCGAGGGCAACGTCGCTTTGGTTTTGACAACGAAGGGCAGTCGATCGCAATTCGCGGATTATTGAGCGAGAATTCGATTCCCGCAGTCCGTAGTTATGGCTCGTTATGTTTGGTTGATGCCAAACTCGATGGTATTGCAGAATCAAGCCGTTGGCCGGCAGTTATCAACTACAACGGAGGTCGTATTTTTCTACGGGATGTGGTCACCTCAGATTATGCACGCGCCGTCGGAGATGTCATTACGCCGGACTGGTTTGCAGTCACGCGTATCAACGGAGAAGATAAAGCCGGCAGCTTTGGCCCCAACATCAGCGAATACTGCTCGCATCCCGCCACCACCGCATTCCCTGCCAAAGAAATTTCATTGAAATTGCCCGTCGAAGAACCGCCGCAAGTTCATAACGATCCGGTCGAACAATGGGCCAACGTCGATAAATTTGGTGCAGATCCATCTGGGGAGCGAGACTCGACTGCAGCCATACAAAAGGCCATGAATTCAGGCGCGTCGACAATCTTCTTGCCTGGATTCTATGCAGTGAACTCCACAGTCACCGTTGGCCCCAAAGTGCGCCGCGTGGTTGGAGTTGGAGGCTGGATTGATTATCAAGGGAAAGCCAAGCCAGATTTTCGTATCGTTGATGGAGAATCGCCAGCGGTAGTGTTTGAACATTTTTCATACATCCACGGTGGAGTGGAAATCGATACCAACCGAACGATTTACTTTCGCAGTGTAGCGGACTGCGATCTGACATTTGGCTCTAACGCGAGCAACGGAGCGTTGTTCCTGGAAGATGTTGTGACGCATCACTTAGTTCTGAAAAATCAGCGAGTCTGGGCGCGACAACTCAATGTTGAAAACGAAGGGACTCACGTTGTGAACGACGGAGGGCTATTGTGGGTGCTAGGTTACAAAACTGAACGTGGCGGCACTCTTCTTGACTCACGTAATGGTGGAAGAAGCGAGATTTTGGGTGGCTTTAGCTATACAACGACCGCAGGCAAGCTGGCACCGATGTTCGTTACTCGCAATGCCTCGGTATTCACCTTTTTCAACGAAGTGTGCAATAACGGCGATCCGTTCGTCAACCTAATCCAAGAAACCCGAGGCGGGGAAACCAAGACACTGGGGAGAGAGAAAGCTCATACCGCACCTTATTCTGCTAGGCCGTAACTCAAGTTGGTTTTTAGCTTTGCTCGTACGACGTGTCTATTCCGGCATTGAAGTGCTAATTCTGAACTCGCAGTCGATAACCGATCCCTTGTTCGGTGAGAAGGTACTGTGGACGACTGGGATTCTTTTCCAGCTTCTTGCGAAGGTTGGCCATGAAGACGCGGACGTAATGTGGCTCGTTGGCCGAACCAGGCCCCCAGACTTCCTTCAACAGGTATTGGTGCGTCAAGACACGATCGCGATTTCGAACCAACAACACGAGGAGGTCGAACTCCAGCTTCGTCAACTTGACTTCGTTCTCGTCAACAAACACCTGCCGTGCTGCGAGGTCGCCGTGAACATTCCCAAAGCGAAATGTGTGATCTTCACCATCTCCTGATGGACGAGCCGCTCGACGCAATGCACTGCGAATCCGAGCAAGCAATTCGCCGACGCCAAACGGCTTCGTCAGATAGTCATCCGCACCAGCGTCCAAGGCTTCGATCTTGCTTTTCTCTTCGCCGCGAGCAGACAGTACGATGATTGGCAGCGATGACCAGCCACGAACTGACGAAATGACACTGATGCCGTCGGCGTCGGGCAGTCCCAGATCCAGCAACACAATCGCGGGATGTTCCTGCGTAATCAGTCGTACGCCTTCTTTTGCCGTGGTGGCCTGGATGATGCGAAATCCCTCCACTTGAAGTGACGCGTGTAGAAACTTCTGAATCGGAGCTTCATCTTCGATAATGGCAATTAGCGGTGCACTCGGGTTAGCCATATCGTTATTCATCAATCTCTGTCGCGATCCGCGGCGGTTTGGATTCGTTGGGAATGGTAAAGCGCACTATTGTACCGCCACCAGGACGGCTTCTTGCCGTGATAGTCCCTTTATGGGCCCGAACTATCGCATCACAAATCGCTAGGCCTATTCCTGTGCCTCGTCGGTCTGTGTTTGGACCCGAGCCTCGATGAAACTTCTCAAAGATCTTCTCTTCATCCCCAGGGAGAATACCGCAACCACGGTCAGCCACTTGAATCGCAATGCCACCGCTCACCGGCTCACTTTGAACCTCGATCGTCGAATCGGTCGGCGAGTACTTCAACGCATTGTCGATTAGATTTACAAGAACCGTTTCGAGCAGAATATCGTCTCCATGCACCAACGGTAGATCTCCGTCGATTTGAACTTTGACGTCACGACCTGCGAGTACATGATCGAGTCTGTGAAGTGCCGACCCAATCAATTCTTCGACAGGCTGCCATTGACGATTGATTTGCACTTTACCGCTGGACAATCGAGTTATGTGCAAAAGGTTTTCAACCAATCGCGTGAGCCGCTGTGACTCATCCACGATAGTTTCAAGCAAGGCGTGACTCGCTGGTTCAATGGACTCTTTATTGATGTTCGCATCGAGACTGCTTGCCGCACCAGCAATCGCTGCCAGAGGCGTTCGAAGATCATGGGAGACGGCGCTCAGCAGCGAACTGCGAAGCTTTTCCGTTTCAGATTCCAACTCAGCGCGTTGCGATCGTTCGGATAAGTTGTTGCGTTCGATAGCAAACGCAATCTGAGTAGCATATGTCTCTAGCAATTGCCTCTCGTCGACAGAGAGTTGCGTACCTGATTTCGCCGGCTGAATTGCCATCACGCCTGCGACATTGTCGGGGGTGGAAAGCGGTATGTAGATTGCCTCAGAGCTGGGCAATGTGTTTGTTCCGGCTCCCGCAGGTTCGTTATGATCCAGCACCCACTGAGCCGTCGCGAACTCCTTGGCGCTTGCGGCAAAGCTTGCGACGTGTCCCAGAATCGGTCGCACCTTCCGCTCATCGTTTGGGAGGTAAATCACAGCATGTGCATCGAACACTTCCGAGATGATTTGCTCCGTCTCTCGCAACAAATCCGGCGTCTTCGCCGTGTTGGCTAGCCGACGACTGAGGCGATACAGCGCTTCTGCTCTGCGCTCGTTCCTGCGAGCCGCATCGGCTTGATAACGAACTCGCGAGGTGAGGGTGCTCGCAAGTAAACCGACGATAAGCATTACGGCAAACGTGACCACATACTGGCTGTCATACACAGTGATGCGATAGTACGGAGGCACAAAGAGTACGTCAAATATCGCCACCGAAGCCACCGAAGCAGCGATCGATGGCAAACTTCCACACCGCGCTGCCACCGCCACGACGGTAAGCAGGAAGATCATGATTAGATTTGCTTCTGAAAAACCAGCTCGATTCATTAGCAGCGTGATGAGTGTTGTGGCTACTGTGTAAATAACCGCTTCCAGCCATCTCAGGGGAGGTAGGCTGGACGAGCGTGTATTCCAATGCATGGATTCAGAATGCGCTTCATCGACTCCCCGAACGACAACCACATCCATATTGCCGCTGTCTCGAAGCAATCGATCCACAAGTGAGTTTGGGCGTCGCCACCATCGGTTGGTCTGGTCTCCAGTCTTTCCAACGACGATCTTCGTCACATTGCGGCTGGACGCGTAGGCCAGCAATTCCTGGCTGACATCATCTCCCGAAGCTTGAACGATTTCGCCGCCCAGGCTCTCCGCCAGCTTTAGATTGCGATAGAGTTGCTGACGATCGGCGTCGCTCCACTGGGCAGCAGTTGCCGATTCAATGTGTAGCGCTATCCACGGGGCATTGATTCTATCGGCAAGTCGCTTTGCAGCTCGCACCACCTTCGCAGACGTAGGACTCGGGCCAACACACACCAACAGTCTCTCGTTTGTCGGCCACGGGCGATTAGACGCACTTCCCAGTCTGGCAATTTCAACATCATCATGCACACGATCGGCTGCGTGTCGTAGCGCCATTTCACGAAGCGCTACCAAGTTGTTCTTGCGAAAGAACTTCTCGAGTGCAAATGCCGCTTGCTGTGGAACGTAGATCTTTCCTTGGCGTAGCCGCTCTAAGAGATCGTCAGGAGAAACATCGATCAGCGTTACTTCATCGGCTCGCTCCAATATGGAGTCGGGCACTGTCTCGCGAACCTGGACGCCACTGATCTCTGCAACGATATCATTCAGCGATTCGACATGCTGCACATTCAGCGTCGATAGAACGTTGATGCCGGCAGCTAGTAATTCTTCCACATCTTGCCAACGCTTCGCGTGACGGCAGCCAGGTGCATTCGTGTGAGCCAGTTCATCGACCAACACAAACTCGGGCTTCCGAGCAAGGGTCGCATCCAAATCGAACTCGTTCAAAACAGAATCGCGATAAGTGACTTCCAGTCGCGGCAAAGCCTCCAGCCCCTCCGTCAACGCCTGAGTTTCGGGGCGCGCGTGTGGCTCGACATAGCCGATCACCACTTCGCGACCTTCGCGCTTCATTGCTTGAGCAGCTTGAAGCATAGCGTAGGTCTTCCCAACGCCGGCCGCGTAGCCGAAGAACAGTCTTAACTTACCCTCTGATGCAGACTCGGCCTCAGTCGATTCCGATCGAATCCGAGCTAGCATCTGTTCCGGTGTCGGTCGCTCCTGCTCGCTCATAGCGATTCAACCGACTTCAGTTGCGAGTCCATCAGCAAATTGAACTCGAGAACGTTAATCAAAGCCTCGGAAGCATTACTGGAAAGTGACTCTAATGCGGCCTGCTTCTGAAGTAGGTCCTGTATTGTGGAAACATCAACTTGTCGACTCATGGCTATCCGGTCTGCTTGAATCAGTGCGGCCGCAAGGCTGATATGCGGGTCTAGTCCCGAACCAGAGGCAGTCACCAAATCAGCAGGTAACGTAGCACCGTCTTTTAAGTTGTAGTTTGCGAGTATTGCGTCCGCCCGCTCGCGAATCTTGGGATTGGTGGGCGACAAGTTACTGCCACCCGCCCCTGAAGCATTGTAATCGACCGCCGATGGCCTGGGCCATAGATACTCCGACCGGGTGAATGGCTGAGCGACCAACCGTGAACCGATCACCTGTCCGTCAGAACCATATAGGAGACTTCCGAGCCGCTTCTCAGGCGCAACGACCGATGCCGTTGCTAGCATGAGAGCGGTATAAGCAACGACGCAGAAAGCAATGCTCAGTCCCATTAGACGAAACGAGCGTATAAATTCATTCAGCATGATTTTTTCCTTAATTTTCTAAATCTCTAAACCCAACCAACAGCAACGAGGGCAAGGTCGATTGCCTTGATGCCTATAAAGGGAACGATCAATCCGCCCAGTCCATAAAGCAGCAGGTTGTCTGCGAGCAGTGCATCCGCACCAACCGGTCGATACTTCACACCTTTGATCGCAATCGGAATCAACAGTGGTATGATTACCGCGTTGAAGATGACGGCGGCCAGTATCGCACTTCGAGGCGTAGCGAGCCCCATAATGTTTAGCCGTGCCAAGTGTGGCATCGCGCTCATGAATACAGCTGGGATGATCGCAAAGTATTTGGCGACGTCGTTGGCGATGCTGAACGTCGTCATTGCACCACGAGTCATCAACATTTGCTTGCCCGTTGAGACAATGTCGATCAACTTGGTGGGATTGGAATCCAAGTCGACCATGTTGCCTGCTTCTTTAGCGGCTTGCGTTCCAGTGTTCATCGCTACGGCAACGTCGGCTTGAGCGAGCGCGGGTGCGTCATTGGTTCCGTCACCCGTCATCGCCACCATGTGCCCTTCGCTTTGATAATGGCGGATCAGTTCTAGCTTTGCTTCAGGTGTTGCCTCAGCGAGATAGTCATCGACGCCAGCTTCAGCAGCAATGGCGGCCGCAGTCAGCGGGTTGTCGCCGGTAATCATCACAGTCTTGATGCCCATCCGACGAAGTTCGATGAATCGTTCCTTGATTCCACCTTTCACAATGTCCTTCAAGTAAACAACACCTAAGGCTTGATCATTTTCCGCGACGACAAGCGGCGTTCCACCGGCCTTCGCGATACGCTCGGCTTCCGACTTCACCTCGCGTGGCAACTCTTTATCGAGCGCAATTAGATGAGACGCAATCGCATCGACCGCTCCTTTGCGAATCACGCGACCTTCGAGATCGAGGCCACTCATCCGAGTTCGTGCACTGAAGGGGACAACCTGCGCCGTCAGTTCTTCAAGTGATTGACCACGTAGTCCGTACTTGTTCTTGGCGAGAACAACGATGCTGCGCCCTTCTGCAGTTTCGTCAGCAAGCGATGCGAGCTGGGCCACCGTTGCCAGTCGTTTTGCATCAATACCCGGCGCTGCAATAAACTCCGCAGCTTGTCGATTACCCAGCGTGATCGTTCCCGTTTTGTCGAGAAGCAAAACGTCCACGTCTCCCGCTGCTTCAACTGCTCGACCAGACATTGCCATCACGTTGGCTTGACTAAGCCTCGCAATCCCAGCGATCCCAATCGCCGCAAGCAGTGCACCGATGGTGGTTGGAATCAGGCATACAAGTAGCGCAACCAAGGTAGGCACATCGATCGTGACATCAAAGTACGTCGCAATCGGATAGAGCGTCACGCAAACCAGTAAGAAGACCATCGTGAAGCCCGCCAACAGGATCGTGAGTGCGATCTCGTTGGGTGTCTTGCTGCGATTCGCACCTTCGACCATTGCGATCATGCGATCCAAGAAGCTCTCGCCTGGCTTCGCGGTAACCTTCACGAAGATGTGATCCGAGACAACCCGTGTCCCGCCAGTAACAGCACTGCGGTCACCGCCGCTTTCGCGAATCACGGGAGCACTCTCACCCGTGACCGCACTTTCATCAACTAATGCGATCCCTTGCACGACTTCGCCGTCGGCTGGAATGGTCTCCCCGGGACGCACGACAACAAAGTCACCAACTTTCAGTGTGGACGCTGGGACTTCATCGATGACGCGTCCGGCAATTTCTGCCACTTTATTCGCCGTCACATCCTTGCGAGCTGCACGCAAGCTGGCTGCTTGTGCTCGACCGCGAGCCTCAGCAACCGACTCCGCAAAGTTCGCGAACAGGACGGTGAACCAAAGAATGACAGTGAGTCCGAGAAAGTAACTAGTTGCTTCGCTACCGGTTGCGATAGCTTGTGCCGTGATGAGCGTCGTCAGAGCGGCACCTACCTCGGTGATGAACATCACAGGGTTCTTGGCCATGCGGACGGGGTTAAGCATCTCGAAAGATCGGACGATCGATGGCCCGAGCATGTTCAGGCTAAACAACTCCGGCTTAGGGCGATGTAATGGTGGGCTGTGAGGACCCGAACTTGGTTCCATGGAAACTGTAGACATGTTTGTAACTCCGATAGCTTTATTCGAACGGTTGTTAGGCAGGTTGCAATTGCTCAGCGATTGGCCCAAGCACTGCCAATGGCAGAAACAGAAGGGCACCGACGATGAGCACTGTGCCTAGAAGAATGACACCGAACATCCACGAGTCGGTACGAAAAGTTCCTGCTCCTTCTGGTGTCGCTCGTTTGCTACTAAGCGATCCGGCAATTGCCAGCGGGGCGATGATCGGTATGAATCGAGCAAACAACATCACCAACCCAGTCGCGATGTTCCATGCAGGTGTGTTATCGCCAAGGCCTTCAAAGCCCGATCCATTGTTCGCAGCAGCAGAAGTAAACTCGTAGAAGATCTGAGTTAGTCCGTGGCTGCCTGGATTGCTAATCGTGTCTTTGCCCCACGACGTGGCAGCGAACATCGCCGTACCTCCCAGAATGAACAGTGGGTGTGAGAGGATCGTCAGCAATGCCAGCTTGATCTCAAAGGCTTCGATCTTTCTGGCGAGATACTCGGGGGTGCGTCCCACCATCATGCCAGCCAGAAAGACCGATACAACGATGAACATAAACATGTTCAACATGCCCACACCAACGCCGCCAAACTCAACGTTGAGCCACATTCCCGTCAATGGTGCAATGCTGGAGAGAGGATTAAGGCTGTCGTGCATCGCGTTCACAGAGCCATTCGATGTAGAGGTCGTTGACACTGCCCACAATGGGCCGGCCATTGCCCCGAATCGCAGCTCTTTGCCTTCAAGATTGCTCGATGAGGCGACAGGCAAGCCATCTAAAGCCCTTGTCGATTGTTGTTCGCAAATGCCCGCGTACACGATGAATCCGACGAGCAAGACGAGCATGACTCCAAAGACTGCATGAGAGTGCCGAGTGCGTCCTGTCATGCGTCCAAACATCCAAACGCACGCCATGGGAATGACGATGATGCAAAAGTTGCTGACGACGTTCGTCCAGTAGGTGGGGTTCTCCAGCGGGTGAGTGCTGTTCGGGCCGTAAAAACCGCCGCCATTGGTTCCCAACTGCTTGATCGCCACGAATGCAGCTACGGGGCCACGTGCGATTGTCTGCGTCAAGCCTTCTAGCGTCGACGCCTCCACGGCTCCCGATAACGTCATCGGTACGCCGCCGATCACCAGGAAGATTGCAACAACTATTGAGAGAGGTAGAAGAATAAGGAATGACGCAGAAGCCACGTCACGATAAAAGTCTCCCATCGACTTAGCGCCTGTCATGACACGAGCTACTGCCACGAGCACTGCTAGTCCGGTCGCTGCAGAAACGAATTGCAACCACATGAGCGATAGCTGTGAGAAGTAGCTCAACGCGGCCTCACCCGAGTAATGCTGCAGGTTCGTATTGGTTACAAACGAAATCGCGGTGTTGAATGCAAGGGTCGGTTCTAAGCTAACCTTCTTATCGGGATTAAGAGGTAAGTAATCCTGAAACGAAAGCACTGTGTAAACGATCGCAAACATCGCGAAGTTGAATGCGAGCATGCTTCGGCAATAGCTGGCCCAAGTCGTCGATGCATCGCTCTCGCCCAACACCCAGCCCAGCCACTGATGCCAGCGCCGCATAAGTGGCGAATGGCTCTGATCATCGAACACGATTTGCATATACCTAGAGAGAGGCCAAGCAATCGCAATCGCCGCGCCAATTATCAAAAAGGGTAGAAACCAAGTACTCATCACGATCACATATCTCCTAGAACTTCTCTGGACGCAACATCGCGTAGGTCAAATAGACGAACGAAAAAACAACCACCAATACAACGATTGCATTCATAGGGCACCTCGAGATCGTTCGATCCACAGGATCAGTGCCCAGAGAAGTGCGAACCCACAGGTCGCGACTAGGAACATGGTAAGCGTCAACATTGCGAACTCCTTCAGTACGAGTGACTGATAAGAAGTATCGCAATGACGATATTAAGCGCGCATCAAAAGCGAGCCGCAGAGTATCAAAGTTTTATCAAGATGGGTTAGCGTTTCACGCTACAGACAAGCTGGACCGGCCGCAACTAGAGCAGAGTGCCTCGAAGAATCGCTATTGCTACCGAGAAGTAAATAATCAATCCGGTTACATCAACCAATGTTGCAACGAGAGGAGCAGAGGATGTCGCCGGATCGAGCCCCAGACGCTTTAGCATGAACGGTAGCATGGCACCTGCTAGAGTTCCCCACAGCACGATGCCAACCAGCGAAACCCCAACGGTCAATCCAACTAGGAACCAATGAGGTCCGTAAATATCGGTAAATGTTGTCCAAAGTGCTATGCGAGAGAAACCTATCAACCCAAGCGTGCATCCCAAAGCCAACCCCGAAAGCACTTCGCGACGGAAGACCATGAACCAGTCTCGCAGCCTTACTTCTCCGAGAGCTAAGGCTCGAACAATTAGCGTTGCAGCCTGTGAACCAGAGTTGCCTCCACTGGAAATGATGAGTGGGACAAACAGGGCAAGCACGACTGCCTTTTCGATTTCGACCTCAAAAAACCCCATCGCAGTAGCGGTTAACATTTCACCAAGGAACAACACCACCAACCAAACGGCTCGCTTACGAATCATGGTTGTTAATGGCGTTGTATCGTACGGCTCATTCAATGCCTCAAGACCACCGAGCTTTTGCATATCCGCAGTTGCAGACTCTTCTGCAATGTCGATTACGTCATCGATTGTGACAACACCTAAGAGCCTTCCATCTTTATCCACCACTGGAAGTGCAGTGCGGTCGTACTGCCTGAAGACCTCGACTGCATCCCGCTTTGGATCGTTTGCCTTAAGTGCGACGAAATTGTTATCGAGGATTTCTGACAGATGCTGAGTAGGCTTCGCGAGAAGGATCTTTCGAATTCGGAGGTCATCGATCAGCTTGTGGTTCTGATCCACGATATACACAACATTCAGAGTCTCGCTATCCTGACCGTGTTGCCGAATATGATCAAGCACATGCTGTGCGGTCCAATGAGGAAGCACGGCAACCACGTGCGGAGTCATTAAGCGACCAACGCTGTTCTCTGGGTACTTTAGAAAAGATTCAGCGATCGCGCGCTGTTCGTCAAATAGTAACGTGAGCAATCTTTATTGTTCGGACTCAGATAGTTCTTCAAGGATTGCAGTTCGATCGTCATCTGCGATCTCATTTAGAAGGGATCGAACAGATTCTGGGGGAAGAGCTCCCAGCAAGTGCTTCTGTGACAGCCGATCGAGATACTCAAATACTCGTGCACGTTGTGGTCCCGACATCATCTTGATGCCAGCCAGATCTTCCTCATCTGAAAGTTCATCAAACAGTTCGACAACGTCCGCAGGCGACCATCGATTGAGGATCTCGCGCAGCGTTTGCTCGTCGCCGCTGGCGATTAGCTCGCGCACCTCAGGGATCAAGAATTTTCCAAGCATGAGTTTTCAGTGCTTTCTTTGGTCTGTGCACAGGTTTTGGATGGCGTCGGCCTAGACTGCCTCGACACGAAAACCATTGGTTCCGCCAGGAACTCCAACCTTTGGACCAGTTACAACTGCAACAGTTTCGCCTGCCTTAATCCAGTTCCTCGCTTTCGATTCGAGGATTGCCGATGTGATTCTCTCTTCACCATTGATAGTTTCAGGAACCAATAAGGGCCTCACACCCCACAAAAGCGAGAGCTGGCGATAGGTCGCAATATTGTGGGTCGCGGCAATGATCGGGATTGCCATCCGTAAGCGAGCCAACTCGCGGGCCGTTGCACCGGAGGTTGTCGAGCATAGGATGGCGGAGGCACCAACTTCGTCTGCGATCTCTGCGATACCATGCGTGATAGCTTCGGTGCGCGATTGTGCTTTGACGGCAATCGACTCTCGCAGCATGCGTTCGTAGGGGAGGTTCTCTTCAGCAAACTTCGCCGTTGCTGACATGACTCGAACAGCCTGAACCGGAAAAGCGCCCATCGCGGTCTCGCCGGAAAGCATCACAGCACTTGTTCCATCAAACACCGCGTTGGCGACATCGGAAACTTCAGCGCGAGTTGGTCTAGGACTCTTGATCATCGATTCCAACATTTGCGTGGCAGTAATGACAGGCTTTCCCGCGGCAGCAGCTTGGCGAATGATCTTCTTTTGGAGGATCGGCACATTGTGCAAAGGAACCTCGACTCCCAAATCACCTCGAGCTACCATCAAGCCATCGGCAGCTAAAAGAATACTCTCCAAATTCTCAATTGCTTCTGGCTTCTCGATCTTGGCAATGATCTTGGTCGCAGCTTTTGCTTCATCGATCAACTGTCGCACAGGTAGCATATCGGACGCTTGTCGCACGAAAGATACTCCGATGTAGTCCACACCTTCTGCGATTCCGAAGGCAGCATCTCGTAGATCCTTGTCAGTAAGTGCGTCAATTTGAAACGATACACCAGGCGCGGCAATCCCTTTCTTCGAAAGCAAGATTCCCCCATGCCTGACGCAACACGTCACTTCATCAACACTTCTCCGCACGACCTCGAGTTCGATTTGTGCGTCGTCCAGATACACGATATTTCCTGGGCGCAATGCTGAGATGAGCCCTGGAATGGGAACTGGTATCCTTGGAATCAAGGTAGCTTCGGAACCGGGGCCACTCGCAAGAGTACACTCTCGATCCACAAGAAGTTCGATGCCTTCAGTGGGCACTCCGCCAATGCGCATTTTGGGTCCGCATAAGTCCTGAAGGATCGCAATCGGTCGCTGGGACTCGCGTTCAATATCTCTCACCAAGCGGATTCGTTCTCGATGCCAGTCGTGTGTTCCATGGGAGAAGTTCAATCGAACGACATTCATGCCGGCTTCCACGAGTTCCGCCAACCGACTTCTTTCTTCGGATGCTGGACCAATCGTACAGACAATTTTCGTATGGTTCATTTGCATGTGGTTGGTTGCCGGCATTAGGAATTGGAGTCCGAGAGTTCGCGATCTTCAATGATGCTTCCACGACTCAGCCACCAAGCGGAATCGTTAGGGTTGGGGCCTTCGATTTGGTTGATTCCAATTCTAGTCTTGAAACTTCTAGCAGAAGTGCAAACGTTGCTTTGGTATCTCTGTCGCGTTCGTCAATGTAGTACCAGTAACCTTTGTACTGAATGGCAACATAAGCACAGTCTGGCTTCTTTTTTCGATTTGACGCTGCAGACACGAAAGAGGCCGCCAAGCACTTGCTGCCAGTTGAAGTTTCTCCCATCAAAGTCAATAGTTCGGGGTGACACACCACTTATCAGATGTTCTCTGGGTACTTCTACTCCCTGGGAGACAAAAAACAAAACTTGGAGAAGTGATCTAGTTTCCAAATCAAGAGTCTCTAAACCTGTCGGCGGCATGTCTTTTAAGAACGGATCAACCTTTTCGGCCGTCAAGTCGAACGTTCTTATACTCGGATTGAGCTTAAAAGCGTTGCAAAAAGTCATCCAGTCTTGGTCATCGCCGACCATAGGATCAACTCGTAATACAGATTGATTCTTACGACGAATGAGGCTCACTCCTTCTTTGGACGATTTGAGCTCGAGGTCGTTCTTTATTGAGTCGATTGAGTCGGCGATGCTAATTTCATTGAGAGGGAAAGTTGTCGACACAGCCTCCTCTCGTTCTTCAGTGAAGAGCGTGATCAGCTTGCGATCTTGGAGTCTTTGAAGTGCTTGCACCCCTTCCAGAAAAACTGCGTAATCGGGTGGCGTAGCCGGCGTTGGCCCGCTAGCAGTTTCCGCGTTAGAGACCCAATTAAGATTCTCCAGATACAATCGAAACACAGTCGATATCGGCCACGTTGTCTTTGAAAGGTACGCTGCGCCTTCAAGTGAAATTGGCGAGAACAATCGCCGAGTGAATTCTTCATCGTCCAATGGGGTGTAGCTAAGTGTCGGGCGCGACGCACCGGAAAGCTGCGCTTGCGGAAGAATGGAATTCCGATAACTGCCGACGTCGCCAGCACCCGCTGATGTGAAAAAGGGAACAATTCCCAGGCCAGCAACAACTTCTTGTTGATCCGCGATACTCGAGATGGCCAAGCTGCTCGGGGTGTCGACATACCGCAACCGCACGATGTTGAGCAGCAATTGCTGTTCGGACGTTGATTTGACTGCATCGTTATATCGTAGCCGACCGTGCGTAAGCGATTGCGGTCCCAGTGAACAACCGGAAAAACCAAGTACGATGCACGCGAAAAACGCTAGCAAACGAATTGACGGCATTCCATGATGGGGCCGAGCCGAATGAAATGACAGCATGCATCTTGTATCGACTTTGCCGTTAATGCCGATTAAATCAACTAGGGGTTGTTTTCTAAGAAATCGAAGAATCAGTTCATGATTCCAAAGAGGAGTTTGCTTTGGTTGCTGGCGCTTTTGGATCATAAGCCCCTCAATCTCATGCGATACTTTGCGAATGTCATTAAGGCAAACGGACATGTAAAACGTACCAGCGAACCCACTCGATGAACGGAGAATGCTGGCAAGCGACGGCGGCCTTAGATGACCAACTGTCGAACAATGCTCTCCGCCCGTCGACTTGCGATGGAATCGATTGGAACCTTGGATCTAGCAGCGCGTCAGGCTATCGAATTGTTGACCGGGGCGGCGCGCAGAGCATTGCAAGCTCAGTACACGAATGAATATGCACGGGGTAATCCGCGACGAGCAGAATCGCTTTTTGGTTGGAATCGCCAAGCCGTCCACCGCGGCTTACAGGAAATCGAAAGTACTTATCGACGCCCAGACAAAATCGAAACCGTGGACGTAAGCGACTCGAATCGATTGAACCTCGTTTCCTCTCTCTCGCAAAAGAACATCTCCAGTGATCAAACGCAAGGCCGATTCGCGCTTAAAGAAAAACCTTACCACACAAGAAAATTCTGCAGACGGATGCGATCTTTGCAAATGTGCATCGTGTTCATGAACGCGCCAAGCACGATGCATCGATCCTGCGCATCTCCATCGATTGTATAGCACGCATCAAGCTCGGAAACTTCAGTCGCGGTGGATGCACTTGCGATCACCAAGAACAAGATGCCGACGATCATGACATGGGAGGAGACTTCGTTACGCCCAGCGGCATCTTAGAGATCGAAAGTGGCCAGCGATCTGTGGCCCTGATTATTGGACCATGTACGAGTGATGCCATCGTTGATCATCTCGAACATTGGTGGAAGCTGCGTCAAGCAGAACTATGCGCACAGACGAACCATCATGATTGATCTGGACAGATGAAACCGCTGCGCGCTGAAACTCTCCCGAGCGGGTGCATTTGGGTAGCCTTGTCGAACGACGAAGCTTGGCGAAGCGTCACGCTGCAAAGGGCTCGCTTGCCGATTCTCGCCAAGCTTCGCCGCTCTCCACGCTGACCCAAAATGTGGGTTCGCTGGTACGTTTTTTATGTCCGTTTGCCTAAACACAAACTATTTCAATGATGTTGCACAATCTACTCCCAGGATGAACGACCATGCGTCACTCAGAAATGCATCGAAAAGACGCTTAGTAGTTTTGTTGTTGCGAGTTTTGAAGTATTCTCGTGCTCAATGAAATGGTGCTCGTAATCGTAATCGAAACCGCTACGCGGCTTTGTTTAGTGGTTATGTAAGACCCTCCCCGGCCGCTACGGCGTCCGACCCTCCCGCAAGCGGGCGGGTGGCGGAGGCTACAAGTTGCGTAAGCCTCATGGCAGCTTCGTTAGCTCCTCGATGCTGACAATCTCATCGTTATTCTTATCCAAGCCCTCGAAGATTTTATGATATCGCTTCGGCACTTCATCCTTTGCAAGCTGTTCATCGCTGTTCCCATCAAACCTTTTGAGAATATCCAGCTGCGCAGAACTCAAACGAGTCTTTGCTGTTGTGGTATTCGACGATGATTGGTTGGCGACAAGAGGAACCGAGATATGGTAATAACCAATCATCATCTCTTCCCAAGTTTGATCGCCCCCAGGTAACCCCATTTCGAAGGGTCAGGATTATGGGGATTGTCCTTCGAGTTATCGAATACCGCAGAGCAAATCATCTGGCTTCCAAGGAGGGATCTGCAAAGGTTTTGCAGCGAGTACGTGTGCTGCCAAATTAAATCGTTACTTGGGAATATCGAGCAAGATATCTCGACGACCATCCGGAGTTTGAAGCTCATATCGAAATGATTTGCCACGAACATGCATGTGTGGTGCCATGGCTAATAGAGTGACGGGGCCATCATGACGCGGTGTCGTTTGAGCATTCACAGCGAAACTTGCATCGTTAGGTGGAATACGAAATCTCGTTTGCACGGCTGATTCCGTGATCACTTCGTGCTGGACATCCTTGCATCACAAAAGATTAATCCCATGCGGCTCTGATCGTGTTGAACAGAGCCGTGGTGGTGTAGTGAACTTGAAAGATAAACTCACTATTTGCAGGAAGCCGTTTGGCATAACCTTTCGGCCATTGCTCAACACGTAGTCCAGGTACATAGCCGGTAAAGAATCCCCGCTCTGCGTTCAATCGGTCATCTGAGCCTTTGGGTCGAATAACTGCCAGGATGTGTGGACCACTTCACGGTTTCCAGGTATTAACTCTGCTGCAGATACCCAGCGATCCTCAGTGATTCCAGGATCGACGCGAAAGTACTGGTATTTAACTCTCCTGTTGCGGCAACTTTGTAGGGTTTGGGAGAAATTTGGATTTCAAGATCGGGCTTGCGTGGAAGTTGCCAACCACTCACCGTTTCCGGGGCAACTGCTTCCGCTTCTCCATCACCGCGAGGCGCTCCGGCTTTGACCCAACGAGCGACCAATTGCAGTTCACGCTCTGATAGCACACGCGCATTCGAAAAGTGACCGTAGTCGGGATTAGCATTCCATGGGGCATTCGTTTTTCTTTAACGACTTCGCCAATCATCTCTGCCCAATCTCGTGCTGCTTCATATTCTGTTAGTGCGAACGGAGCGACTTCACCTGACTGATGACAAGTGACACAGTTCTTTGCAGAATAGGTTGGATGTCTTTGGTGTAGCTGACATCTGCATCGTTCTTCGTCGCTTGGGACGCCCAATCAGGCAACCAGAGCTTGGGTTCGCGATACACTAACCGGCTTTCCTGCAAGTAAAGCTTCGACAGCACCTCGCAAGTCTTCATTGGTTGCCTCACCTCGTGCGACGCCCACGTTAAATTGATCGTCGATGCGTCCCCGGTAACGCAATTGATGTTCGCTGTCCAATACAAATGCTTCAGGAGTTCTTTCCGCACCGAACTGATCGGCAATCTTTGAACCTGGATCCATCGCGATGGGATAGGTTAGTCCAAGCTTCTTAATGAACTCGTTCACTTCCGAGGGGAGTCCTGGGTGTTGCTCATCACGCCGACAACTTGAACACCACGATCTTTCCAGTCGGAATAATACTTTTCCAGCTTCACCGCGTACTGTTTTGCCAAGGGCACTCGGTTCCTAAAAACGTGACCACTATAGGACCTGTTCGCCATTGGTCGACATGAATGGGTTGACCTTTGGCGGTTTGCCAGGTTTGCAATTTCAACTTACTTCCCGGCTCGGTAGCGGGACTGACCTGGCAGAGCATCACAAGCAGACAAATCCCAGATGGCACGCAAAAGAGTTAAGTGCGCTTGCTTTGATCTCATTGTGAATTCCCGTGTTTTTGAACCGCTTTGACGCCGCGTTGAAAGTTTACCCAATTCGCTTGGATTGCGTAAATAAGAAACTTTATCGCTGGCCGTCACCATGCTGGCGTTTTCGATTTCCACTTGGTCGAAGCATCAGCGATCCGTTCGGCTAAAGAAACTGCGGGTGACCAAAGGAGATCTTTTTCGGCAGAATGGACATCTGCTACCCAACCCGCTGCAGAGGCTTCAACAATCTTGTCGCTGTTGAAAGTGGAATGCGTGCCGAGCAGACGTTGAACCGACTCAGCGACTTTGGCTGCGAATGCCACGAGAGGTAAAGGGACTGTCAGATTACGGACTCTTCGTTTGCCTAGCCCCTTGCCGAAGCATTGCGCGTATTCTGCAACGTGAGGGGATTGGGGTCTGCTGCAAAGTAAACCCCCTGACCTGATGTCGAATGGGGCTCAGGGCCAGTACAGCGCTGACCTTTTTCCGCGGCAAGTATCAAAAGGCCAATCAAATCGTTGACATGGATGAATGAAAGTTTTGGATCATGCGAGCCAGCGACGGGATTGACACCCCACCGCGAAAATAGGTCGATACAGCTTGGAGACTTCGGTATCTCGCGGGCCAAAAACAATGCCTGGGCGAACAATCGTAATGGAACTTTTGCGGCAAAGCGAGTGCAGGCGCGCTCACCGGCAAGTTTGCTTTTTCCATACGCAGAAACAGGATTCGCGGGATCCGAAGGCTTTTTGGGATGCTGGGGTTGTGATGGTCCCGCCGCCGATAGAGAGCGTCACGATCACGACAACGGGTGGTCGTGTTGTGTTTGCGCTCGCTTCCAACAAGGCTGCCGTAATATCACGGTTGGCTTTGAGTAACGTTTCTGACGGTCCTGCCACCGCACCTGCCAGATGAAAAACACAGTCCACTTTTTGGGGTCAAAGCTTGCCATGCCCGTGCGTCACAAAAGTCCAAACGTTCGATTTTCCGCCGCGGGCTTCAACCCACTGGCTCTTACTCGATGGGCGCAGAGCGACGGTTTACGGCGGATTTCCGCCCTAACAACGCCTCTAGCAAATGCGACCCGATAAATCCTGTTGCCCCGGGTCAGTAGAAAGGACTCGATCTAACATAGCCGTCCCTTTAACAACACCGCCGAATGTGGTACATCGGCACCTAAGTGAGTGTCTAGTATTCCGCGGAGGTCATCTCTGGGGTGTTGGATCACTTTAGTCATGCCGCAAAATTATGGGTTTTCAATAAACCCCAACGAGTCCTTCCATGAGTTCAGGCGCAGTTCAAGTTCGTCCGGTCGCGACAAAAGCAGAACGTCGAGCGTTCATCGATTTACCGAAGCGACTTTATCAGAACGATCCCCTCTGGATACCGCCGATTTGGAGTGTTCAGGAAGCTCTAGTTGGTTATCGGAAACATCCTTTTTGGGAGTTCAGTGAAGGGCAAACCTTCCTCGCATATCGTGATAACCGAGTTGTGGGGCGAATTTTGGCTTGCGTCAATCACCGGCACAATGAGCGTTACGAAGAGCGTCGCGGGTTTGTAGGATTCTTTGAATGCGAGAACGACAAGGATGCCGCCCATGCACTTTTTGATGCTGCCGCAGATTATTTGCGTGCACGTCAGATGGATGCCATTCGCGGACCGGTGAATCCTTCGCTGAATTACGAGATCGGGCTGCTTGTCGATGGATTCACGACTCCTCCGACCTTCATGATGACCTATAACCCGCCGTACTACGAAACGTTGTGGACATCGTGGGGCTTTGTTAAGACACAAGATGCCTTTGCGTTCGACGTCGATGTGGGCATGCTAGCGACGGTGGATCCAAAGATCGTGCAAGTCGTTAATCAGGTTAAAGAACGGTTTAACGTTACAACCCGTGAAATTGACTCTAAGAATCTTGCGCAAGACATCAATTCTTTTATCCACATCTACAATCAGTCCCTGCAAAATACGTGGGGTTATGTCCCCATGAGTGATGCAGAAGTCAAGCATATGGCGGCAGATCTTAAGCTTCTGATTGTGCCATCGTTGACGAGTATCGCTGAGGTTGATGGCAAGCCAGTGGGGTCCGGATTTGCGCTATTGGATTACAACCCCTTGATCAAGAAAATTGGAGGGCGGATTTTTCCGTTTGGATTTTTGTCTTTGATTTTTGGACGGAAGAAAATCAAACGGGTGAGACTCATCAGCACCAACGTGCTTCCCGAATGGCAGCGCTGGGGTTTGGGACTAGTTCTCTGGGTCCGTGTGATCCCCGCTGCAATGGATTTTGGTATTCAAGAAGCGGAGTTGTCATGGGTTCTAGAAAGTAATCAGCTCAGTCGTGGTACAATCGAACGTGGCGGCGGAAAACTGACAAAAACGTATCGGATCTATGATCGTTCGTTGAAGGGTTAGTTACGGATTTCCGAAACTCTAGGATAAGCGCGGAGGTTTGCCTACTGAATAACTCGCAGATCCAATGAGGCGGAGCGTAGCCGTAAGATGAAAATCGCATTTGGCAAATGCTGAGACGGAACATCTCACTAACACCGTTTCTTTCCGAAAAATCCAATCTTTGGTCCAGGATCTAAAGACTCCGAATCCCTGGATCTATTGGACCGATTTTTTGTTGACTATTGGGATTGGGCATTATCTGTTTCGCGTGCTCGTGTTCGCTGGTACATGGTGGTCGGAGGAGCCCCGGATAGCATTCGTAGTTCGTGCGATCGTGTATCCAATCGCTGTTGTGCTCTATCTACGCGCGGCAATGTTTATCCATGAGCTGGTTCATTTACCACGTGACGGTTTTCGATTGTTCCGAGCGGCTTGGAACGGCCTGTGTGGGATCTTTTTCTTGATTCCTTCCTTCATGTACTACCCCCATGTTGATCACCACAGGCGCCATACCTATGGGACGGAACATGATGGAGAATACTTACCACTTAGCCACCGACCGGCTTGGTACATCGCTGGCTTTGTTTTGCAGAGCTTCTTCATTCCCCTGCTTGGGTTTATCCGTTTTCTGTTGATCAGCCCTTTGTGTTGGGTGATTCCATCGCTCCGCCCTTGGGTCCATCGCCATCTTTCGACGATGGTGGTTGATCCGTTTTATGAGCGTGGTGAGCCGAGCAAGTCAGAGCTTAGAACGGTTTGGTTTCAAGAATTCGCTTGCTTTGCTTTTTGTCTGATGCTCCTATATCGCGGGCTTTGGTTCTGGGGTGCATGGCTCAATCCGCTTTGGATTACTGCGTACAGCATCGGTGTCGGGGTTGTTACGCTCAACGCATTGAGAACGCTAGGAGCCCATCGTTGGAGTGGAGATGGCCAGCAGATGGCCTTCGAAGCTCAGTTGTTGGATTCGGTGAACTTTCCCTACCGACCTTGGATTACCGAGCTATGGGGACCGGTTGGCACGCGCTACCATGCGCTGCACCATTTGCTCCCGAGCCTGCCCTATCACAACATGCCCGAGGCACACCGGCGATTAATGCGAGAATTGCCTGCTGAAGCCGCCTATCGAAAGACTGAATGCATTGGTTTAACCCAAGCAATTTTGGAACTTTACCGCCGTGCCAAGCAGTCGCGAAGGAGCGGGAGTGGGTCGTGGACTACCGTTCAGGGCGTCTAACGCGGGGGTTTGGGGAGCACAGCGCGTGATTTCTTGGTCTCAAGGGCGCTGAGTCAGTTGTGAAACGGAATGTTTCCGACGATACTACTTCCGGTTCAATTCAACTCAGCACTTCACCTTTCCGAAACGCATGCCCCTCGACTCCGACGTTGTGATCACTGGACTCGGAGTTGTGTCACCCATTGGCACGGGTCGGCAATGCTTCTGGGAACGGCTCGTCGGCGGCGAGAGCGGTTTACGTTGTATCGAAGAGATCGACAGCTCATCGCTGCGATGCTCTTTCGGTGGCGTCGTAACGGACTTTGACGGCAAAGACTACGTGCAACCGCGAAAAGCACTGAAAGTCATGAGTCGTGAGTTGCAGATGGGTTACGCCGCATCGAGACTCAGTCTGGATCAAGCAGGCATCGACAAAGGAACCTTGCCGCCTGAACGCATTGGGACGGTGTTCGGATCCGAGATGTATTACAGTCCGCCAGAGGAAGCGGTGGACACGGTTCGCGCGATTCAAGGGGATAGGTTTGGCGATGAGATTGATCTTCAAACGTTAGTCCGCTTGTGGGGACAAGCGGCGAAAGATCATCTTTTTCCACTTTGGATGTTGAAGTATCTCCCCAACATGCCGGCATGCCATGTCGGTATCGCAATTGACGCCCAGGGACCCAACAACACGTTGGTCCTTGATGACACGAGTAGTCTTGCCGCGGTAATCGAAGCGGCAACGGTCATTCAGCGAGGGTTGGCCGACGTCGTGATCGCAGGTGCGTCCGGAACGCGTATCAATCCAACGCGCTTAGTGTGTTATGGAATTAATGCTTACGCTTCACGACGTGAAGATATACGAGAGTCATCTCGGCCATACGCCCGTGATCGTGACGGGGTGGTAGGCGGTGAAGGTGCCGCAGCAATCGTTCTGGAATCCGCAGCACACGCCGCGAAACGAGGTGCAAGAGTCTTGGCCAAGCTTAGTGGCTGGGGGAATCGTTTCATCGCCGCTTCTGCTGGGCACAAAGGGAGTCCCGCGGCAATTTCTGCGGCAATCACCGATTGCATGCGTATGGCCAAGTTGAGTGCATCATCGATATCGCATGTGGATTCGCATGCGATGGGTGATAAGTCCGTTGACGTTGTTGAAGCAGCTGGTCTCAATAAAGTCTTGCCGGGAACATTGATAACCGCCAGTAAAAGCTTATACGGTCACCTCGGCGCGGCTTGTGGTATGGTTGAGCTCGTCGGTGCAGTATTGAGCGTTGTTCATCAACAAGTTCCCCCGACGCGTAATTGTGATCCGCAAGATCAAGACTGTCCCGTGAACATTGCGCGTTCTGCGGTTTCGACTGAAGGCAAATCAGCCATTAAACTTAGTCATACGAGTTTAGGGCACGCGGTTGCGGTATCGATCACTTCGCCTTAAGTCGACCTTGTCTCAGAACTTTAGTCTTATCAATTGACTAGTGTCATTCACACTGCGATGCCCTTGAAGAATTTGATGGCGCAGTTGAGAGACGCGTACCGCGACAGTGTCCGCTCCGACTAAGTGTTCAGAGGATTCAGGAAATCGTTGTTGATTTCTGAATTGCTCAGCGGTGATCGCGAAGTCCTGCGCCAAGACCTTCTTGGCGAGCAACTTTAGAAATGGCCGAGCGAGCCAATTCGCAAAGCCAAATTGATATCGCAATTGAATGATGGCCAAGGTTCTGCCTTCGTCAATCGCGCCAAGAGGCGTGCAAGCGATAAGGGCGAGGAACCTCGGTACACGATTTATCTCATAGGTGACTTGAACCAGATTAGGAAGTAAGAAGGCATCGACATGGCTTACCCGTATCGAATTGCCGAACAAAAACCGTATGCCGAAGCCGACTCGCTCTTCCCTTTCTGCAAACGCAACGTGCACGCCTTTGGCATTAGATCGAACGGTCATCTCATGCTCATTGGATTGATGACGATTACGAATTAGTCCATCATGGACGATGGAGGTATGGGTAGGATCCATAAAATTCTCGATCAACAATAGATCGGTGGTCGCAAACTCATGTTGTAGGAATACACTCGGCCAGTGCTCCATGGATGAAAGTTCAACTGGGAGTTCAGGAAGTGGATTATCGTCGGACAGATTTTCTGCTTGTTGGATCAGTATCCAGACGAAACCATGTTTTTCGAGTAATCGATGCGTGGGAATCCGGCATTTGAGACGCTTTGCGGCCTCGGCATCGCTGGGAACGTTTCGCACTGTTCCAGTCGCATCGTACTCCCATCCGTGATAGGGACAAACGATTTGATTGGTATCGAAACACAGAACTTCAATCGGTGCCCGGCGATGAACGCAACAGTCGTCCATCGCATGCAAAGCACCATGACGATCTCGCCAGAGCAAGATGGGGCGTCCATACAAGGATCTTTTTAGCGAAACTCCTGGCGGCACTTCCTTGGAAAGAGCGATAACGTGCCAATATCGAAGCAGATGATGGATCGAATTTATTTCGATAGACACAAAAAGGCCTACTTGCTGATTTGCTCTACGTCTTTTCTTTGCCTACAAACTGATCGGACATGACGTCGTAGGTGAAAACGCATAAAGTATACAGGGAATGGATTAGAAATGGGGATGCAATAGCCGGTGAAACTCCGGCGGATAGGAATTATGACCTCAGCTTTCTTTCAACAGATCAATTACTCGTCAAGCACCGAAGATAGTGCTGCGGAGATTCTGGCCCTGGACATCAAGCCACAATCACGCGTCTTGTGCATAACCGGTAGCGGAGCCAGAGCACTTGATTTACTAATTCAGTCTCCCGCAGCGATTACCAGCGTTGATTTCTCTGCACCGCAGAATTACCTACTGCAATTGAAATTAACGGGATACCAACGATTGTCCTATGACGAGTTTCATGAATTGCTCGGCACATTCGGTTCAAATCGATCGGTTGAGTGCCTGCATGCGCTGTTGCCTCACTTACCGGAAGATGCGTGTCGGTATTGGAGCAAGCATACGGCTTTAGCTAAAAACGGATTACTGTATTGCGGCACCTGGGAAAAACTACTTCGCTGGATGTCCAAATCGACGTGGCTTCGCAAGAAACATGTTGACGGATTACTAAATGTGGATGACCTTTCGGCTCAAATAAGTTATTGGGAAAAATATTGGTCCGGTTGGTTTTTTCTCGCGTATTTGCGCGTGTTAAGTAATCGTGTTCTGTGGACCAAAATCATTCGCGAACCTGGGGCGAGGTTGATTCCCAAGGATTTCGATGTCGCCGAATACCTCCACAGTTGTCTTAGCCGAATGGCGAGTCATTCATTGCTGCGAGAAAATCCCTATGCCAACCTGATCTTTTATGGTCGGTACACGCGTCAATGCATTCTGCCCATTCATTTGCGACGCGAAAACTTCGACCGGATCAAATCCTTGGTAGATCGTATCACGATTCGACATTCGGGATTGTGCGAATTGCTCAACACAACCAACGAGCGTTGGGACGCGTTTTCACTTTCTGATTTCTCTTCTTACGCGCCCCCCAATGACTACGCAGCGACTTGGAGTGCCATTGTGAACTCGGCAAACATGGATGCTACGTTCTGTGAGCGGTTCTTTCTCGTAAAACGGGCGATGGATCTAAAATCGCGGCACCGTAACCTTGAACTTGAACAAGAACTAGGCCGAATCGATCACACTTGCTTGTATACTTTTCATGCAGGTCATCTAAGACGAACTGAGTGAGTTCGGTTGACAGTAAAGTGAATTTCGGTTCACCTGTCGCCAATCCATGATGTGGTTGCGATTTCAACTTCTCTCATGGCAATCCTAGATTGGTTACGAAGTGCTCATGGCAAAAAGAAAGTAAGTCAAAGCGTATTTGTTGAGCCGCCGCGAAGCCAAGTCTTTCTCTTGTCGTGCATGGACTTGCGATTGCTGGACAACACGGTCCATTTCATGAACGATCTCAATTTGCATAACCGGTATGATCAGCTGTGTTTAGCCGGAGTATCGATGGGGGCTCGGCATCTTCCACTGGGAGGTGTCGAAGGTGAGTCGCATCTTACATGGAAATCGGTCTTTTTTGCCCACCTTGAAGCTGCCATTGACGTGCTTCATCGCGACATCAAAGACATCTTTCTGCTTGAGCACTTGGACTGTGGTGCTTACAAGTTCTTACATCCAGATCCAAAGGTTCAAGAACAGTATAGAAAAGCGACCGAGTCATCCAAACTGATCAAGTTCCACCGAGAGGAAGCTAACAAGTTTGCAGAGGAAATTGAAGCGTTCTGTGCGATCAAGCACAAAGCAGAATCGAAGAGTGGAAAGGAAGATTGGAAAGGCATTAAGGTGCGGTGCCTCCTCATCGACTTACTCGGTAGAGTGACAGATCTCTAAGACTAAATGCGATAGGCTAAAAATTACGGCTGTCATGATTCACGTTCGAGGATAGATCGAAGTGTGTGTAGGGCCGCGGTCGTATCTTCGGTTGACTCCCAAAGGTTTCGTCGTAGTTCTGCGACGGACGTATCTAGTACAAACACGTCAAGAAGCAGAGCGAAATCATCTTCGTGCAGTGCCAGATGGCGATGACCCTGGATGTTCTCGCGATAGGTTTTGAGGAACACATTGACTGCTATACGACGCCAGAATTTGGCCCAGTTCGTCAAGTATTCAAAGTCTTCTTGGCGCACTAAGCCCACAGCACGTCCGCGCCGGCTGCTCGTTCCAAAGAGCGCGCTGAATGCAGCATAGTTCAATGAATGGATCATGCCCGCAACATCGCGTATCGCTGATCGCTTGATCCGTCGTTCGCCGACCGACTGCGCTCCTCCTTCAAAGTCGACAAACAGATAGTTGATCCCCGAACGTAGAATCTGGCCTAAGTGGCAATTTCCATGTATGCGAATTCGCCAAGCGTTCAGACGTTTGTTTAACAGACGGTGATAACGGTCGAAAAGCACCGCTTCTTGACTGAGTAACCAATCAAGCGGCACGCCGTCTGAACCGATCGTTAGATTCAATCGTTTGGCTTCGTAAAAGACTTGTGATGCATGGTTTCTAAAAGACTGGTAAAGTGACCTTTGATATTGGCTGCTAAACTCTTCTGGTGCAAACGCAGGATCATCGACTTCGGAACTAGTTTCCTTGTGCAGATCAGCAAGCAAGGTCGCCATCACGCGTAAAGATTGCAAGTAGGTGCCAAATGCTTCCGCAACCGACGGTGTTAATGTCTTTTCGGGCGCGTCGAGCATGGAATCATCCCATTCCGGCGTCTTCTGATCGGCTTCAGGGAACGCGACGACGCGATCAAAAAAGATGCTTAGTTCGTCAAGGGGTGTATTGCCAACAATCGCCTTCGTTGGGAATGAATGCGAACACCTCGGCGAGTGTCATTGGCTGATCTCGACGCCAGCGAAACTCGAGACTTCCCAGCCAAGGGGCAGAATGTTGGAAGCGTCGTGTTTCGCTGAGCCAACGTCCAAGGTCAAGTTCAGGACGGTTGGCAACTTCGAGTCGTGGCAACGGTTTAACCACAAACTTTTCGCCAAAGGTAATTGATACCACCGATCGACCACTGGTGATTGGCCGAATGGAAAGCGTGCCAAGCTCCTCAGAAGTAAGGTTGCGAGCTTTATTTCGGATGCCTACGAGTTCTGTTTGTTGTGATCCGCGGATTCGCCGCTCGCGGAAAAGGAATTGCACGAGCGATTGAACGGCATTGTCTCCATACAATGCCTCAAACAACCAACCATTCGTTTGCCCTGTCAGCTTTGCAATCGCTCCATTGCGGCGGTCACCGAGTTTATCATCGGGAACGAACTCTAACGTGAGCCAAGTTGTTTCCAAGGATGCTCCTTGAATTTCAAGCTCCATCAGTGCCACATAGAGGGGCGAGTCAGTGACACTGACGGGAATCAACTCGCGCAAGCGTGCCTTACGCAGCGTGCGTCCTGTTTGTTTGACTAATTGCAGTTCTGCAACATATTGAGTTAAAGGTTCTTCAAAGGTATCTAGAGCCGGATCCGACAATAGTTGGTCCCAGCTATGGGTTAGCTGAACCGTTGGAATGAGATCGAGATTGCGTTCATTCGTAGCACTCGGCTCAGCCCGTCGTGTTAGCGAGAACCAGTAGAACGAATGTGGACCGAGCATCACTGGATACCCCGATTTGCCGATGACTGGCATATGCGATCCACCAAGTAATTCAATAGGCGTCAATCCTTCGTAGGCGGAAGGTCGAGTTCCGCATGTTGGACAAAGCGCGATAGGTTCGCGACGACCAACACGGTTTCATCCTCGTATATTCGTAAGAATGCCAGAATGTGGCGATTGAGCGGGCGAAGGAATTCTAACCGCCCACGGCTAAAAGCCATATAACGGCGACGCAATCCGATCAGACGTTTGTTCCACCAAAGAAGCGAGTTTTGATTGTTCTGCTGTGCTTCCACATTGATCGATTCATAGTGGTACTCTGGATCAATGATGATCGGAAGATAAAGGCGTTGTGGATTGGCCCTCGAAAAACCAGCGTTGCGATCTGCGCTCCATTGCATCGGAGTCCGCACACCATTGCGATCGCCCAAGAAAATATTGTCCCCCATCCCGATCTCATCGCCGTAATACAGCACAGGAGTTCCAGGAAGAGAAAATAGCAAGCCATTCATTAATTCAATGCGTCGGCGATTGTTTCCAAGTAATGGCGCTAATCGATGACGAATTCCGAGGTTGATGCGTGCGCGCGGATCACTTGCGTAAGCTCGATACATGTAATCGCGTTCTTCATCGGTGACCATCTCTAGTGTTAATTCATCATGGTTTCGTAGAAACAACGCCCATTGGCAATTCTCCGGAAGCGTCGGTGTTTGCTCCATGATATCTACAATTGGCAAGCGATCTTCCATGTGCATCGCCATGAATAAACGTGGCATGACTGGAAAGTGAAATGCCATATGGCATTCGTCACCATTACCAAAGTATGCGACAGCATCCTCTGGCCACTGATTCGCTTCGGCGAGAAGCATTCGATCAGGGTAACGTTCATCAACATGCCGTCGCAGCGCCTTGAGGAACTCATGGGTCTCAGGGCAGGTTCTCGCAATTGGTCCCTTCACGTTCGAAAAGATATGGTACGGCGTCGAGGCGCAGCCCATCCACACCTAGATCAAACCAAAAATCAACCACCGGGAAGATCGCATTCCACACATCGCGATTGTCAAAGTTCAAGTCGGGTTGATGGGAATAAAAACGATGCCAATAGTAAGCGCGCGCGACTTTGTCCCAAGCCCAGTTGGAGGTTTCAAAGTCTTTGAAAATGATACGTGCTTCCTGGTATTTCTCAGGGTGGTCACTCCAAACGTAAAAATCGCGTTCAGATGAGCCGGGAGGCGCGCGGCGCGCTCGTTGAAACCAAGGGTGCTGATCCGAAGTGTGATTGATCACCAGTTCAGTGATCACGCGCAAGCCCCGTGCGTGCGCAGCATGCAGAAATTCTTGAAACCCCTCGAGGTTTCCATAATCCGGATGAATGGACGTGTAGTCAGCGATGTCATATCCATCATCGCGCAGGGGAGATGGATAAAATGGTAACAGCCATATCGCTGTTACACCTAAATCTTGAAGATAATCTAGCTTTTGTGCGAGACCGCGAAACTCTCCCGTTCCGTCCCCGACACTATCGTAAAATGCGCGTACATGAAGTTCATAGATGATCGCGTCTTTATACCATCTCGGTTGAACGGGTTGCATGAGAAGAATCTCCTGGTGTCGTTGAGGGCTGCGTTCGAGGGCTACGTTCGTAAACTTCACATAACTCTCTCAGTCTCGTTTCAATCTCCGGTGTGAACTCTTCCCAAAGAAATCGCCAACGCCAGTTTCCGCCTGCCGATCCTGGCAAGTTCATTCGGGCCGCGTTTCCTAATCCGAAAACGTCTTGTAAGGGAATGATTGCCGTGTCCGCGACGGAACCCAAGGCTAGTCGAATCATGTCCCAGTGGATTTCTTCGCCTGTTGATCCGATGTATGCCAATACATTTTGACGTTCTCGCTCAATCTCGCTCGCACTGCGCGTCGTTCCTCCTCCCACTTCACTATGAAACCAACCAACGGTTGTGTCGTTGTCGTGTGTGCCCGTGTAGACAACGGCATGATGGATATAGTTATGCGGCCGATAATCGCTGGCTTTCTCATCATTGCCAAATGCGAACTGCAATACACGCATACCGGGTGCCCCGATCGCATCGCGTAACGCTTCAACCGGTGCCGTGATCACGCCTAAGTCCTCAGCGACAATCCTCAATGAACCCACGGCTTCATCGAGTGCTTGAAAAAACCTCAAACCCGGCCCGTACACCCAACGACCAGTCGAAGCGTCCGGAGCATCCGCTGGAATTTCCCAGTAAGCTTCAAACCCTCGAAAGTGATCGAGACGCACGAGTTCGAACATTTGCATGGCATGTCGCATTCGCTGTGCCCACCATGCGAAATCCTGAGCTTCGAGCTCATCCCAACGATAAAGCGGGTTACCCCATAGCTGCCCCGTAGCACTGAAGTAATCAGGAGGGACGCCAGCTACAACCGTCGGCCATCCGTCTACATCTAGATGAAATAGCTCTTGGTGCGACCAGACATCGGCGCTGTCATGAGCAACGAAGATCGGGGTATCGCCCATGACGCGAATCCCATTTTCTTTCGCATACGACCGCAGCGCCGTCCACTGTTTCCAGAATTGATATTGAATGAAATTTTCACGAGCAATTCTCTCTTGATGCCTCTGGCGCGCTTCTGCAAGCGCAGATTCTTTGCGATGCACGAGCAGCCGCTGCCAATGAGTCCATAATGCCTCTTGATGGGCTTCTTTTAACGCAATAAACAACGCGTACTCATCGAGCCACCAAGCATGTTCACGCCGGAAAGCTTCCAATGACGCACGATCCTCCTCAGTGGCTCTCTCGCTGAACCGCATGAAAGCGATTGCCAACCGCTGCTGCCGCCATAGCGTCGCCTGCTCGAAATCAACTTGTCGATCCGCAAGCTCGGGCCTGTTTCCTTCCAATTCCGCATCGATGAGCCAACCGTCTTGCCGAAGCAATTCGGGGCTTACGAATAACGGATTTCCTGCAAAAGCTGACAAGCTCTGATACGGCGAGTTACCGTAACCAGTTGGACCCAGCGGCAACACTTGCCAGAGCGATATACCGCTACGCTTTAAGGCATCGACGAAGCGCCATGCATCGGGACCGAAATCACCACAGCCATGGCGATTCGGTAAGGAACTGACGTGGCATAAAATACCGGCGGATCTGGGATTACGCATAATGCTAGGGCGAACGGTTGAGAGTGGTTCCACCAGCAGCTTCCGTCGGAGCCACATCCGCTTGCAGATAGGGGGCTGCGAGCGATACCTCCAACGCAACGTGCTCGTTGTGTTTGGTTTCCTTTTCCTGCAAACCCGGTACCTCTAATCTCAACACCGCTAAGGAGCGGCCCGCTAACGGGTACTTTTGCCCTGACTCAAATGCGTCGACGTCACTCGGAAGGTGACTCGTATCAAGTAGAGGCAACCAGTATCCCTTCTTCGCGGATTCGGGAAGCGTGAATGGCAACGTCTCATAGTACGCGTTGAGCAAGACCAATACACTTTCACCAACAACTGGATCTCCTTGTTGATCGACTTCACCGATCATGGCACCGTCGAGATAGAGGCCGAGGCATTGTACGAAACCTGCACCCCAAGCTTCATCGTTCATTTGAGATCCATCCGGTGAATACCAACAGATATCTTGTAAAGTCTCTCCACCACGGATGGAACGTCCTTGGAAGAACTTTTGCCGCTGGAACACAGGATTCATCTTTCGCAGCAGTATGACACTCTTGGTAAACTCGAGCATCGATTTCTGGGATTCTGACAAATTCCAGTTTAACCAAGTGATCTCGTTGTCCTGGCAATAAGCGTTGTTGTTGCCTTGTTGAGTGTGGCAGATTTCATCACCGGCCAGTAGCATCGGAACCCCTTGCGACAACACCAGCGTCGTCAAGAAGTTTCGCATTTGTCTTTCACGCAAGTTGATGATCTCAGGATCGTCGGTCGTTCCCTCGACGCCACAATTCCAACTCATGTTGTCACCCGCCCCGTCGCGGTTGTCTTCGCCATTTGCGTCATTGTGCTTTTCGTTGTAGCTCACCAAATCATTGAGCGTAAATCCATCATGACAGGTGATAAAGTTAATGCTCGCATAGGGTCGACGACTGCTCCACTCATAAAGGTCGGAGGAACCGCATAGCCGTGTAGCAAACTCGCTTACATTACCTCCATCACCTTTCCAGAACCGACGCACACAGTCGCGATATTTCCCATTCCATTCAGACCAAAGCGATGGGAAGTTTCCAACTTGATAGCCACCCTCACCCAAGTCCCATGGTTCAGCAATCAATTTGACTTGTGAGAGGATCGGATCTTGATGGATGATATCGAAGAATGCACCTAGTCGGTCAACTTCAAAGAGCTCACGTGCCAGCGTGCTTGCAAGATCAAACCGGAATCCATCGACATGCATTTCGGTTACCCAGTACCGCAAGCTGTCCATGATCATCTGCAACACACGTGGTTGGCGCATGTTGAACGTGTTGCCGCAACCAGTGAAGTCCATGTAGTAGCGAGCGTCCGGGGCTAATCGATAATACGACGCATTATCGATTCCGCGCCAACTCACGGTTGGCCCCATCTGATTCCCTTCACAGGTGTGGTTGTAGACTACGTCTAATATCACTTCGATGCCCGCAGCATGAAGTGATCTAACCATGGATTTGAATTCACGAATCGTTTGATCCGAACTACCCGTCGATGAGTAGCGAGAATCGGGTGCAAAAAACGCTAGAGTGTTGTAACCCCAGTAATTGCAGAGCCCGAGGTCGGTTAAACGTCCGCCGTCCATGTGATGGTAAACAGGTAGAAGTTCCACCGCGGTTACGCCGAGCGATCGAAAATGATCAATTGCCGCTTGAGATGCCAACCCTGCGTAAGTTCCACGAATCGACTCGTCAACATCAGGATGTAGTTTCGTGAAACCTTTGACGTGAACTTCATAGATGATGGTCTCATGCCACGGGGTACGAGGCGCACGATCATCACCCCAGGTGAATGCTGAGTCGACAACAAGGCCAAGGGGGGCAAATGGCGCGCTATCGCGCTCGTCAAACGACAGATCCCCACGAGGATCATTTAAAACATAACCGAATATCTCGGGACCCCATTTCACATCGCGTCCAATTCCGCGAGCATAAGGGTCGAGCAGCAGTTTATTCGGGTTGAAACGAGATCCATTAGCCGGATCATAACGCCCATGAACGCGGTAACCGTAAAGCTGACCTGGGCGAATGTCGGGCAAGTAACAATGCCAGATCATATCGCGACGTTCTTGCAGCCGAATACGATGTACTTCTTTCTCGTCGGAGGGGCTATTGAACAAGCATAAATCAACAGCTTCGCCATTTTCTGAGTACAGAGCGAAGTTCACTCCGTTACCGTCCCATGTTGCGCCCAGTGGATACGGACGGCCTGGCCAAACTCGCATAACAACTCTCCGCGTGTGCTTTTCTTGTTGAGCGCGATCCGTACGGGATCATCGCGTTGATCAAGCTATTGAGATACCAGGACTGCGATTGGAAAATCTTCAAGAACTTCAGCAATCCGAATGCGTGAATGCTGCACTCGATAGCTTTGACCCGTGAAAACCTGTTGCACTGATTGGCATCGAATACCTGTTAAATCGATCTCAGTATCGCGCCAAATCTCGTGACTTAGCTCCGCAGTTCCAAACCGTATTGGGTGTATCCCGGATAGCTCACCAAGCCGGTATAGCAAACGGGGTGCCACGACGATGATGCTATGGTTATTTCCCGCATTTCTCGGGACCCAAGCTAAAGCGACTAAATGCTCTGCACGTTCACCGCTCAATTTCACTGGGCGATAATCATACGATGTCAAAGCGTCATGATTTTCTTGCCGGAATTGCAGCAGGCACCAAGTCGTAAAGAGTTTGGTACGTTCATCTTCCGGATGTTCTGCCAAGTGTTTTGCTAAAGCCCGGCGACCGTCACGACTCGCTGCTTCGGTTCTCACTTCCTCCAGCAATGCTTGTAAGCTTTGGTAGTCGACCGGGCGTCGATTGTCAGGATCGACGAGACTAAAATCCCAACGTTCTTGCCCTTGATAAATGTCGGGAACACCTGGCGATGTAAGTTTCAGCAGCGTTTGAGAAAGGCTTGTGTAGAGTCCAGCCGATCGAATGCGCGAAACAAACTCATGAAACATCGTCGAGAAAACGCGAGTGACTTAGATCCAGCGTCTTTTCGATGAACTGGCGCACCGCGCTATCATAGCGAGAGTCAGGATTAATCCAGCTCGTTCGAGTCTTGGCTTCATGACTCGCTTTCTCCAAATAGTTGCACAATCGCTCACGCAAAGATTGAATCGCCGCTTCATCTGGTTCCTTGAGCGGCCAAACTCCCACAAGCGACTGATAATAGAGCCATTCATCATTTCTAGAAGGACTTTCATTTCCCTCAATGTCCTGACGATATTTGCGATTCCAACGGGTCCACCGCTGCAAGACCGACCGCCATGTAGAGGGCAATTCGGAGAGCACATTCAACCGCGCCCGAACATCCTCGGAACGTTTCGTGTCGTGAGTGGTCGTCGCTAGCATCGTTGCTGGCCATTCGGCTTGGCGATCTCGGTTCTGTTGATGAAACGCGTCGACAGTGCGAACAGCATGTATCGGTTCGCCTCCGACCTCTTCGAGGGAAGTGAGAGGTACGTAGCGATAAAATGCCGTATCCTCAACCCCTTTTGCCATCACGGGGACTGGTCACTTGTTGAAAGCGTCCAATGAACAGTTCTCGCTCAAGTATTCCTTCTTCACTTAAGTTTTCCGGTTGCTGGAGCAAAAGCACATCGCGAATGAATTGAAACACATTGCGGTCGGTATTGGGATTCCTGCGCATTGCTTGAGCTACTGCATGTTGAATCACTCGTTTATCCCGGTTTGAAACGGTGTTTCCGCGGATATAGGTACGGTAGACCGGAAAACAGGCAATGATTTCTCTCAATGCGGCTCGTAGTGCTTGCAGTGTGAAATCACGGAATCGACGATGGCGATGTGACAATCGATCGAGCCGATGGGCAAGCAGCTGCACTTCGCTCTGCATGGACGTGCTAAGAATGAGTCGCTTGCAATCGTAGACGATCTCTCGAAAGGGACTACTCGCCTCAGTGAATCTTTCATAGTGACGCGTTAACTGATTCACGCCAGATGCATCAACAAATACTCCGTTAACTAGATTAAGGAAGTCATAACCAGTGGTTCCCGCAATGGGCCAATCCGCAGGAAGTGGTTCATCTAATCCGAGAATTTTTTCAACGACGACGTAAGCAGGAAGTTCTGGTTTAGAACTCGGACGTTCTTCGTGATCGCTAACTTGATCACTGTCGTTCGAGGGTAGATTGGGTGTCAGCTCGGAGTACTCGGAGGAGACGTTGGCAGGTTGACGTACGGGACGAAACAACAGTTCAGGATCAGGACCACCGATCTCAGGGGCGTAGCCGACGAAACACTTCTTTTTCCACCGCAGGCCAGAGTTGCGAAGCATCTGAAGAGACGTTCAGATCCTGTAGTGCTCTTTGCCCAACCATGCGCAGGTAAGACCATTGAAGTCTCCAGAGATACTCGATCGGATCGAACAGGCCGTCGATATGATCGATACGAAAGCCATCGATCTTTCCCTCGGCTAGGAGTTGAATGACCAACTGATGTGTTGCCTGGAAAACATCCAAATTCTCCATGCATAGAGCGGCCAGCTCCGTCACGTCAAAGAACCGACGGTAGTTCAGTTCATCCGAACCCGCCTTCCAATGAACCAAGCGAAACGCTTGATCATCGAGCAAGCGATCGAGTGCATCAAAGCTCTCGGGGATACCTACTTTGCCATTGAACCATAGGAGATTGCTTTGAATAAAGTCGGCTACCGATGGATGTTCATTCGCAAGGCGGCGAAGCCGGTTTTGAATCACACTTCGCTCTCGACATCTTTCAGCGGCTCGCTCTTTGGCGGTTTCATTGCGTCCAGGTAAGTACTGCAACGCGGTAAGAATGGAACGCAGCTCCAAAATGGGTTCTGCATCGACCCCTACGGAATTGGCAAAATCGTCGATGCCTCGGGCCAGAATTTGAGTCCATGTTTGCGGATCGAGTGGTAAAAGCGATTTGTGGCACTGAACCAAGAAGGCACCATCGCGAAAGTGCAGTTGTAGTTCACCGGATTCGAGTACTTTGCCATAAAAATCTCCAAGTATTGGCAGTAATACGCGTCCTGTTAACTCCCGCTTTACGGGTTCCCAGTCGATATCAAAGTAACCAGCATAGGGAGACGAGGGACCATTCATGAGAACGTCCAGCCACCAAGCGTTTTCGTCGGTGGCAACACACATATGATTGGGGACCACGTCAATGATTTGTCGTAGGCCGTGTTGTTGAAGCGAATTTAGATAGTCCTCGAACTCGTTAGCGCTTCCCAGCTCATCGTTCACTCGTGTTGGATCGACAACATCGTAACCATGACTGCTCATGTGACGTGTCTTGAGGTAAGGCGATGCGTAAACGTGTGTGATGCCAAGGTTACGAAGATACTCCGCGATCTTCGCCGCATCAGGAAATCGAAATGCAGCCGCTTGAAATTGCAATCGGTAAGTCGATCCGCGTGCACTACGCTGTTGATAGCGTGATCGGATTGTTTGAACTAACTCGTCGATAAACTGCGAATCTGGTTCGAATGCCTCTTGCGGAGTAGAAACACCCGGTTCAAGCGGAGCACACGAAGACGTTTGAAGATTCATGGACGCAATACCTTCGCTCATGTTGATGGCTCCGTTTCATTAGGGACCGTAGCGATCCAGCACCGTAAGAATTTCCGCGACGCTCCAAGCCTGAGCACAGCAACCACGCGCCGTAAACGGAGCTTCGGCATCAAAGACTTCGCTGACAGAACCGATGCAAGCTTCGTTGAGATGGGCACTTAATCCAGACAAATACTGATGTGCACGCTGTTTGTCGTGGGGATAGACCCGATTCCAGGCATCAATGAACGGGCCTATCAACCAAGCCCATACGGTGCCTTGATGATACGCGGCATCGCGTGTCTTAAGGTCGCCGTGATAAGTGGGGCGATACTCGGGATCACCCGGCGCAAGAGAACGCAAGCCAACGGGTGTGAGTAAGTACTCCTCGGCCGCTTTGACCATTTGCTCCCAGTACTCTTCGCGTAGGACCGGATGAGTCAAGGAAATGGAGAATAGTTGATTGGGCGACACGCGGGATCATTCCCCTTTTCGCCATCGACGACATCATAGAGATAGCGCGATGCGCATTCCAAAACTTCGCATTGAAAGATTCTTTTAACTTTGTCAGCGATCACTTGGTAATGATAGGCTCGTTCACTCCCCTGCTCTTTTTCTAACCATGAACTGGTGAGACGAAGCGCGTTGTACCAGAGCGCATTAATTTCGACCGCTTTGCCTCGGCGCGGCGTGACGACCCAATCTCCTAGTTTGGCATCCATCCAGGTCAGCTGATAACCTTCTTGTCCCTGATGTAATAGTTGGTCGCGTGGATCGACATGAATGTTAAATCGCGTCCCGCGTAGATGGTGATCGATGATCGAAACCAATTTGGGTAGTAACATCCGCAGTGTGTGTTCATCGTGCGAATAGTGGAGGTAGCGATCAAGCGCGTGAAAGAACCACAACGTCGCGTCGGCCGTATGATAGAGGCCTCCTCGTTCTCCCTCGGGGAACAAGTTCGGTATCAACCCATCTTGGATGTAATGCGCAAACGTTCGCAGAATGAATCCTGCTTCGTGATGTCGACCTGTTGACAATGTCAGCCCTTCAAGACTGATCATCGTGTCACGTCCCCAGTCCGTAAACCAATGGTATCCTGCGATGACCGTGCGGCTTTCATCCCCGGTTGCTTTGGCAAGTGCCAAATTTTCACTACGTCCGATGGGATGAATTACAAATTGGTCTGCAGCGAGTACGAGTTCAGCGCCGATGCCCTTCCTGGCAACCATTGGCGCTGTGGCGAGAAGCCGTTCGCGTCGATACTGTTCCGCTGCATACGCATCTTCGGGAGACATCGATTGAATTTGCTCCCATGATTCTGTGGAAGCAACGATGGTTGCGTCGTTACCGCGCGATAAATCGAACCGAAAATAGCCTGGACTCCATAGGTCTCCGATGGATTCATAACCGCGACTCTCTTCGATGCGATAAAGCATCTCATTGATCAATCGGCGCTCGATGGTGAATGCCGTGCGGTTTCCAAACGTCGTTAAACGAAGTCGTGGTAGTTCTTCGCCTGCAGACAATTCATAGCGATCATCAACGCTCCGTATTTCAAAGGCGCGTGGCAATGGAGCGGAGACGGGCGCATCATGAGGACGAAAATGAACACTGGGGAGAAGCTTTAACCGAATCGTATCATCGCCTTCAAGCAATCGATAAGTCATCTGCACGGTATTCTGCAACCGTCGAATGAATAGTCTTTTTTCAATGACATAATCGTGAATTTGATAACGCCATACCGGTAGACCGTTCTCGAGTTCGAACTTGTTTAGGTAGGCAGCCCCATAAACGCGTAGATGGGGAACACGCTCTTCTCCGCTCAGCAAAACAGTCGAACCGTCTTTCAATCGCACTTGTTCAGAAAGATGATTTAACATCATCATGCGTCCAAGAGGTGCTGGCATCGCAGCGATAAGTAAGCCATGGTAACGTCGTGTCGCAACGCCACCGACTGTCCCAGAGGCATATCCACCAAGCCCGTTTGTAACCAGCCATTCGCGGCTCAGCAGCGGCTCACTCTCTGAGTTCGCCTGCCATGGCATCAGCCTAGTTAGTCTGCTCATGATCAGGACTCCTTTTCCGAGGTGAAGAGCAACGCAGAATTACCAGGAACTCGCCAATAATTATTTTGACGAAGTACAGGAGTACCTGTCCCACCGTACTTTGGATGCTCACTCGACCAAAGCAGTTTCCAGTCCATCCCTTCGGGTTCGGCGAGCAATGGTTCAGGAGCGGGAGTCAAATTGAGGTCTTTGCCCAAATTGACAATCATCAACCGGTCATTGTTGTCGTCACCAAAAAAACGAAGCACGAATGCATCCGTTTTTAAAACGGCACCATCGATTTCCGGGGATTGGCGACAGAGAACGGGGTCTTCACGGCGAAGACGCAGCAAGTCTTTGTGAAGGGCAACTGCTTCTTTGTTCGCGTCGAACTCGTTCCAATTCAATTTGCAACTTTCAAAAGTTCTGGGACATGCTGGATCAGGTAAAAGGTTCTGCATCTCTTTCGATGCAAGACTCGGAAACTGAGCTAAGAATTTGCGGCGTCCTTTGGCAACGAGCACGGCGAGATCGGGTGCATGCGACGCGAAAAAGAAGAACGGAGCGCTGCTGTTAAACTCTTGCCCTTGGAACAACATCGGTGTTCCGGGGGTAAGGAGAATCATTCCAAGCAAAGCACGATAACGCCCGGGAATGGTTTGCTGGTGAACCCGTTGCCCCTTCCCAGAGTTGGCCACTTGATCGTGGTTCTCAAGGAAGTTGATAAAGTGCTCTGGATTCAATCGGAGTGAAGAAGTTCCGCGACGTTTTTTCTGCCAACTGAACCACTGCCCTTGATAAAGGTATCCCCACTTAATTGCAGAAAGGAATTCTTGAGGGCGTCCTTCAAAATCGCAATAGTAGGCTTCGGCATGTCCGGTCAAAGCGACGATTGCTGAATGATGTAGATCGTCATTCCATAATGCATCGAGACCATAACCTCCTTGATCAATGGGTAAGACTTGATTCACCATCTGAGGTTCATTTTCGGAAACGAGAATAATCGATCGCCTTCCGGCAGCTTTTCTTGTTGTCTCGGTGAGGTCAGCGAGAATATGACGCTCAGAAGCGTCGTAGATGTTTTGCGTGGCGTCTAAGCGGAGGCCATCGAAGTGAAACTCACTAATCCAGTACGCGCCCGAAGTCGTGACATAATCGCGAGCGCCTTCACAACCGGGGCCGTCATAGTTGATGGCTTCGCCCCATTCTGTTTCGTATCGATCCGTAAAGAATGATTTGCCAAAGGCGTGCAGATAGTTACCGTCTGGGCCAAGATGGTTGTAAACGACATCGAGAATGACGGCTAAGCCTAATGCGTGAGCGGCATCGATGAACCGACGAGCATCCTCTGGGGTTCCATACAAACGTGAAGGTGCGAAAAAGCAAACGCCATCATAGCCCCACCCGAAATCGCCGCTGAAATCACAAATCGGCATAATCTCGAGCGTTGTTATCCCAATCTCTTTAAGCAACGGAAGCTTTGCTTGGCACCTTTCCAAGTGCCTTCTGGCGAGAAGGTGCCTAGATGCATTTCATAGATCACTTGACCTTTAAGCTGTATTCCAGACCAATTGTGGTCGGTCCATGGAAAGCTTGAAGCATCAATGACTTGTGAAGGGCCGTGGGGACCTTGTGGTTGAAATCGTGATGTGGGATCAGGATAGAGAAAGTTGTCATCATCTAAACGAACGCGATAAAGCGTTCCGGCTGGAATGCCAGCACCAAAGCCCTCGAAGTAACCATTTTCTTGTCTCTCTAATTCAAGATTTGCGAACTGCGCCTCTTCAAATTGAATCGCTACGCGCGTGCGATCCGGAGCCCAAATTCGAAAACTGACGCCGTTGTTTATAACTTCGGCACCCAGGGGAAAACGACGTTTTGCTGCGGGCTTTGTATTTAACATCTTTGAGAGGTTATGCGGATGTATTGAAGTCGAATCGCCACGCCACAGTTGCTACTTCGACATGAATGCCTTGGAAGATGCCGCTCGGCACTCGCCGTGTTTAGCAAGTGACGTACCAACCATGCCCCACTTCGTGAATGCGGCACGATAAGCCGGAAACCGAAGAAAAATTCGTTGGGCTCTATCTGATGCCTAAACGTTCAAGTTGTTGTGACGCCGAGCATTCCTACTGAATGATCCCTACAGGTAGTACTCATTGGCTTGGCGGTACGCCTTTTGCCAGCTTTTCAGGACCGCGCAATATCGCTTCTGCCCACTCATGATTGGTTGAAAAAGGACCGTGTCATATGCCCCGCACTTCGCTCTGGGAATCCTCGCTCAAAGCTCCAAGATTTGCGCGATTGCAAAAATCTGAAAAGTTTGACGTGGTGATTGTCGGAGGTGGTATCACGGGTGTGACGACTGGTTATTTAATGAAGCAAGCCGGTCTCCGCGTGGCTGTTGTCGAGAGAGGACGAATTGGTTCGGTAGACACAGGTCATACCACGGCGCACTTAACTTATGTAACGGACGAGCGACTGACCCAGCTCGCGAAGACATTTGGCAAAGATCATGCTCAAGCTACCTGGGACGCTGGTTTAGCCGCGATCCGTCAGATCGATGAGATCATCCAACTCCATCGTATCGACTGCGATTTTCGCTGGGTTCCAGGTTATTTGCATTCTCCGTGGTTCGAACGTCCTGGTGATTCAGGGGAGAAACTCAAAGCTGATGCAGAGCTTGCTGTTGAACTCGGATTCCATGCCGAATATCGCGATCATTTACCATGGATCGAGCGCCCCGGAGTATTGTTTTCCAACCAAGCCAAGTTTCAGCCGTTGAAATATGTTTCGGCGTTGGCGCAGTTAGTCGATGGCGATGGTCTGCCGTCTTTGAAGAAACGGAGATCAATAAGTTTGAAGACGATCCCGTTGTATTGCGATCCAAAGAACATAGTCTGGAGTGCGATCATCTCGTCATTGCAACTCACAGTCCGCTTTCGGCATATCTGGCTTACAGACGAGTTTATTACAAACAAAGACTTACTCCTATTCGAGCTATGCGGTTGCTGCCTCGTTGCCTAAAGGTCAGATGAGCGAATCGATGTTTTGGGACATCTCCAATCCCTACTATTACTTCCGTTTTGATCAGGGTGACTCGGAAGACTATATCATCTTAGGTGGTTGTGATCACAAGACAGGAACTGAAGTCGAACCGGCGGCGAAGTACCAACAGTTAGAAGAGATGTTGGCGATGTGTTTGCCTCAGGCCAAGGTTCAGCATCGCTGGACTGGGAGGGTTATCGAAACGAATGACGGGTTGCCTTACATTGGGGCGGTCAGTGAACGGCAATTCGTATCGACCGGATTTGCAGGTAACGGGATGACTTTTGGAACGCTTGGCGGCATGCTTGCTTGCGATTACGTCTTGGGGAAGCGAAATCCTTGGCAGGAGCTGTTTGCTCCATCGCGCAGCCAGATCATGGGTGGGACGTGGGATTACATTAAAGAAAACCTCGATTACCCCTACTACATGATCAAGGATCGCCTTGCCAGCGCAGAGAAAGAAGACCTTGTACAGAGCCTCGGAAAGAACGAAGGCGGAATCTTCCGAATCAACGGAAAGCGAGTTGCTGTGTTCCGAGATTCGAAGGGGCAATTGACGCACCTGTCACCTATCTGCACGCACCTTGGGTGCCATGTCCGTTGGAATCAGGATGAAATGACTTGGGATTGCCCATGTCACGGCTCGCGCTTTAAAGCGACCGGAGAAGTCCTGGCTGGCCCCGCTGAGAAAGGGTTGGCTGCTGAAGCGAGTTGATAGCTCACTATCGGCCTTCGCGGCACGAGTATCACAATCATTATAGCCGTTAGTTCGAGTTCGATCCCTAATATCGGCTAGCTAGTCTCACCCATGCCCGGCTCAGGGCTATCTTCTTTCGGCAATATGAAGCGGGTCGTGCTACGGTTCCTGCATGCGAACCTTTTGCTTAACCGACCTCGACAGCGCGTGGGCACATGCAGATGCTTGGCGGCAGCTGTCCGCACATAATCCATTGGCTTCACCTGAATGGATGTTGACCTGGTGGAAGTACTATGGCGGATCGGGTGAATTGTGCGTCGTGCTTTGCATTGATGAAGCGAACGAGGTTGTGGGCCTCGCACCATTGATGCGTGTCGGCGGCAGGTTTACCAACGAATGGAAGTTCTTGGGCTCTGGCAGGGTTTGTACGGATTACACAAAGATCCTAGCGCGTCCGAATCGAGAAGCGGACGTGTATCGTGCGATTACGAATTTCCTTTACGATTGCTGTAAGCACAATAATCTTTGGAATGGTAACCGGCTTTCGATGGAAGCCGTTGAGAAAGACTCACACTGGTCTGTCGTCGTACAACAAGAGCTTCGCACTCAAGGCTTTCAAGTTTGGGAAAAGCCTCTCGAAGCATCGGTCGTGATGGATCTACCAGGAACCTTTGAATTATGGGTCAAAGGACTTAGCTCACAAGCTCGCAGGAAGGCCAAACGAGTTATGCAAAGAATGGACTCTGGTGAGGTCCTCTTCGAATCAATTGCCAGCGGATACGGGTATCGATACCCACTTCGACGATCTTATGCGGCTTCATCAGGCGCGTCGCAATATGCTCGGACAATCCGGCTGCTTTCATGATGAACGGTTTGTGAAGTTTGTTCACGAAGCGGCTTCGCGATTGGCACGTCACGGTCAAGCAATGATTGAGTTGTGCCGAGATGATCGGGGTGCTATTGCTTGTCATCTCATTCTTCAACAGCCAGGTGTCGCGTACATGTATTGTTCGGGGTCGATCCTAAACGGATGGATCAGGAACCTGGGCACTTACTAACGGTTAGCGCCATCCGTCGCGCAATTGAAGACGGCATGCGCTGTTACGATTTCTTACGCGGTGAAGAACGCTACAAGTTTTTTTGGGGTGGCAAACGTCAACCATTGACAACCATTCACGCCAGTCCGCCACTTGCAATGTCCCGTTTATGGGGAACAGCGAGCCAAGGTTTCCAACAGCTCAAACAAATCGCTCGCGCTTTTCCTTAACGATCATGATGAACGTATTTACTTCGACCGACGCAGCTGACAGCTGCGATACCAAGTGTTGTCCTACCAGCAAAGGTCAAAGGTCAACAGAAGCGAGAAGCGACAGCCAAAACGGCGCATGCCGATTTGCCTGGCTTGGACATTCAAGTCACCTCCGTGAGCACGCTTGACGAGCTAATCGATTGGGTGCCAGCTTGGAATCGATTGACTGAAACCGCTTTAGAAAAAAATGTTTTTTATGAACCTTCCTGCCTGATCCCGGCACTGCGGCATTTAAACCGTGAAGGGTCTGTTCAAGTGCTGCTGCATGGTCAACTCCACGGGTTTTTCCGGAGGGGCCAAAGGTTCTCTGCGGGATTTTGCCTGTTGTCAGTGGAAATGAGACGACACGCATCGGTAGCAAACTTGGGTGCGGCGGATTAACAGCTTGGCAACATCCGCATTGCTACTTGTCGATGCCGTTGTTGCGTCAAGATGTGGCCATTGAGACGCTTAGGGCGTTAGTGGCAATATGCAGGATCGAGTCCTGCATCGGTCGCTTTGGCTAACACTTCCCTGTGTGCCTGCGGAAGGACCGTTTCAGCATACGCTGACCCAGTTTCTGCAAGAAACTGAGCTTCCATTCTGTGTTCGTTCGCTGCATCGACGCGCATTGTTCAAGCCGTGCGATTCAGCAGAACAATATCTTGACCACTGGAGTCGGAGCCGGCGTCACCACTGTTAAGCGGCTCGAGAAGAAGCTTAAAGAGATGGGGACTCTCCGAGTCCGGATACTGCAAGCTGATGAGCCGATTGAACCCTGGATTTCTCGGTTCATGGAACTGGAATCAAGTGGCTGGAAAGGTAAGGCAGGGTCGGCATTGGCCGCTGCGGACCAAGATCAAGCATTTGTTGCCCGAGATGTTGAATTCTCGTTGGAAACAAAACAAGTTAGCTTCCTATCACTGGAGCTGGACGGTAAGCCCATAGCGATGAAGTGCAATCTGCTCACTGGGCAGGGCGCATTCGCATGGAAGATCGCTTACGACGAACGATTCTATAAGTTCTCTCCGGGTAACATTCTTGAGAAAGCGACAATCGAGTTGTTGCATGAACAAGATGTAACGCAATGGATGGATTCGTGTGCGGCACCAAACCATCCGATGATCGATGGTTTATGGCAAGATCGTCGCATCCTGCAATCCATTTCAGTGGGGACACAGCGACGTGGTTCAGCTTTGGGTGTTGCATTGCTCCCCGTGCTCCGCTGGACACAACGCACCCTAGCCAGTTTTGCACGTTCTTCGAAACAAATATCTCCTGTTAACAACGATGAAGAGGATTGACCTATGTTCGCTCTAGATGCTGTTCTGCCAAAACGAGTCTTTTATCCGGCTTGGATCAGGCGACTTTCAAGAAGAACTTTAATCAGCATGCGTTTACGATTCGCCATCAGCTGTCAGATCATGCTTTGTTGACACTTCCCAAGTTAATTGAACTCGCGCAAACTTTGCCCGAAACATCGGTGGAATACAACGCTGGTGATCTGCCCATTCATCAAGATCCAAATGCGACGCCTCGCAATGGTCTTTCGATTGTGGAAACGGTGCGACGAATCGAAGAGTGTCGTTCATGCCTTGTGCTCAAGAACGTGGAGCAACATCCAGATTATGCGAACCTGCTCAACGAGTGTCTTGAAGAAGTCGGCGAGTTAACGAAAGATATCGCTCCGGGGATGGATCAGAAACAAGCATTTATCTTTGTTTCTTCACCCAATTCGTAACGCCTTTCCCCATCGATCCGAAAACAATTTTCTATTGCAGATTCGGGACGTAAAGAAGTTCAAATCTTTGAACGAACGGATCGAATGGTGATCAGCGAAGAGCAAATCGAATCGTTCTTTGCCGGTGCCCATCGAAACCTGCCCTATTCCGAGAAGTTTGCGCAAACGCGGTCAATGGTTCGAACTCAACCCGGGAGATGGCCTCCATTTCCCGATTGCGGCACCGCACTGGGTGCGTAACGGAAACGAAGTATCGATTTCGTTCAGTATCACGTTCCAAACCGAAGCATCACGCGAGAGACAATCGTTGCATCGTTTCAATCGCAAGCTTCGTTCGTGGGACTACATCCACACAGATGCTGGCCGAAGCGCAATCGTTGATAGCTGCAAACTCTCCTTGATCCGAGCAGGTAAGTTATTGCGCAACGGATTCAAGAATCCAGACGTATTGCCCGGTGGCAACGCGGGAGCGAATCATCGCCAAGGCTGTAGTTTCCGGCGGAAGCTCGGAAAGTTGCAAGTGATTTCTGAAGCAACGCTAACGATACTTTCGTTAGCGTGCTTTATTTTGCATTCACAGTGCTGAGGATAAAATCGCTGACCTTGCTACCAAGGAATTCATAGCCCGCCGCATTGAAATGGGACATCATTTCGGGAGTTGGTACTTTTCGAGTTCCGGCCAAAATGGCTGAGTAAAGATCATCGATTGCCACTTGCTCACGCTGCAGGACTTCTGCAGCGATTTGATTGCGTTCGACGATAGGTGCACTCTTGTACTTTCCGTCTGTCGTATCGGGAACCGGAGTGGAGGATGCCCAAGTCAATTGCTGGCACGCGGCGTTCATTTTCTGCACCAGCGCCTCCAAGTTAGAGCGGTATTGGTTGGGGGCTGTGTTTCGATCGTGGATACCGAAATTGAAATGAATCAGATCCCAGTTATCTTTACCAAGCCAAACATCGAGATGTTTGAGGCCGAGTGCCGTTGGACCGCAATTAGCCGGTGCCCGATGAACATTCACTTTTCCTTGCAGCGCTTTGCGTACAGCCGAGGTATAGCCGCGGGAAATCGAATCACCCGATAATCAAAACTCGCGGTAACTTGGGATCGTCGCGCACGAAATCCCAAGCGTTAGATTTCCCCGCCACTTTTTCTTGCTTATGGATCGGCAGGTAGAAACTCCCTAGTTGATCCTGTAAGACGCGCTCCCACGCTGCTCTTCGGGCGACAGCGATTCCACCCACGTTTGATACTTTTGATCGAGGATCGCTTCGGCTTTCGCCTTTGCTGCCGCCGCTTCCTCCGCATTGGTTGGTTCAGATTTGTTCTGCCCGAAAACCCATCGGCGTATGCATAAGCATGACGAAGAGAGAGAGCGCCGCAGATTGCTGATATGCCTTCATCATGAGTGGGTTCGCCGGTAGGACATGATTGCGTAATTGGCTTTGTTTCTATCCTATCAGTTCGCAGTGCAAAGTCGAGTAGTGATCAGTCCGTCGGCGGCTTCCGCAAGTCGAAGATTGGGTCAAAACCAAATGCTCGATTCTGGGTCAGATTGATTTGCTCGGTTGACAACGCACATCGTCCGTTCCCGGTTGGCAGCGACAAGATATCTTGTCGCTTTTCACCTACAAACGGGCCCGCACCCCTTATCTTAATCGTTCCTGTGGATTGTTCATAAAAGCCACGTAGTGGCGACAGAATGTAGCCGACGGCGTAAGCCGTCGGTCAGAATAGCCCGCAAGAAGCGGCGAGCTAATGATGGTCCAGTTGGCAACGCTTTTTCGAGACGCGGGCAGTTTCGCTTGATCGAAGTTTTAGGGCGGTACATTTTCACTAGCCGATTATTCATTGCGGCTTCGAATGACCTCGTCGCATTGGCGAATTAATCGCTCGCCGCAACCAGTTTGTAACATGTTCACGGTGGCTTCAGCCACCGGCAGAGGATGTATCGGCCCCTTCGGGCCTGCGCTTTGAAACTGGATCCAGAGTCCCTTGGAAATGGCCCTAACGTAAAACGGTTCATCAGATCAAAACGATATTGCCGCCACGTTGTGGCTAATGATTTTTTTACGTGACTGATTTCCCAGGGCTGCTGCCCTGGGCTGTGTTAAGTTTGTCGCTTCGGGACGATGCTCCGTTCGATCGCCGCTTGGCTTCGCAACGCGATTGGCATCCTTCTCGCAAAGTTTCGCAAGTTATTAAGGAAACTTTCAGTATTTCACGATTCGAGCTGTACAGGTTGCTCGCGATATGTTCAGTCCATGCTCAGTACCATCTTTATCGTTCGTTCATCCGAGTCTGTAACTGGTTGACACCAGAATTTCCACAGTTTTAATGGTTCAAGCTGAGCCGTCGATTGAAGAAGCCACGCACTTGGCAGCCCGCTCCATGAGTCCGTTTCCGGAAAAATTGAACGAGAGAAACCAATGCACCTAGTCAAAGCAACCTTGCTTTTCACATTTGCTGTATGCCAGGTCATTATTGAGCCTCCATTGCAAGCTCAGATGCCGAACACATTCTCCAACCAGTATTGAAATGCAATTCGTGTTGATTCCATAGGTGAGTTCATCATGGTGCTCACCCAAGAGGAAGTGGATAGAGACAGCGGTGAGAATCAACACCAGTTGTAATTAGCCAGCCGTTTTACATGTCCAAGACAGAAGTTACGCGGCGCCAATTTTCAAAATTCATTGATTGCCACCGGATACAAAACAGAAGCCGAGTCGAAGGGTTCCAAAGGCTACGATGCTACAACAAAACCCTGGAAGACTCGAGTAAATACACATGGAGAGATCCAGGATTTCCCCAAACGGATGATCATCCGGTCGTCTGCATTTCCTGGAATGATGGGGCAGCGTTTGTGAAGTGGCTCAACAAAAGCAATGCTGAAAGCGGACGGTTCTATCGCATGCCCACTTCAGCGCAATGGGAATACGCGTGCAGGGGCGGAGCAGGTACAGCTTTCGTTACTGGAAACGATTCGGAGCAATGGCGACCGTCGCCAACATTGCGGATGCTTCAACCCATTGGTCCTGGTCGATCCGCGCAAATGATGGATTTGAGTTCACATCGCCCGTCGGCAGTTTTACTTCCAATAAATTTGGGCTGCAGGGACATGCACGGCAATGTCTGGGAATGGTGCCAAGACGGATATCGAAAGTATGACAACACTAAAGTATCAGACCCGCTCGGACTAACTTCATCTAATCTAAGAATCTATCGTGGTGGTGGTTGGGGCAGCGGCGCGAAGCTATGTCGTTCAGCGGTCTTTAAAGAAGGTGACGATTCCTTCAGTTCTTGCTATGTAGGTCTTCGTTTAGTCGTCATTCCATCAGACTCCATGTCAGCTCTGGACAATGAGATCGTTATAGATTCCCTTTTGGCGGATGGCGAAGAGAGCAAGGCGAAAGGGGAAGTTGCCAAAGCGACTCGGCTTTTGCGACAAGCGTCAGAGAAATCCGAGAGAAAGAACTGGGTGTCGATCATGCTAAAACCGCAGAGTGCAACAGTCTTCTTGGTGTCACCTATTACAAGCAAGCTGACTATACCAACGCACTGCCTTGCTTTCAGAAGGCATATAAGATTCGTTCTAAGACGTTAGGCCCAGAGAATTTGCTAACCGGTGTCAGCCTTCAAAAATCTCGCACAGACATTCAGAAAACAAGAAAATTACGCGGAGGCACTGCCGCTGTTCCAGCAGTTAATTCGAGTTAGAGAAATTGCGCAAGGGGCAAATCATAAGGATACGGCAGAGTGCCTCAACTTGTTTGGTGGTTGTTATTATGAACAGGGCAACTACGACGAGGCTTTGCCACTGTTCAAACGCGCGCTGAAGATTCAGGAAAACGTCCTCGGTCTGCAGCACCCTGATACGGCGATCACGATTCACAATTTGGCATTGTGCTATCGTGAACAATCGAACTACGCCGAAGCGTTACCACATTCAAGCGCATGCTCAATATTCGGGAAAAGGAACTTGGGCCCAGAGCATGTTGAAACGCAAAAGATTCGTGTGGAAATCGGAGCCGCGTTGCTATCGCAAAAGAATTACGCCGAAGCACTGCCACTGTATCAACGAGTACTCGCCATCTCGGAAAAGACGCAGGGACCGGATCATCCCGAAACCTCAATATATATTCATCTCCTTGGAGTCTGTTACTACGAGCAAGCCGACTATAAGAACGCGCAGCAGCACTTCCTAAGAGCGATTAAGATCCAAGAAAAAACACTTGGTCCGGACCATTTGGAAACGGCAAAGAGTATTCACAATCTCGCATCGGTCTACGAGCAATTGGGAAAGCACGCAGAAGCCTTGCCGCTGCGTCAGCGAGTAGCAAAGCTTGACGAAATCGCAAATGGCAGAGACAGTCTCGAATCCGCCGAGAGTCTTAGAAATTTGGGTAACCTTTACAAATCACAAGGAAATAACGACGCGGCGATTCCGATTTTTCAGCGCATTGTCAATATTTTGAAAGGGCAAGAGGAGCGAATCACCCAGAAACTTTAGAGAACTTAGATGTTCTGGCGGGATACGTTTAAGGATCAAGGTAAACTTGCGGAAGCCTATGCGATTTATAGGAAAGTTTTAACGATTCGAGAACAAGTATTGGGACCGGACGATCGCAAAACGGCGAAAAGTCTTGACGCCGTGGCTGGTGTTTGCCAGTCACAAGCCAACTACGCCGAGGCGTTGTCGCTGTACCAGCGATCGCACAACACCTGGGAGAAGTTTTATGGTGTCGATCATCCCAAAACGGCACTGAGTCTTAATAACCTCGCCGGGGCATACAAATCGCTTGCCAACTACGCCGACGCGTTGCCACTTTACGAGCGAGCTCTAAAGATTACAGAAACATCGCTGAGTCCTGATCATCCAGATACGGCGACCATTCTCAGTGACATGGCTGACCTATACGTATCTCAAGGCAATTACTCTGAGGCGTTGCCTCTGTACAAGAGGGCTGTCGATATTCGAGAAAAGTCGTTTGGATCGGAAAACGCAAAAACAGCGGATAGTCTCAACGGTCTTGCTGAGTTGTACAGAGAACAAGGCGACATTGTTGCGGCCTTGCCGCTCCACGAGCGAGCACTAAGCATCCGAGAAAAGACGCTCGGACCAGAACATACTAAAACATCAAACTCGTTAAACAATCTGGGAATCTGTTACTACAAGAAAGGCAATTTCGAAAAGGCTCGGACTGTTGTACCAAAGGGCACTCGAAATAGATGAAAGGAATCTTGGCCTCGACCATCCGCAAACCGCAAAAATCTTGAACAATCTTGCAGATTTGTATATAGCGCAAGACAACTATGTCGAGGCGATCGCCACTATTCCAAAGAGCGTTGAAGATCAACGAAAAAAACGCTCGGGTCGGATCATCCGGATACCATACCAATGATCTTCAATCTGGCTCATCTATACCGTTTACAGGGAACTACACCGAGGCGATTAACCTGAGTCAGAAAGCTCTTAGAATCAGTGAAAAGGCACTGGGGCCGGACGATCCACACACCGCTCAATGTCTTTGTTCTTTGGCAAAAATTACCTACGGCTGTCCAACTTCTCTGACGCAACCCGCCTCACTCAACGAGCCCTTACGCTTTTCGAGAAGGCTCATGGACCTGAGCATCCAACCGTTGCGCACAGTGTGCATGAATTAGCGACAATCTACTTGGCGCAGGCCGACTATGCACAGCAATTCCGCTTTTTCAACGTTCCTTGAAAATCATCGAAGGGCGTATGGACTACAGCATTCTGCTATTGCCTATGAACTTAATAGTCTTGCATTCGCATATAGTTTGAATGGCCAGGTCGCGGAGGCAATATCTCCCTATCAGCAGGTGATCAAGGTTAGGGAAGAGTTGGAAATCGTCGACCATGTGAATGACGCAGAAATTTACAGTAACCTTGGTATCGCCTTGGAAGTTAACGGTAGCAATGGCGCTATCGAAGCCTTTGATCGTTCCATTCGATCAGTCTTTGCCCATTGCCGAAATAACCTGCGAGGTATGAGCGGAGAAAGAGCAAGAGCTATTCTTACGCAAAACCCTAAACAACAAATTGACAGTCGCTTTGACACAAGCCGTGCGGCATCCCCAAGATGCCGCCAGAATGGCATGTTGGCCACTTAACAGCAAAGGAATCATTCAAGATGTATCGAGCGCACAGGAACTAGCTAAGCGAGATATTAAGGACCCCAAAGTCGCAAAGTTAGCTATGGAATTGGAAGACTCACGTCGTAAATTGGCAGAGATTGCGATGAACGCCGCCAATGCGAGCGAGCAAAGCAAGCGGCATGAGATGATCGATCGACTATCTACGGATGTAGATCGTCTATCTCGCGAATTAGCTCAAGCAACTGGCAGCAGGATCGCTTCAGGTGGCTGGATCGATTGCGACTCTCTCCGCAACGCGATGCCCAAAGATTCGGCCTTTGTCGACATTGTTCGGTTTGGTGTTTTTGATTTTGAGGCTCGAAAGTTGTTGTACAAAACAAAGCCGGCTCACTATGCCGCTTGGATAACACCTGCTACAGGAAACGGTGAGATTCGCATGGTCGATTTAGGGTTAGCTTCGGAAATCGACGCGCTGATTGAACCTATTCGAACGGCATTGGGGCCAGGAGCCATGAGCGGTATCAACGCTCAGGGCGAAGAAAATGCGACGAAGACGCTCAATGCCTTATTACAAAAACTTGCCGATCGAATTTGGAAGCCAATTCAACCTTTCATTGGTAACTCGCGTCAAATCATTCTCAGCCCCGATGGGCGCCTTATGGTTGGTACCCTGGACGGCCCTTCCGGTTGACTCAAACGATCAGTTAATGATCGAGAAGTATTCACTACGTCTGGTGACCAGCGGTCGAGAAATTTTGAATCCAAAGACAACTGAACGGGAGTCAATCCGCCCTTGATATTCGCCGATCCCAATTTTGATAGCAGCAGCGGCGAAAAGAAAAAATCGATCGAGGCCGTACTAAAAACAACTCCAACAGCCGACGATGTAACGCTACGAAGTCTTTCGGCCAAGAGTCTACTCCCCAAGGCTATGCGACTACCCAATACGGCCAGCGAAGCGAAGTTCATTCAACCCAACATCGAGAAATTGACTGGCTCTAAGGCTACCCTTTACGAGTCGCAGTACGCACTGGAAAGCATCGCCAAAAAAGCGAGTCGTCCCAAGGTCGCCGTCTTTGCAACGCATGGATTCTTCTTACCCGCACAGAATGTAAAGCAAGAGGCTCGATCCGGCCTGAGTTTTGGTAACGAATCACATTCGATCGTTTTGGACACTCAAGGCAAACCTATTGAGAACCCATTGCTACGTTGCGGATTATTGTTTGCAGGTTGCAACAATCGAGATGCGGTCGTCGGAGACGACGATGGCATCTTGACGGGCCTGGAGATCGTCGGAATCGATTTTCGTGGCACCGATCTCGTCGTGCTCAGTGCATGCGAAACGGGAGTCGGTGACATCAAGAGTGGCGAAGGGGTCGCTGGCCTTCGTCAAGCATTCCAGCTTGCAGGTGCGAAAGCCGTCGTCGCGTCGCTTTGGCAAGTCCCCGACCGTGACAGCGCGATCATTATGAACGACTTCTTCGCCGAGGTTGCAACGGGGAGTACGGCGACCGAAGCGATGCGAAAATCGCAGCTCAAGCGAATCGAATCCCGACGACAACGATTCGGCGCTGCCCATCCAATCTTCTGGGCCGCTTGGACTGTGACCGAATAAGTGGCGAAGTGCTATCGTGTTATCTTTACGTTTGATGACCTAGTTCTTTGATGAACTAGTTCGTTGCCGAGCGGTCAGCAGGTCTCTTTTCCGCACGTTGCTTGGAAGAGGAAAAGGGGTGCGGACTCGATTTAGGGCATGTCCGAGATACTTAGACGCGATGTTGCTCAGGACTGAGGTCGAATCAATTGCAATAGAACTCTTGGAAATTTTGATGTTGCGCGTTTTCTTGAGCACCCGCCCGCTTGCGGGAGGGTCGGACGCCGTAGCGGCCGGGAGGGTCTTACGATTACGAGCACCATTTCATTGAGCACGAGCACGAAAATACTTCAAAACGCGCAACATCAAAATTTGGAAACTATTGCTATCGCTTGTCGACAACGGTCCGGGTGATGGTTCTCAATCTTTATCGAAGCCTGACAAGATCGATAAGAGGATTAAAGGGCATAAGGGGCATTCGTGCACTAATCTCGGCGGTCAAAAGCGAGGAACCAAGCATGGCACGAAACACACGAAAGCCTAGTGGCTTATCGATCACGAAATTGACCGTTGCAAGCGTTAGAACTTTCCGATTGGCATTGGCGGTGGTGTTTAAACTTTAGAGACTATCCTGCTTAGACGCAACGCAATAGTAACCTAATGCCCGTCTTGCCCCCTCGCCTTGAAAACATTGACACCTTGCGTTTGTTGAACTACGAGACTCCCGTCAATGTTTTGGGGAGAGGGTTGGGGTGGCCTGATAAAAACTTTAGTCTCATGCTCGCTTGTTCGCCGTGCCCCATGCCGGCTTGCCCGGCATGAGCATCAGTTTGACAGGCTAGAAACCGACGCGCCCGCTTCAAACTCCTTTCCTTTGGTTCTTGCGGCGAGCAGATCGCCTTCCGGTACGAATGCTCGTCGACGAGCCGCAATTCCACAGACGTAATCGAAGCGATCTGTTTTGGTCGTCTCATCACAAATCGCTTCGATCAGGCGATCTGGATATCGGCTCGGGGGAGTGGATTCGTATTGGGTGACGAGTGGCTCGCCGCTTGATCGCAAACGCAAGAGGATGGCAAGCACGGATTGATGCTAGCCTGTCAAACTGATGCTCATGCCCGGCAAGCGGGCATGGGGCATGACCGAATTGTAGCCCGAGGCGCGCAATGAACTGTGTAGTGCAATTCAGCAGTTTTTATCAGGCCAGGCTGAAGGCTGGAGGTGGTGTGATAAAAACTTTAGTCTCATGCTCGCTTGTTCGCCGTGCCCCATGCCGGCTTGCCCGGCATGAGCATCAGTTTGACAGGCTAGAAACCGACTCGCCCGCTCCAAACTCCTCTCCTTTGGTTCTTGCGGCGAGCAGATCGTCATCCAGTACGAATGCTCGTCGACGAGCCGCAATTCCACAGACGTAAAACTACTAACTCCGAAGATGTGGCTAGAAGGGGGTTTTATCAATTCCCTAACCGGCTCCATCACCTCCACAGAGTAATCTTTCAATCTTTAGATTGTGAGAGCGTATTGTTTCCCATCGCTTCGACATGATTCGTGTTCCTTTGGTCGATGCAAAGAAGGGGAGCGTCTTTTCGCATACTAAAGTGACTGTCCTGCTTAAAGATAAAAGAATGTGAAACACAGAGTCACGGAGGGCGCAGAGAGAGGAGAGAATCATGTCTCCGTGAACTCCGTGTCTCTGTGTTTCAATATCTTTCTCTTCTCGATTGTAGGAAGCGAACCAATCGATTACCACAAAATCAATTGGAATCGACAGCCGTTTCGATTCGCGTAGCGGTTTCGATTACGATTACGAGCACCATTTCATTGAGCACGAGCACGAAAATACTTGCAAAACGCGCAAACATCATAATTCGGAAACTATTATTACTATCGCTTGTCGACAACGGTCCGGGTGATGGTTCTGAATCTTTGTCGAAGCCTGAGAAGATCGATAAGAGGATTAGAGGGCATAAGGCCAGGAGCATATGTCCGTTTCGCCTAACCTAATAAAAAAGAGTCCGCACCCGTCCTGCCTAAGAAATAAAAGGAAGTGAAACACAGAGCGACGAAGGGCACAGAGAGAGGAGAGAATCATGGCTCCGTGCCCTCCGTCGCTCTGTGTTTCACTCCCTTCAGTCCCCATTCGCGATCTTAGCGAATCGCGGCGGGTGAAGAAGCTAACTCATGAAGTTCGTGGCACGTACGCGTTATTCCAGCCGCGTCGAGTCCCAAGGATTCAAGCAACTCGTTGCGCTCCCCATGCTCGACATAATGATCAGGCAATCCAAGCCGCTTCAGTTTTCGCGTATCAAGTCCCATTTCGTTTGCGGCTTCCAATACCGCACTACCGAAACCGGTCATGAGCGCCCCTTCTTCGAGCGTGATGACGAAGCGGCCCTGCTCCCACGCATGCTGAATCATCTCCGTGTCGAGCGGCTTGCAGAATCTCGCATTGATAACGCTAACATCGATGCCCCGTTTTGCGAGTTGTTCGGCTGCGTCCAACGCATAGGGCAGCAACGCGCCATAAACAATGATCGTTCCGTCATGCCCTTCGCGCATCGTCTCACTTCGGCCCAATCGAATTGGTTCCATTCGATGATTCGTAGGATGGAATCCAGGTGCTTTGGGATATCGGATACCCGCGGGATGCGATTGTTGTAACGAGAACTCCAACATGGCTTTCAATTCATCCGCGTAAGCAGGAGCCATGAGTACCATGTTCGGGAACAGACGCATGTACCCGATATCGTAAGTTCCATGATGGGTTGGTCCATCTGGTCCCGTAAGCCCAGCGCGGTCCATCATGAAAACGACCGGCAGATCTTGAAGCGATACTTCTTGGAAGACTTGATCAAAACTTCGTTGTAAGAAGGTACTGTAGATATCGACAATGGGTCGCAGGCCAGCTTTGCATTGCCCGGCTGCAAAGGCCACAGCGTGCGATTCACAAATACCCACATCAAAGAAACGCTCAGGAAACTCGGCGCGAACCGGTTCGAGCTTATTGCCTTGACACATGGCTGCGGTGATGACCGTTACGCGCAGATCACTTCGCATGGTTTGTTGAATTGCGTCCCGTGCATAATTCGTATATGCGGGCGCTTCGGGTTTTTGCTGTGTGACAGGCAACCCTTCTTTGTCAAGAAACGACGGCGGCGTATGGAAATAAACAGGATCCGCGGCAGCAGGCTGATATCCATGTCCTTTCTCAGTCACAACGTGTAGCAATACCGGAACCGGTTGCTCGCGCACCATCATCAAGTACTTCCGCAACAGCCCAATGTCATGACCATCGATCGGGCCAAAGTACTTAAAGCCCAGTTCTTCGAATAACACCCCTTGAAGCAATCCGGCTTTGACCCCTTCCTTAATTTGTGCAAGTAATCTTTCCGTGGGATCACCGAGGACAGGAACCTTGCTCAAGATTCGCGTCACTTCCTGCTTTAGCCCGGTGTAATACGGGTTATTCCGCATTCGGTCCAAGTAATCCGCTAACGAACCGACACGTGGGCAAATCGACATCTTGTTGTCGTTCAAGATAACAATCAGATCCTTCTCCATCTCACCGGCATTATTCAACGCTTCGAATACGATGCCACTGGGAAGGGCACCGTCACCGATGACCGCAACACTTTTGCGTTGGCCTTGTCCCGCTAGGCAGTCGCCGCTCTTTAAGCCGAGAGCAGTACTTACGCTGCACCCGGCGTGTCCCGTCATGAACAAGTCATAAACGCTTTCTGCGGGATTCGGATAACCCATCAGTCCGTTGCGAGTTCGAATCGTACCGAACTCGTGATAGCGGCCCGTGATGAGCTTGTGTGGATAGATCTGGTGTCCAGTATCCCAGATCAACCGATCCGAACGAAAATCAAAAACGCTGTGCAAGGCCAAGCAGAGCTCAACCACACCAAGATTGCTTGCGAAATGAGCAGTACGGGTCGCGAGCAAATTGCAGAGGACATCGCGAATTTCCACTCCGAGTGTTTCCAATTCAGCCAGCGTCATGCGGTGAAGTGGTTCTGCGGAAGTCAGCTGGGAAAGCATCTTATGCATTGCGAATTCCACCTCGTTCCATAACGTACTGTGCCATCCAAGTTAACCGGCCACCGCGCGGTCCCCACAACGCTGCCAAACGTTTTGCTTGATGGAGTAGCTCCGTGGCACGCTCACGGCTTGCTTCAACACCCATCAACAAGGGGTAGGTCAACTTTCCTCGTGCTTCGTCCTTGCCGGTTCGCTTCCCCGTCACATCGGTTGTCGCGGTGGCATCGAGTAGGTCATCCACAATTTGAAAAGCTAGACCTAATGCCATGCCATATTCGCCGAGCCGCTCCAATTCGTCCGCGTCCGCATCGGCGCAAATTCCCCCGAGACGCAGCGATGCGATAAGCAATGCAGCGGTTTTGCGTCGATGGATACCTTCGAGTTGGGCGAGGGTGTGATCACCACTCGTTTCGGCAGCCAAATCATCCGCTTGCCCTCCCACGAGAGCCGCTGGGCCTGCTGCGCGCGCTAGCTCAGCACATGCTAATACGGCACGACGTGACGGAAGTTCGGTCGCAAGGACTTCAAATGCACGTGCTTGAAGCGCATCGCCCACAAGAATCGCCGTCGCTTCGTCGTAGACGATGTGAGTTGTGGGACGACCGCGTCTTAAATCATCGTCATCCATGGCGGGGAGGTCATCATGGACGAGGGAATAGGCATGGATCATTTCGACCGCAACAGCTGCGGGCATAGCGTCGGCCATTTTTCCGCCTAAAGCTTCCGACGCCCAAAGAACCAATGCGGGGCGCAGCCGTTTTCCCCGGGGCCAACAAACTATATCGCATGGCCTCTGCAAGACGCGTTGGACAACCAGCTCGATCAGCGCAAGCTGCCTCGAGTGCAGGCTCAACGACCACTTGAATCGATTGCAGCGGATTCTCAGGAGGTGCGGCAGCGGACACGTTGCAAGGTGACGTTAAGGATCATTGATCGCCATGCCGCGCCCGGCAGCGCTCTAAATCGCACAGGCTTCCAACGTCTCCCATTGTAAAAACCACGCTGCGAAACGTCGAGGTCGGCAGCGATAAGGGTTGTACTAAAACAAACCACCTGAGTCGGTGCTGGACCCCCGTTTTGCGCTGCGCCGAGTTCCTCGATTGGCTTGTTTTTCTTCCAACGTCGCTTGGGTGTCATCGAAGGAGTCGGTGACCGCTTTGCCGGTCGCATCGAAGCCTGTCAGGATCTCGATTTTCCTTTCAAAAGCCTCGAGTTTCTGATGACATTGCCGTAGTCGGCGAACTCCTTTCTCATACTCGGCAAGTGACTGCTCGAGTCCTAATGTGCCGCTCTCAAGCTGACTGACGATGGTCTCTAGTTCCTTTAACGCGGATTCGAAACTTGACGATTCGTCATTGTTTCCGCAGTTCTCAACAGGAGTTTCGGCTCCACGGACCAACCCCGATTTTTTCATTCCCGTCAAAGAAGCACCGCAGCATTGAAAGGAAGCGTTATCCCAAAGACTAAATGTTCCGCTGGGATGTCCACCGGCAACCCCTCAGGCGACGGTGCAACCCCATGATTATCCTGCTCGCGAGTGTTGATACCAAGGGGGGAAAACCTACGAAAGCCTTTGACCAAAGGTCCAGTGTGACGTACCTATTGTTGTCGTCAAAAGCGGGTGGTCGCAGTGAATTGCGGGTTATGACGACAGTCAGGGGTGTGCAGGACAAGGCTTAGGATTATGGCGCGCTCCAAATCGAAACATCGTTACAACCGGCCTAACGAGCCGGGACGCGCGCCACCCGTATCTCACCAGCCAGCGATCGCGGCTCCCACGGCTCCTAAACATGAGCCACGCCCTGCCACGGTTCAGGTACCGTCATCGCATAAGCCACAAACCAGTGAATCGCATACCAATCAATCAACGATTCCAGCAGGCAACGTTTTAAACAAGCTGGACGCAATGGTCTCACTGCTGCAACAGCAGATCGATGAACAAAGCGCTCAGCTTGATTCACTCATGTCTGCTCGGCATCTCACGGAAACAAGAATTCGCGATTGTGAAGAGATTGAGCGTCGACTAAATCAAGCACAAGAGATTTACGAATCACGCGTCAGGAAACTTCGCTTATGGGTACGACGGCTCCGCGAAGTTCGCGATCGAACAAAGGCGCAGCGCCGTCATATTGCGGATCGTTTGCGGCAACAGTCCAAGCACCGACCGAATGAATTCCAAATCGCTGAGCTAAGCGATCAATTACAGACGGCGCGAAGCGAACTCGTCGAACTGGCTTCTCAGCGTCTGCAAGCCGCATCGTATGCAGAAGAGTTGGCCGAACGCTTGTCGGAAGAAACTCGCGCACGCGAACTTGCACAGCAACGCTTTGAGCAGGCTCAGCAAGAGCTTCAAGCTTTGTTAACTGTGGTCGAAGAACTAAAGTCTTGTTCGTTCATGGAAGCCGAAGGACATGCAAACGAAGACTTATTGCAGAAGTTAAACGAAGCAGTAGCGCGCTGTGAAGAGTTAGAGCTTCAGAACCAAGAACTAGCCGATCGACTTGCAAAGGTCGAGGTGCGGCGCGCTGATAGCTCCGGCTGTGGTTCAACGGAAGAGGGAAGAGCGCAAAGCGAACATGATGCAATTGCTCGAGTCAGAGAGCGATTCTAATTCAGGACCGCGCATTAACTCCTCATGGCGAGTCTCTCGAAGTTTGGATTAACAACACGGAACGTGAATTGGAATCCAAAGACCAAGAGATTGAGCAATTGAAACATCTTTGGCAGAACAATCGAATGCGAACTCTGGTGTTGCGATCGGCGCCGCCGCATTCGCTCAAATGATCGACAACGATGACATCGTTCGTGAAGAACGTGAAAAACTCAAAGAGCTTCAAGAACAGTGGGAACAAAAGCTTCGACAAGCGGAAATTGAAATGTCATTAGAACGGGCAAGGCTGGCCCGTGAGCGGTCTGAAGTTGAACAGACTGCCGATGACTTAAGGAGAAAGCTTCAAGACCTTGAATTGCAGAAGAGTTGGACTAACGAGTCTGATACCGGAACCGCGAAACCACCTGTTCGCCGCTGGTTAGCCCAACTCGGATTGCATCGACAGTAAGCTTACATTTGACACCCGCCACCACAGCAGCGCGGCATCCCACAACTGCTTGGTGCGACCGGCAAACTTCGCTTGGCTCCGTCCATGGACGGAGCCGCTGTGACGCTCATCAACTTTTCCAGCTGCTTGCTTTGGGCACTGCGGACACTCGACTGATTCGCTTTGATTTCGAACCAAGATTTCAACGGTCGTATCGCACTTCCCACAGTGATATTCATAAAGCGGCATTTGCGATTCTCCACAGTTTTACGTTAAGGTGGCACCTTGTCTCATCGACTAACGTATGCACACATATTATTTGGAACACCGTTCGCTATGCATAGTTTAACCAAACTATGCAGCTGGCAAAGAGGAAGATTATGGAACCTCAGATACGCCCGCTCAAACGAGCCGAAGTTCGCGACGTGGACCGTTGCGCCGTGGAAGAGTTTGGGATGCACGGTCTGGTGCTCATGGAAAATGCCGGAAGGGGTGCGGCCGAGTTGATTCACTCGTTTGCACCGCAAGGGGACATCGTCATCTTCTGCGGTCCTGGAAACAATGGCGGCGACGGGTTTGTGATCGCCAGGCATCTGCAACTCTTTGGGCACCAGCCTAAAGTCGCTTTGATCGGCAACGTGGATTCTTTGTCGAATGATGCTCAGGTCAACTTTAAAATTCTGCAGCACGCCGCATATCCGATCGAGATTGTTACCAACCCAGACTCCGAGTGGCTTACCGCTTTTTGCGGATCGGCCGGCACCGTTGTTGACGCCTTACTGGGAACCGGCGCGCAAGGTAATCCTCGGCCTGCGATGGCGGAAGTCATTCGCTTTGTCAATCAACTCCCCTGCAAACGTGTCGCGATCGACTTGCCTTCAGGATTGGATTGCGATTCTGGCAAGCCGAATGAGCCATGTTTTCGCGCTAACGAAACGCTGACGTTCGTGGCCCCAAAAATAGGCTTTAAGGAAAATGCGGCCACTGACTTTATCGGAAAAGTTTCAGTAATCGGAATCGGAGTGCCGGTTGCACTATTGCATCGCTATCAATCGAGCCCGGAAACCCTCTCATAACCGGTAGGTTAATCTCGAATTCGCTTGCGTCATAAAGTATTTAACGGCTTCATCAAAATGTCATCGCGACTTCAAGACGATAACACGGCTATGGTAAATCGAGATGATTTGCATGGATGGCCGAGCGAGATCAGGGCCTCTCGCACTTACCCGGTTAGAGTGGAGTAACCCGTGTCACGAAACCTTAAGAACTTGATTGGCGCGATCGTTGTTTCCGTTATCACAATTTACGGCAGCGATTCCGTGGCACAGGAACCTGTGAGCCCTGCAAATAACTTGCCTCCTGTGGCGGTTGCATCTGAATCAATGACCACGTTGCGAACTGAGAATCGATATTCACGCCAGCCCTTTATGGGCCGCGAATATTGCCGCAGAGCAAAGGGCCGCGCGAGAGCGAAGGCTTTACTTCCCTCAGCAACATGCACTGCGTCCCAATGCTGCTCAAGCCACGAATTGGAATCTGCCACAATACGGCTACACGCCCTATTACTGGGGACGTCATTATTACATCTGGTAGTCGCTGAAGCGAAGCGTCTAAGATCCGACTACGCATGTTCCACTTCGCCAACTGCACCACATGGCGAAGTTTATCCCAATGAGATCGGTTTCGTGAGATGCAGATCGAAACCTGAGTCTAAAGCACGACGTCCGATCTTCATCTTGCCCAAAGCCTGATAACGCGACAAGAAAACAATTCGAACTACTCGCGCACTGTCGCAAGCTTCTCGCGACATCGAAGCCGCTCATTCCAGGCAAACCGATATCGCAAAAGATCACATCGGGCATTAATTCTTTCACAGCGGTCAACGCTGCTTCGCCATCAGCTACCGCCCGCACTGCGTGACCATCGCGTTTCAGTAACGTCAACGCGGGTAGGATTGCATCACGCCGATCGTCGACCAAGAGAATTCTCAGCGCATCGCCGCTTGGCGGTAAGGCATCAACAATCGTTGCCGTCGGCAATTGGCCCACCAAAGGTAAGCGAATACAAAATTCACTCCCCTGCCCTTCACCTAAGCTCGAAGCAGTCACCTCGCCGTTATGCAGGGCGATGATTCCTTTTACTAACGCCAAACCGAGCCCTAAACCACCGCCGCTTCGTTCATTTCCAGGTAACGCTTGGGAGAACGGTTCAAAAATTCTGGCCAACACCTCATCGGTCATCCCCATGCCCGAATCGGCAATCGAGAGCGACGCATATTGTTCGTCTGTTGTGAGTGCAATACGAATACTGCCTCCAGGTTCAGTGAACTTGATTGCGTTCTGCAACACATTGACGATCGCTTGATTGAGCCGCGTCGCGTCGCCTAAGCAGAAGACATTGGAAATCGGATATTCGACTTTGAGCGAAAGGCCGCGATCTTCAATCAAACGACGTTGATCCTCCATGATGTTTTGCATGAGCTGAAGCAGATCGATGGGAGCCAGCCGCAAATGAATCTTTCCGCGCGAGATCCGCGTAACATCCAAAAGATCATCGATCAGCCGCTGCATCACTGACGCTTGCCGGCCGATTACGGCGTGCATTTCTTTTGCATCAGGGCTAAAAACCATCGAGCATATCAAGAACTTGCACTCCGCCACTAATTGCCGCGAGAGGATTGCGTAATTCATGACCTAAGACAGCCAGAAACTCATCCTTTCGTTCTTCAGCCGATTTTCGTTCTGTGATATCTACAATCACCGAGAGAATGCATTTCCCTGCATGCTCGTCTTCGAAGGGACGGTAGGCCACCGCATACCAGCGGTCTTGAGTTTTCTCTGCGACGGCGGGGACGCGAATTTCAAAGCTAAGCTGCTCACCTGCTAACGCGCGCTGCAACCGAGGCCGTACTTCGTCGTACAGCGGACCCAAAATTGATTCAACGGGTTTGCCAACGATGTCCGTCTCAGTTAAACCTTGCATTTCTCCGTAATAAGAATTCACGAACCGATAGCAATGCTCGGAGTCAATAATCACCAAACCGATTCGAGCGTAGTCTGAGACAGCACGCAACATCGAATCGCGCATGCGCAAAGCGTTTTTCGCATGATGACTCTGAATGAAGTGCCCAATCTCGTTACCGATAGAAAAGAGCGTTCGCAATAACTGAGGGTCTTCTTGAACTTGGTCGGCAAAAAATAGCTCTATGACCCCGATGACTTCTCCATGCAATCGCAACGGAAACGCAATAGCACTAACCAATCCGGTTTCGCGCGCCTTGACGCCGCGCGGTATCGTCACCTCGGTACCGACGTCTTTGATCCAGAGTGGATAACCTGAAGCCCACACGCGCCCAGGAAGTCCCTGATTTAATCCAAATTGAAAATTCTGAGAGTATGCAGCGAACTTTTGCAAATCAGCATTCGCTTCGGAGGCTAAATGAACTCCTGCGCAATCCAGTTTCTGCTTATCGGAGTTCGGTAACCAAATGCCGGCGAACTCTGCTCCAAGGTGATTGCATAGCGATTGCAAAATGGTCGGCATCGCTTGCTCAAGTTCACTGGCTTCGGCGAGTACCTTTGAGATGGCATGTTCGGCGATAGACCGACGCTCGGCGAGTTGCAGGTCATGCAACGAGTGTTGAATTAAGAAGGTGTTGAGCACGCCGGCGAAGATTGTGAGAAAGTCGCGTTCGTCTTGAGTAAACTCGCTGCGAGAAGTCACAAAACTCAAAACGCCATGGTAGCCTTGGGCACTACGAAGCGGTACGCAATAGACCTGCTTGCCTCCTTCGTCTCGGATAAAGTTCAACCAAGGGCTCTCAAGCTCTTCGCGTTCAATTAAAAGCGAAAAACTGCAACCCTTTGTCGATGTAATTACTCGATCGATCCAACGTGGTAACGTCGGACTGTTGCTAAACTCTTGGGCCTCCAAATTCAAAAGTGTCGGCAACGCAAATCGTGCGCTTTGCAATCCGGTTTCGATCTCACTTGGATAAGCCACATCGAGAAGTTCCCAATTGCCACCTTGATCTTCACGGTGACCACTGATGCAGGAACCCAAACGACGATCTTGTCTAAGATGCAACGTGCAGAGATCGCCATCTACAAAGTCCAGGCTGCGGACGAGCCACGATTTTCTTACGGAGGCGTTAAAGTCTAGATCGCCACTGCTACGCACTAACTCCGCAAGAAACTCTTGACGCATTACCCATGTCTTGGCGTTCTCAAGATCACGAGGCTCGAGCTGTCGTACGGGCCGTTCGAGACTTGAAAGCTCATGCGCCATAGAGATGTTCCAGACTCCGGATTCTTGCCGTAATGCTACGTAGTCTCCCTACCCGCGACATTGACTCGAACGCGATGATCCTATCGCCATGCTTTCACTGTACCGTTATTTTCCTGCACAGCGAGTCCAATTGCGAACTAAAGAATTGTTATTCGCTTTAAAAATTAGCCCACGCGGTGGGGGACTCCCTCTTGCAGTAGCTTGTGCAAGGCCATGGGATCAATCGGTTTGATGAGATGGTGATCGAAACCCGCTTCTAACGCCTTTCGCCGATCTTCTTCTTGACTCCAGCCGGTTAATGCGATCAGCGTCATCGACCTCGCCCCCGCTTGTACTCGAATCCGCCGTGCGGTTTCGTACCCGTCCATTCGCGGCATGCCAATGTCTAGTAGCATGGCTTGAGGGGAGAACGAGTCGGCTAAGGTGATTGCCGCAAAGCCGTCATATGCCGTGCGGACATCGTTACCCAAGAGCTTTAGAGTCAGTGCAAGTACATTGGCCGCATCTTGGTTGTCATCGACAACCACAATTTTCAAACGCTCACCTTCATGGTCATGATGCTCCTCATTCAGTTTTGTAATCATTGAATTTGTGCTCATCGTCAGCGACATACTTAGCGAACTCCTTTTCTTTAAAGTCTCAACCTAAACCTCAGCTCGCCGGTACGTCCGGTCACTAAGATTCATGCTTCCCTTTCATAAGTCAGTCAACACGGTTGCTAATACTCGGTAGTCCAGAGGCTTTACAAAGTGGTAATCAAAACCGGCAGCTCGCGTTTGTTCCCGGTCTTTAAGCTGGCCCCAACCGGTCATCGCGATTAATCTCGGCTGTACAACCAAACTCATCTCGCGAATGCGCCTTGCGACATCTAGTCCTGAGAGCCCAGGCATTCCCAAGTCAAGTAAAACAGCTTGGGGTAAAAACTCGGAAATCGCTTCAATCGCTTCGGCCCCGTCGTAAAAAACCGTAGTGCTTGCACCATGGCGTCTCAGCAGCAACCCCAAACTGTCTGCAGCGTCTCGATTATCGTCCACGATCATCACACGGCAGTGAAGCGCAACAGCTTCTTGTGTTCCCACATTGATTCGTTCATGCAAGCTATCTGTCGAACTATAGGCCAGCGGCAAGCGGACAATAAACTCGCTTCCTTGATTTGAGCCAGCACTATGTGCGGTGACTGTTCCACCATGTAGCTCGACAAGGGCCCGTACCAATGTCAATCCAATACCGAGTCCCCCGGATCGTTTCTCTGACTGTTGAGCTGAGTGAATATTTCAAACACGTTCCCGAGCTCGTTTGGTGAGATGCCGATCCCATTGTCTTTGACTGACACAACGGCCCAGTCCCCTTCACGCCGCGCGGCAATGGTAATCTTGCCACCTTCACCGGTGTACTTCGCCGCGTTGTTCAGCAAATTTGCAAACACTTGAACCATCCGCACCACATCCACATTTAGAGGCAAAGGGTCGGATGGTGAGTGAAAAACCAACTCGTGTCGGGACGCGGCTAGCAGCGCTCGATTCGCTTCGACTGCTTCGCTGAGCACATCCGCGAGTGGAACGATTTGTGGCTTGAGCTCAATCTTGCCTCGCGTGATGCGCGAGACCTCCAATAGATCGTCAACGATTCGAATGAGATAATTGACTTGTCGCTCCATCATCTCCTGAAACTGTTTGATGAGGTCTGGACCATGATCCGAGAGCCGCATCAGTTGCAGGATGTTCCGCAGCGGTGCCAGTGGATTGCGAAGCTCATGCGCTAAGGTTGCCAAGAACTGGTCTTTACGCCGATCAGATTCTGCGAGCGCTTCAACCCGACGACGTAACTCTTCTTCAAGTTGTTTGCGTTCGGAAATATCGCGCAACGATGCAAGGAACGATCGTTCTCCCTCCCATTCCGTTTCTGTAACACGCATCTCAGCGGTCAAATGCGCACCGTCCGTACGGAAAATATCAATCTCTGTACGCTCGTTTGCAACCAACGGAATACCAAAAGTTGTTCCTATGCCCACCGTTTTCGAAGCGCCAAATAGATCAGCCGCTGCCGGATTCATGAACTGAATGGCCCCATTGCCATCAATAATGATCAGGCCGTCTGCATTCTTTTCGATCAGAGAGCGCACTCGAAGTTCACTCGCCTCAAGGGCGTTTTGATATGCGGCCCGAAGTTCCAAATCTGCATCAACCATGGCACCGAGGCTTTAACGCTAGGAACTCCGTGGTTTCACTTATCGGTATCCTTTCGCCTAATCCAGATCCATCTCCTATCTGAAGTCCGCTTAACACGGCTTGTGTATCCGAAAAGTCCCCAATCAGTCGCCTAGGCGTCTGGATTGATGTCTCTCGGACCACCGTCGGTGTGGCCAAAATCTGTTCGGTCGCAACCACGGTCGGATCTTCGAGAATGTCGATCACATCCAGTCGATAGCTCCCATGAAGTTGTTCCTGGCAAATCCTCCCTAATGCTGAAATTGCGCGTTCCGATCGCGCAGTGTATCCGCAGACATAGAGTTTCAGCACGCCATCCACCATAGGATCCACCTCCTCAAAATGAGCCACCAACTCTTGAAATGAGTCACCAGAGAGGTAAGCAACCAGCGTGCCGCTAGCGGGTTTTTTGCCGGCACCCGTCCGTTAACATCCCATCGTCACGACGGAGGTCCTTGCCAAGCCGTCTGGCCCCACACAACCGCGCTAACCGCTACCGTCGATGTGTAATTTGCGAAATCTAGGGTGATTTTGACGGTCGACCACTTGAAGTTTTGAATTTGGCGATCAAAATCTGGCACTAAATGAGAGAATTCTTTCATGGTGAGATGAAAGTTTGGCAAGTGCATCGGTGGCCGATCAACGGCGAAATGAACTGCGCCGGATCCTTCAAGGTGAAGGGTATGCGTCGCTGACGGATCTGGCCGATGCGCTACAGGTGAGCGAATCGACGGTCCGTCGAGACATTGATTTCCTGGAGCAAAATGGAGAGGCGAAGAGGCGGCACGGAGGAGTGATTTGGGTTGGATCGCCGGCGAACATGCGCTTGTTTGCCGATCGAGAAGATTCCAAGTGGAGTCAAAAGCGTCAGATTGCCGTCGCGGCGGCCGAGCTGATCGAAGATCACGACACAATTTTGTTGGACGGTGGTAGCACAACTTATGAACTGGCGCGGCAACTGGTCGGTAGGCCTCTTCAGGTCGTAACGAACAGTTTGCCTGTGGCAAACCTATTCAGTTCCAGCGAGATGGTGGACCTGATCTTGCTAGGCGGATATGTACATGGAAGGACGGGCGTATCGCTTGGACCCTACGCCGACAAGATGCTTGAACAAATCAATGTGCGCCGAGCCGTGTTAAGCATTGCAGGCGCAGACCAACGTGGGTTTTACAACAGCAACTTTTTGTTGGTGGAAACAGAACGCGCAATGGCGCATGCAGCGGATGAAGTCATCATCGTGGCCGATAGCGGCAAGTTTGGACATGCGAGCTTATCAAAGATATGCGAACTGAATGAAGTCTGTACGGTTGTCACGGACCATCAACTTGATGCGATGTGGCAAGGGCATTTAAACGATGCGGGTGTGCGATTGGTCATGGCACCACCGCTGGATCACTAAATCACTATTGGTTTGGCAGGACGGTTGATCACGTAACCGCGTCCTGTCCTATTTCATTTGGACGACCATTATGAGTCAGCTTACGATCGAACGATCCATCATCGAACGCTTGGTGCGTGAAGCGTTGAGTGGAGCGAAACCTGATGCGCGAACCAAGTCAGAAAGCAATTCGAGTGCATCAACACAGCCACTGGGCTGGGTCGATGGCAAACCCAAACTCGTGGTAAGTGTTTCAGCGCGGCACTGTCATTTGACGGATGAGCACGTTGAGATTTTGTTTGGCAAAGGTGCCAAGCTCATTCCAGAGAAAGGGCTGTATCAGGACGGCTTCTTTGCTGCCGAACAAACAGTCATGGTAGTTGGTCCACGGCGACGCATGTTGCCAAACGTACGTGTGCTTGGTCCAACGCGAAATCACAGCCAAGTTGAACTGGCATTTACCGACAGTATTTCACTCGGCATTGATGCGCCGGTGCGACACAGCGGTGACATCAAAGGCACACCGGGCTGTGTATTGGTAGGACCAAAAGGAACGATTCAGCTTAACGAAGGTGTGATTCGTGCTGCACGGCATGTGCACATGAATCCTCACGATAGTGCTTTCTATGGCATTAAAGATAAAGACTTTGTGCAACTTGTGGTGAAAAGCCCGCAATGCTCCGTCACGTTCGACGACTTGCTGGTGCGAGAGGACAAGAACGCAAAGCTCGAAGTGCACTTGGATACCGATGAAGGCAATGCATGCTTCATCGATCAAGCGACGCACTTTGAATTGCGTCCTCAACACGGCTCGTGCAAATGTCAACATTAATGGTTTGTTGTTTCCTTAGTTTGTAGAGAGAATTTGTATGGCAAAAGTGAGTGAAGCATTAGGCATGATCGAGACCAAAGGCTTTGTCGCCTTGGTCGAAGCAGCAGATGCGATGATGAAGGCTGCCAATGTCCAGTTCTTGGGCTGGGACAAAGTCGGTAGCGGTTTGGTCAGCGCATTCGTAACGGGTGACGTTGCGGCTGTGAAAGCAGCAACGGATGCCGGTGCGGCCGCTGCTGGTCGAGTCGGTGAAGTATTTAGCGTACAAGTGATTCCACGTCCACATGAAGACTTGGGCCGTGTACTCAAAGTTCAGTTACCGACTGCGTAACGAATTCGTCAAATTTAAACGTCAACCATCATCCTCTTTTTTAACTGAATAGATTTATGAATTACGCACTTGGATTGATTGAAACTCGTGGCTTGTTGTCCTTGATCGAAGCGACGGATGCGATGGCGAAAGCCGCCAGCGTCGAGATCGTAGGACGTGTTGATATTGGCAATGCGTTAGTAACGACCATCGTTCGTGGTGACGTCGGCAGTGTTCGTGCAGCCGTCGATGCTGGTGCAGCCGCTGCCGCACAAGCGGGTGAACTCGTCAGCAGCCATGTCATTCCCCGCCCTGCTGAAGGTTTGGTTGAAGCATTCGTAAAGTAAACAAGTTCAAGGAAGGTAATTGTCATGAAGGTACTAGTCGCTAATCTCGGATCGACGAGCTTTAAGTATCGGTTGTTTGATATGACCGACGAACGAGAGCTCGCGCGCGGTGCAGTAGAACGAATCGGTGCACCACAAAGCCGCTGTCGCGTTTGGATCGGACAGTGGACCGACGAGTTAACGATGGCGGTACCCCATCATGGCGTTGCTGTTGAAGCTTGTTTGAAGCAACTCACGAATCCTGAGCATGGTTGTTTGAAAAGTTCCAGTGAATTGACCGCGATCGGATTTAAAGCCGTTCATGGTGGCAAATGCACGGGAGTTTTTCGAGTCACGGAAGATGTGTTGGCAGCCATGCAAGAAGTTGCCGAGGTTGCACCAGCGCATAACCCTCCCTATATCTCTGCGATGCGTCAGTTGGCACAGAGCTGCGGTGATTTGCCATTGATTGCTGCGTTTGAAACAGACTTTCATCGGACGGTCGAGCCGGGACAGCGTTACTACGCAATTCCGTCAGAGTGGTCGCAACAACTACCGATTCAGCGATGGGGTTTTCATGGCGCGAGCCATCGATACATCGCAACACGGATCGCTCAACTAATGGGGCGAAATGATTTGCGCGTGATCAGCTGTCATCTTGGTGGCAGTAGCAGTTTGTGCGCAAGTCGATCGGGAAAAAGCATTGCAACCACGATGGGGAACAGTCCTCAAACAGGGCTACCACAGAACAATCGTGTTGGCGACTTCGATCCGTTCGCGTTGCCTTTGATCATGCGGCATACCGGCATGACGCTCGAACAAGTCTTGGCCACGCTTGCGAATAAAGCGGGTTTGGCGGGAATGAGCGGCACATCGGGTGACTGGCGTGATCTGCGCGAAGCGGCTGATGCTGGTAGTGAAGCGGCAAAGCTTGCGATGGACGTCTTTATCTCGGAGGTTCGTCGGCAACTCGGCGGTTTGCTCGTGTTGCTCGGAGGTGCAGACGCGATCGTTTTCACGGGCGGGATCGGTGAGAACGGTGCAGATGTTCGTGAAGCGGTTTGTGCGAATCTCGATGAACTGGGCATTGAGCTCGACAAGCAGCGCAATGAAACCGTTCGTGGGACAGAAGCAACATTACACACTGCTCGAAGTCGTGTTCAGCTTTGGTGTGTCCCTACCAACGAAGAAATTGTCGTCGCACGTCAATGCGTCGAATTGTTGCAGGCGGCAGTATGAAGCCTTGCAGTGAAATCAACGGTTTACCAGTGGCAATGCCTTTGGTCAGGAAACCTTAACTATGTTTGTTGCGCGAGTCACCGGTGCTGTTGTCTGCACTATGAAAGTCGAATCGATGACAGGACATAAGTTGCTGGTTGTCGAACCCTATCGATTGGAATCAGATTCACGTTCGAAGCTTGTGACGACAGGACGAACCTTCATCGCAGTCGACACGGTCGGCGCGGGGGAAGGCGAAATGGTTTTGATCGTCCAGGGCAGCAGCGCTCGATTGACTCCCGAGACAAAAGAATTGCCAGTGGATGCCGTGATCATCGGCATCGTTGACTCGGTCCACATCGATCGCAATTGCGTGTTTGCACGCGAAGCACAAAACGTTTAATGCAACGAAGTGATAACTATGCAAATTGATGAAAGCTTGATTCGGAACGTCGTCGCACGCGTGCTGGCCGAAGTCGGCAAGGCACCTCCCGTGCCCGGAGGATCATTGCGCGGCCGCAACGGCGTGTTTGATAACGTGGCCGATGCCGTGAGTGCCGCGCGAGCTGCTTTCGAGCAGTTGCAAGAGATGTCGATCGCCCAACGCAAACGAATCATCGATCACATCCGTCGCATTAGCATCGAGCAATGTGAACAGCTTGGCCGTATGGAAATGGAAGAAACCAAAATCGGTCGGTTGGAACATAAGATCGAGAAACTGAAAGCGCTCGGACAGCTTTCACCAGGGGTTGAGTTCATTGAAACCAAAGCTTTCAGCGGCGATCATGGGCTTGCCGTCATCGAACGGGCTCCTTTCGGAGTTATCGGTGCAATTACCCCGGTAACGCATAGCTTGCCGACAATTACTGGTAACGCGGTCAGCATGATCGCCGGTGGCAATACGGTTGTCGTGAATCCTCACCCAAGCGGAAGAAAGGTGGCAGCGGAAGGTGTACGAAGATTCAATGAAGCGATCTATCGTGATTTGGGGATCGATAACCTGATTTGTGTGATCGCGGAACCAACATTAGAAACCGCACAGCAGTTGTTTGCGCATCGGGGTATCAGTTTGATTTGTGTGACCGGTGGTCCAGCGGTTGCTCGGGCGGCACTCAATAGTGGCAAGCGAGCCATTGTTGCAGGACCAGGGAATCCCCCTGTCGTCATCGACGAAACTGCGGATCTGGATCGCGCCGCGCGTTGCATCATTCAAGGTGCCGCTTATGACAACAACTTACTCTGCATTGCCGAAAAAGAAGTTTTTGTTGTCGAGTCCGTGTTTGATGAGATGCTTGCTGCGATGGAACGCGCCGGCGCGGCACAGCTCAATGAACGACAGATTGAGGCATTGACGAGCCGTGCGATGACTCAGGTCGGTGAAGATCGTCACTATGCTGCACACAAGGACTTTATTGGCAAAGATGCTTCGGTGCTCGCAGAGGCTGCGGGGCTTCAAGTCGATTCGGAAACAGAGTTGCTGTTTGGAGTGACCGACGAAAGCCATCCGTTTGTGAGTGTTGAACAGATGATGCCTTTCGTTCCCTTTGTTCGCGCTCAAGATGTCGATCATGCAATCGAACTAGCGAAGTTCTATGAACATGGATTTCGACATACGGCCATTATTCATTCACGAAATGTGCGCAACATGACCAAGATGGGACGCGCGCTGGATACAACGTTGTTTGTCAAGAATGGACCTTGCATGGCATCGCTCGGTTTGGGCGGTGAAGGTTATTTGTCGTTCAGTATCGCCGGGCCGACGGGCGAAGGCGTTACGACACCCATCACGTTCACTCGCGAACGTCGTTGCAGCATGATCGATGATCTGTGTGTTGTCGGAAGTCCTGAGTTGTTGCAGTAACAACACGGAAACGAAGTGAGTTATGCAGTCAGGAAAAGTGATCGGAACAGCGCGAGCGACGATCAAGCATGAAAGCTTGGTAGGACAGCGCTTGCTCATCGTTCAACCCCTTGGCGTCAATGATCAGAAAGATGGGCCGCCGTTACTTGTCGTTGACCAGTTGGGTGCCGGGATCGGTGATCGAGTGATGATGACAAGCGATGGCAAACTGGCAGCAGACTTGTTGAAAAGTAAAACGAGTCCCGTGCGATGGTGCACGATGGGCCTCGAAGACTAGCACCTCCCCATATCAAATCTCAAATCTCAAATCTCAAATTTCAAATCCTAAATCACCCATCCCATGTCCGACCACGCTGAACTCCTAGCCGCATTGCGACCGCTCATCGCGGAAATTGTGCGGCAAGTGCGTGCGCAAATGAGTTCACAGGTCAGCACGCAAGCGAAGTTGCAGAAGCCGGAAATCGCAGAGTACGCAGGGACCGTACTAGGGATTCGTGATTGCGAAAGCTTTGGAAAAGTAAAGACGGTGCGAGTTGCCGCGCAGACAGTGGTGACCCCAGCGGCGCGAGACTGGTTGAGATTGCATGGTGTGCAACTCGAAAACGTGGGGCTCGTCGGTTCGCGTACGTCACGGACGGTTGGAATATTGGTGGCCGATCCGGATGGGCTTCGTCGTTGTGCGTTTATTGCGAATCAACTCGCACAGCGCGGCGTCAGTATCCGCGGTGTTGGAGTAGACGATCTCGTGGCGGCATGTAAAGAGCAAGCGGCCTTGGGTTTTGTTTTAACAAGCCAGCCACAGCGGATGGTCGCGAGCTTGTTTCAGTCAGGTTTGACCGCCGTTCAAATCAATGGCCGAGATCAACTCGCTGAGCTTGAGCAGAGCTTGCGGCCAAGCGTGTGGGTTGTTGATATGCGCGATCAGACTTTACCGACTGTGACGAATCGCATTCATGCCTGCATTCGAAATCGAAACACACTTGCGGTCGGGGTGAGCGGATGAGAATCGCCAAAGTGGTCGGAACAGTGACTTTGAGTCGTTCACATCCAGAGCTTCAAGGAGCGATGTTACGCGCCGTTGAAGGGCTAGAGGATGTGAAGCAACTGAATGATCCGAATTGGGGTGGTGATTTGATTGTCGCTTGGGATGGCGTCAGTGCCGGTGAGGGAGATGTGGTTGCGTTGGCCGAAGGGCCTGAAGCGGCACAGCCCTTCCGTCCACGCGTTCGACCCTTGGATGCTTACATCGCGGCGATTCTTGATCACGTCGAGATCGCACCGAACAAGCCAAATTAAGTCCGTACCCAGTTTTGTAAACCTATATAAACCATAACTTCGAGAGCTTTTACTTCCGGAACTGAACCATGCAGAACTTACACAAGATCAAACAAGATATCTGCGAGATCGGACAACGCATTTATGCACGCGGATTCGCGGCAGCGAATGACGGCAACATTACCGTTCGCGTGAGTGACAACGAAGTACTCTGCACGCCAACAATGCATTGCAAAGGATACATGAAGCCGGACGATATCTCGCTGGTTGACATGACGGGCAAGCAGTTGTCAGGACGGAAGAAGCGGAGCAGCGAAGCACTATTGCATTTAGAGATTTATCGGCAGCGTCCTGATATCCGCAGCGTGGTGCACTGTCATCCGCCCCATGCAACGGCGTTTGCGGTTGCGCGTGAACCGATTCCTCAATGTATTCTTCCTGAAGTCGAAGTGTTTCTTGGAGATGTTCCGATCACGAAGTATGAGACACCTGGCGGGCAAGCGTTCGCGGATACTGTGTTGCCTTTCGTGAATAAAACGAACGTGATCATTTTGGCAAATCACGGAACGGTAAGTTATGGCGAAACGGTCGAGCGAGCTTATTGGTGGACCGAGATTCTCGATGCTTATTGCCGGATTCTCTTGTTGGCAAAGCAGCTTGGGAGTGTCCAGTATCTCTCGGGCGAAAAGAGCCGTGAGTTGCTCGAACTCAAAGACAAGTGGGGTTTTGGCGATGCCCGTTTGACGGAAGAGTACAAGAACTGCGACATCTGCGCGAACGATGTCTTCCGTTCGACTTGGAAAGAAACCGGCGTTGATCGCAGAGCGTTTGATGCGCCACCACCTGCCGGTCCGGCACGTGTCGCTTCCAAGAAGGAAGCAGCGCCTGCGGCACCAAGTGCAGCAAGCGTATTGAATGCAGCGACCAATGCGGGATTAGATCCCGAGAAATTGGTTCAATTGATTACCGATGAAGTCATCCGTCAATTAAAGGCTTAAACGAATATGAAAGTGGCAATTATCGGTGGTGGCGGACTGGTCGGTTCGTGTGCTGCATACGCATTGCAATGCGGTGGGTTAGTGCGTGAGATCGCGCTATTGGACGTCAACGCAGAGCTCGCTGGTGGGCATGCGCTTGATTTGTTGCATGGCACGCCGAGCGTGGCAGATCAAAAGATCGTATCAGGTGGATACGAGCAGATACCGTCGAGTGACATTATCTGCATAACGGCCGGATTGCGGCGCAAACCGGATGAGTCGCGTTTGGACTTGATCAATCGAAACACCGATTTGTTTGTTTCCATCTTGGATCAAATCAAGTCGGCGGGCATGAAGTCTAATGCTTTGGTTGTCGTGGTATCGAATCCGGTAGATATCTTGACCTACGTAGCCGCGCAGCGTCTTGGGTTGCCAGCACAGCGCGTGATTGGTTTAGGAACGCAGCTTGATACGATCCGATTCTGCAGTTTGATTGCCGAACGCGTGCAAGCGCCTGCGACGCAAGTCAAAGCGTTAATTCTTGGAGAGCATGGGGATACGATGGTACCGATTTGGTCGAGTGCCACCGTAGGAGGACTTCCGCTGGACAAGTATCCGGGATGGAGTCCCAATCAAGCGCAAGGATTGTTTGAACGGACCAAGGGTTCGGGAGCGGAAGTCATTAAGAAGAAAGGTGGTGCCGGGTTCGCGGTGGGGATTGCGATTCGGGACGTGATTGACTCGATCGTATTAGATCGGCGTCGCGTGTTACCGGTAAGCACGATCCAGTCTGGATGTTACGGCATCCGCGACGTGGCGTTATCGGTACCCACGATCGTTGGACGATGCGGTGCCGGTGATCGACTCGAGATCGACTTGTGGCCGAAGGAAGTTCAGGGGATTCGTTCGAGCGCTATTGCCCTACGAAAAACGCTCGAGCAAGTACTCACACGCTTGAAGTAACCGCTGGTGTTCCAGCTTTAGCTGGCTCTGCTGGTGTTCCAGCTTCAGAGACTTTCAGAATGGGTCAAAGAGATTTTCGGACCTAAGGGCCTCGCTTAGACTCCTACTCTGCGCATTAAAAGGAGTAAAACACAGAGCCACGGAGGGCACGGAGACATGATCCTCTCCTCTCTCTGTGACCTCAGTGTCTCTGTGTTTCACTTTCTTTATATTCTAAGCAGGACAGTCTCTTTAGCTGGCTCACTCTGCTAGAATAGCGTCACCAACAACTTCGTGATGTTGATCTTTTTGGAGAGAACCATGATTGGCGTGATTCAAGTTATCACGGCTTTAATCGTTGGTATGTGTTACTACATGCTCGCGGTAGCGATGACAGTCTATGACGGCCTGTTATCGATGATTCTTCAGCCGATAATAGGTGCAGTTCTTTCTGGAATCACAATCTCTTTACTTCTTATTATCGGACTTCCAATTCGTCTAAACCGGAATTTGAATCGTTGGTGGAGAACCCGCTGGTGGATCCCGTTTGTGATCGGCACAGCAGCGTTTGTAATGATGTGCCTTTCTTGGCATCCACACTTTCGTGTTACGGTGCTCGACCCAGAACTCCAGCAGATGGTTAACTCGTTCAATCCTTCATTGGCGATTGGAGGTTGGATGTTGACACTTTTCGCGGTCCTGCATTTTTATCCGCCGATGAACGGGTTTAGATCCCGATTTCGAATGGATTAGGTAGCGAAAGAAGCCAGCTGAAGCTGGAACACCAACGGGAGCTTTATTCAACGATTCCACAAGAACACGGTGGAGTGCCGATTCCACCATTATCTTTCCATCGCTTTAAGGTTGTTTCTCGGGGCGATGGTTGGCTGAGGTCATTGTACTCCGGCCGCCATTTCTCTCGTTTCTCAACGGGCACATCGCGGAACATTGGATGTGCTGTGTTTTTCTGAAAAAGAATCTCTTCTAAATTAGATGGCATAAACGTACTTAAGAATGGTACTTCTGCATAAAGATGCTCCTGTGTAATATTGTGGCACAACACAGGTTTTCCGTTAATGTTTACAAACACTTCCTTATCGGGAATTGATTGAAAATAGGGAAGAAGGAAGTAAGACTCTGCTTTACCCATACACTTGAAGACTTTGACCATGTCCTCTCCCGCGCGTAAAAGGTTTTCTGGCGTTTGCGGCATTAACAACACATTTCGCTCGATACGCCATATCTCAAACATTCGCCAAGTCGCGGTACGGCAGTCGATCACCGCTTGTAGATGACTTTCAATTTCTGGGAACAACCACGAAACGGGTATGTCATGGAGCCAATAATATGTACGCGTCCTCAGCTGATAAAGTGATGAGTATGGATAATGCAGTTCATCAAGTTGCGTATACTTCGACGCTAAAGGTTCTTGGTCAAAGGGATTGTCGAGGGGCCATTGGTCAGCATCAAATGCTTTCCTGATGATCGCTTCGTCAGCATCCTTGCGGAACACCGATCGATCTAGGTCAAACTTCACAGAAACAGAACTTGCTACTAAGCTGTCGTTACCCGCTTTGATGCCGTCTCGCAAAGCGATCTCGATTTCTTGTTTCGACATTGATTTTTTTTCGGGATATGCCTGCATCGAGAGTGTCACCGACACGGTCGAGTTCCCGCGCAATATCGCTTCCATCTGCTTTCTATTGGCGATGGTCTTGCGAAACGGAACGACAAAGCTGTAACCGCTTGGCATGTAAGACAGGTACAGTGGCGACATCGCGCTAAACTTAATATCGCTTTTGATCCCTCCAACGTCAAAAGTCAGTGTTGCGGATAGCTTGCACGGCATGAAAGCAGAGTGAGGAGAGCGGTTCGTAACACGGATGACGCCATAGATAGGGTCAGGAAATGCCAAGGTCGCATCATCTAGAATGACTTCTACCCGCAAATCAGCGATCGGTAGCGGAGATTCATCTGCGGCGTGCAAACGAGGGATGAGTAGGCTAGCCACAAATAACTGAAAGACAATTCCTTTAAACATGCTTACGGTCGCCTTGAGCGTTAGGAATGCAGTAACGGACTAGATGAAGCAGACGCGGTGCGTTTTTATGTACCAAACAGCTCACATTACTATATAACATTTGCTGGATACGTCGCGGAAAAGTGTTTTCTCGCGACTGTTAATTCCTCGAAACCAGGGTATGGAATTTCTTCGCAATTCTGCGTTTCAGAAATGGATTCGCCAATCAGTGAGTTCAGCGGATTACATTGAGGTGATAGTGGGATTTGCGAAATTTGATGCGACGGTTGACTTGTTTTTCGGCGAGAGCCAGCTGAAGCTGGAACACCAACGGGAGCCAGCTGAAGCTGGAACACCAGCGAGAGCCAGCTGAAGCTGGAACACCAGCGGGGTTAAAATTTGGAGGGCTGGACACTACAATTGTCGAGTCCGCTCCTCCTTCAGAAGATTCGTGCAACATGGAATTCACCTGCCCAGCTTGCAGCAAACAACTGCGGGTTAGCGATGAACACGCTGGCAAAACCATCCGTTGCCCGCATTGCAAGCAGCCGGCCAAGGCGCCAAGCGTCGTTGCTACTCCTGAGCCAAAAAGCGCGAATACCGTGCAGTGCCCTGGTTGTCACGTTTCGATCCGCCGGCCCACTACAACCCAAGCGAGTGCAATTCGTTGTCCGAAATGCCAATCCGTCATTCCGCTTAAAGCCGTAGGTGCTCCATCAGCTGGTCCGAAGCGGACCGCTTCAACTTCATCAAGCATCGCACCCGTTTCGAATAGCGCTGCTCCAAGAAGAACACCTGCGCCACAAGCGAAGCGACCACAAACGCAAGCCCCGAGTGCTTCAAGCTTCGCAGCTTCCGATCCATTCAGTTCTGCTTCGCCCTATGCGTCGCCGCTTTCATCCTCTGCCCCTCCCCTCTCTTCCGCTCCTTCGCTCGCTGCGACGCCCCGCGGAGGTAAATCCAAAGCGATAGGGCCAGCAATATGTCTTCTCATTCAAGGATTGGCTGCCGTAGTAACCAATTTCGTTGCGACCGTCATGGTCGTAGTCCATGATCCAAGTGGAGATCCCAATTTAACTCAAGGGCAGATCAACGCTGTCAACAGCGTTCGCATCTTGTGGAGCCTATGGTGTTTCTTCGGACTCGTCTATCAAGGAGTGATTATCGCTGGCGCGGTCGCTATGTTCCAAGGTCGTTCGACCTTCCTTGCAAAAACTGCGGCGATTATGGCCATCATTCCAATCACCGGATTCACCTTTGGTTTCTGTAGCGGCGTGGTCTTGTATTTCCTGGCCCTTGCCGGCGGCATCTGGGGACTCACTGCTTTAAGTTCATCCAGCAAGTCGACGTCATTCGCTCCTGCTGGCGGAGGCTATGCATCGTCTGGTAATTTTGCACCAAAGCCTTCAGCACCAGCTTGGGGCGCAGCCGCTAAAACAACGAACAACGCGTCCGATGATATCGGACCAATGAAAGGCGTTGCGTTTATCATCGGCGGCATCGCATGCTTGGGCGTTGCCGGGTTCTTAGGCTACTCGCTCTATAACTACTTCGTCTTGGAAAGCAGCGAATATCAAATGCGCCGGCCCACCAAAGCCATTGGCGGCGCCGTGACCATGTTATTCCTCGGCTTCAGCTTGATCGCCACCGGAGCCATGGCCCTGATGAAGAAGAAGTAAGTCCGTTTGCCTTAATGCACTCGTTGCCCAGGCTTTGCACCTTCATCGACGCCCAAGACATACACTTCTGCGGCACCCGGGCCAGCTGCGGTGACCATACCTTCACTCAATCCAAACTTCATCTGTCTCGGTTGCAGATTGGCAACGATGATGACCAAGCGGCCGATCAATTGCTCAGGGCGATACGCAGCTTTAATTCCTGCAAACACGGTTCGAACATGATCTCCACCCAGGCTAACAGTGAGCTTTAACAGCTTGCGTGCTTCTGGCACTTCTTCCGCATTGATCACGCGTGCCACCCGCAAATCGACTTTGACAAAGTCATCAATCGTGCAGGTTTCGGCAAGCGGCTCCGCTTTGAGCGCTTCGTCAGAATCATTCCATTGTTTGGCAGCGGGAGCTGGAGCTGTTGTCGCAGAGGTATCTTTAGTTTCTTCAATCATGGATTTCACTTTCTCAAGGTCGACAGGTTCAAGCAAACGACGGAACGGTGCGACAGGTTTATTGACAAGCGGCTGCTGCGCCTGATGCCAATGCTCGATCGGATCGTTCAACAATTCACCACACTGCTTCGCTAACCGAGGCAGCACGGGGCTTAAGTAAATACAAAGTTGTCGAAAGAGGTTGAGCGCAACCGTGCACACATCGCGTAGCTGCGATTGCTTTGAAGCGTCCTTTTTCAAATCCCAAGGGCGCGTTTGTTCTACATAGGGATTTGCTTGATCCGCTAACTCCATGATGATCCGCATCGCTTTGGAATAGTCACCGCATTCATAGGCGGCGGCAATCTGATCGGAAGCTGCAGCACCGGTGGCAAACAAACCCCCGTCATCGGGATACGTTTCTGCAAGTCCAAGCTTTTCAATAAACCGCGCCGTGCGACTCGCAAGATTCACAACCTTGCCCAAAACTTCGGCGTTCACTTTCTGCGCAAACTCTTCAAGGCTTAAATCAAGGTCTTCGACACGCGATGTCAATTTTGTCGCATAGAAGTATCGCAAGTAACTCGGATCGAGTGTCTTGGCGTAGGTCTCGGCAGAGATCAACGTTCCCACGCTCTTGCTCATCTTCTCACCATTGACGGTCAAGAAGCCGTGGATGCGTACGCGTGTTGGCAATTGGTATCCGCTTGCCCGCAACATTCCCGGCCAGAAGAGCGTGTGGAAGTAAGTAATGTCTTTGCCGATGAAATGATGGATCTCTGTGGATTCACTTTGCCACCAATCCGAGAGCTTTTCTCCATGGCGTTTGCACCATTGCCATGTGCTAGCGATATAACCGATCGGCGCATCAAACCATACGTACCAGTAGTTGCCCGGAAAGTCGGGGATTTCGAATCCGAAGTAAGGTGCAGGTCGCGAGATATCCCAATCGCGCAATGGAGAACCCAGGAAATGCCCTTGAAGATAATTTGCAATCTCACTCTGTAACGCGCCCGATTGCTGCGTCCACTCTTGCAAAAACGGTTGCAGCTTTTCGAGCTTCACAAAGAGATGCGGGGCTTGACGCATCTCTGGAGCCGCGCCACTTAATGTGCTCTTCGGGTCGATCAACTCAGTGGGTGAATAGGTCTGACCGCAGACGCTGCAATTATCACCAGGTTGATTTGGTGATTTGCATTTTGGGCAACCCCCTCGAACAAATCGGTCTGCCAAAAACGTTTGGGCTACCGGATCGTAAAGCTGTGAGACGGGACGCGATTCAATGAGATCGGCCTGGCGAAGCCGCTGCCAAATTTGGCCGCAGAGTTCACGATTCTCGTCGCAATGCGTGCTCCCGTAGTTGTCGAATTGGATATCAAACGCAGCAAAGTCTCGCTCATGGAATTGCTGCATTTCGGCGATGAGTTGCGTTTCGCTACGCCCTTCTTGCCGCGCTCGAATCATGATTGCTGTGCCGTGTGTATCATCAGCACACACGTAAACACAACGATTTCCTCTCAATTTTTGAAATCGTACCCAGATGTCAGTCTGAATGTATTCGACGAGGTGCCCGATATGTATGGGCCCGTTTGCGTAGGGCAGAGCACTAGTGACCAGAATACGTCGAGACATTGCGAAATCCAATGAAACAAGGGCTTAGAGGGGGATTGTAGGGGCGCGACAAAAATACGGGGAGGGTACGATCGCGTATTGACGTTAAATTCGTTTCGCCCCTATACTTCGGAGCTTTGCCAAAGGCCAATAATATGGCCCAACTGGACCCAACACTTGCCGGATAGGCAAAGCCATGAAGAGCCCCACCCGCCGTTCCGCCGCTGCACGTCAAATGACGGTCGAAGAGTCACAAGCACCGGCTCAGGCCCCGTCAAACAACTCCCTACTAGACATTCTGAAACCGATTTTGGTGATCGCCATTCTCGGTGGTTTAGGGTATCTGGCGTATTCGATTTACGAAGGCCGCGGAGTTGCCGAACGATCTTCGGCAACCGGCCAACTGTTTTTCGCTACTCAGTTCGATGACCCTGAACGGTATCGGATTGTCGAAAGCGAATATGGTCAAACAAAAGCGGGTGTTGCGGCAGCCTTACTGCGCGCCGACGCGGATCTCAGTCAAGCGATCGATTCGCTCTACATCAGCCGCGAGAATGAAACGGAAGAACTACTTGATTCGGCAATCAAAACTTACCGCCGCGTCATCGAGAAAGCTGGCAACGATTCTTTCTTGACGGTTCGTGCTCGTTATGGTCTTGCGCAAGCGCTTGAGACATCGGGTGAGATTGATGAAGCGGTTGAGTTATACGAAAAGCTGGCGAACGATTCGAATGCTTCAGAAGCGATTCAAAACATTTCGAAAGATCGTGTCGTTAACTTGAAGAAACCCGAAACCAAAGCGTTCTATGATTGGTTTGCTAAAACTCAACCGGTGACTCCGCCGACGCAAACTCCTATCGCGCCACCGAGCGTCGATAGCCTTCCGGGTGACCCCGATATGAAGGTTTCCGATCTGCCGAAGGTCCCCGAAACCAAAACCGCCCCACCGGTCAATGCTCCTGCAAACGAAAAATCTGCTGAACCTCCCGCTCCTACCGGAGAGGAAATGAAGGACAAACCAGCTGATAAGCCTTCAGACAAACCAGCAGATAAGCCTGCGGATAAACCAGCAGACAAACCGGAAGAAAAGCCTGCGGACAAGCCGGAAGAAAAGCCAGCCGACAAACCAGAAGATAAACCAGCAGACAAGCCGGAAGAAAAGCCTGCCGACAAACCGGAAGAAAAGCCTGCTGATAAGCCTGAATAAATCTTTCTCTCAGATGGATTAAGTATTCATCGGGAACTTGTGAGTTGCGAATTTGTTGCCTGATGACCTTGTTCCCGACGATCCGTTTTCTAGTCCTCCTCAGCTTAAACCGGCATCGGATGAGCCGGATGAATTCGATTTAGTGCTTGATGAAACGGTTGCAGCGCCAGTCGAAGCTCCTATTCCGACGAACGCTAATGCCGAACCGATCGCCACTCGACAGTTGCTCGTGCCCCCTGAAGCAGAAGGACAGCGAATCGATGTCTTTTTGACCCAGGTCCTCGATGGATTCAGTCGTGTTCAAATCCGTCGAGCTATTCAAGAAGGTGGCGCGGAAATCGCCGGCAAAGTGATCCGTCCGAGTCATCGCGTGCGGGCTGGGCAACAAGTTCAGTTCAAAGTGCCACCGAATGCCGAGCCGGGGCCGCTTCCTGAACCAATTCTTTTGGATGTGCTGTATGAAGACGATGGAATCATCGTCATCAATAAACCGGCGGGGATGGTTGTGCATCCTGCAAAAGGTCATTGGTCAGGAACGCTGACCAGCGCGTTGGCTTATCGATTCTCGAGTCTTTCTGATGTTGGCGGGCCGACTCGTCCTGGCATTGTGCATCGCTTGGATCGCGATACCAGTGGCGTCATTCTCGTCGCCAAAACGAATGCAGTGCATATGAATCTTGCAGCACAGTTCGAAGCGAGAACCGTACGCAAGACGTATATGGCAATTACCAGCGGTGTACCAGACCGTGATCGAGATTGGATCGATCAACCGATCGGACCCCATCCTTATCAGCGCGATAAGATGGCGATTCGCGGAGGACATCCCATGAGCCGCGAAGCGCAAACGTTTTATGAAGTACTTCAGCGCTTTCGCGGATTCGCTTGTTTAAAGCTTGCTCCGAAGACAGGACGAACGCATCAGATTCGTGTGCATCTCGAATTCATTCGTTGCCCTATTCTCTGTGATCGGCTCTATTCAGGCAGGTCCGAAATCTCCTTGAGTCAGCTTCAAGGCAAGGGATTAATACCTGGAACTCCGATCATCTTGAATCGGCAAGCGCTACACGCTGCCGAGTTAGAGATCGATCATCCGCACACGGGTAAGCGGATGAAGTTTTCAGCACCATTGCCCCCGGACTTTGAAAGCACGTTACAGATTCTGAAAGCGGACTGAACTGAGGATTCAGTTGAAGCGACGTTCAAAACGAAAACTCGTGCGCTAATCGAAAAAATCTAAACGCCGTTTGCGGAACTGGCTTTTGGTGGGCGGCGCGGCGTGTACTGGCCGTGGAGGTGGCGAACGATCTCCCCTTCGACCATATAAATCACTTCTTCGGCTAAGTTCTCCGCCAAGTCAGCGATTCGCTCTAAGTGTCTCGCAGCGCTAAAGCAATGCAGCGCGGGTTCGATCTGGTCCGAATCTTCCTGCATCCTCTGTTGAAGTTCCTCAATGACTTCGCGATTCAGTCGATCGATCACATCATCCGTTTTGATGACGTGATTAGCCAAAGTTGCATCCCCTTCGACGAACGCATCGAGGGCTTGGCGAACCATTCGATTCGCTTCACTGACCATTACTCGCAGCTTATCGGGAATTGGGAACAAGGGAAATCGATGAATCGCTTGAGCACGCTCAGCGATGTTGCAGGCCAAATCGGCCATGCGTTCCATGTCGGTATTGATCTTGACCACCGTCACGAGCCAGCGAAGATCTCCTGCAACAGGCTGATGCAATGCAAGGATCTTGAGTGTCTCCTCCTCAATGCGGACTTCACGCTGATCGACTTCTCGGTCGGATTGGATGACTTCTTCTGCCAAGCTTACACGGCGATCACAAAGGGCTTGAACCGCACGATCGATCATTTGTTCGACGATTCCAAAAACGCTCAATAGCTCGCGGCGTAGTTGTTCCAGTTCTCGCTGCAAATGTTTGCTCATGATCCAATCCGAAAGAAAATCAACCAAACTTGCCTGTGACGTAGTCGTTGGTTCGCTGTTGGGTGGGGTTTGTGAAGAGTTGCTTTGTCGGTCCGGCTTCGATCAATTGCCCTTCAAAAAAGAAAGCAGTCTGGTCGCTGCATCGCGCTGCTTGATGCATGTTATGTGTCACAATGACGATCGTATACTGTTCGCGGAGTTCGAAAATCAAATCTTCGACTCTTAAAGTACTCGCCGGATCGAGCGCACTGCAAGGCTCGTCCATTAATAATATCTCCGGTTCCGTGGCTATGGCTCGCGCAATGCAAAGCCGTTGCTGTTGGCCACCCGAAAGTCCCAAGGCTGGCGCGTGCAAGCGATCTTTCACTTCATCCCAAACCGCTGCCTTTCGCAGTGCCCATTCCACCAGCGAATACAGCTCGCTTTGACTAAGTTTGAGATGCAAACGTGGGCCGAAAGCCACATTATCAAAGATGCTTTTGGGAAATGGATTGGGCTTCTGAAACACCATGCCAATGCGACGCCGCAAATCCACGACGTCGGTGCTCGGTGAGAGGATATCCAGCTCTCCCATCCGAAGCGTTCCCGTCGCTCTTGCCGACGGAACCGTATCATTCATGCGGTTTATCCAACGCAGCAAAGTACTTTTCCCACATCCGCTCGGGCCAATCAGTGCAGTACAGCGTCGCTGAGGTATCCGCAAATTAATTTCGCGCAACGCTTGATAAGATCCATAGTAACCACATAGACCTTCAAGGATGACGGCAACTGGCTGATTCTCTGTGGGTTCTACAGCAGTAGGATTTTTGTGTTGCGTCGGTTCGTTCGAAGGATTCGGAGTCATTCTCGCTGCCATTTTTGGGCGATCAATGCGGACGCCTTGAGTTGTGTTCATAGAGTTAGCTTAATGAACGTTGGGCGCGATAGCGAATCCATACCGCAATCGCATTAAACGTGAAGAGCACCGCCAGTAGCAGTAAAATGCCACCAGCGGCTAGGTACTGAAACGGCTTCTGGGGATAACCTGCCCATGTGAAAATCTGCAAAGGCATCACCGTGAAATCAGCCATCAAATTATTCGGCGAGCGAGACAGGAATGCCGCTCCACCCACAATCAATATTGGCGCGGCTTCTCCAATCGCACGGCTCATGGCTAAAATTGCACCAGTCATGATCCCAGGAATTGCAGAAGGTAACGTGACATGCCAGACAACCTGCCAAGGCGTTGCTCCAAGACCCAATGCACCTTCCCTCAGTGAAGGAGGAACCGCACTGATTGCTTCTTGAGACGCAATCGTGACGATGGGAAGGACGACGAGCATTAAGGTTAGTCCCCCCGTGAGCATCCCTGTTCCAAAAGGGAACTTGATGTAGTACCACTTTTCACGACGAAACCGCCCTGGCTCACTATCTTCCCGTAAGAGAATCGTGTCGGATCCTAAATTCGCTGGCACCGATTCCGAGGCCTTTAGAATTCGAACCTTAGCGGCTTTAAAGTCGGGCCTGAGGAATTGTAATTCATTAGATAATTTGGTCGGTTCGGCTTGCGCATCAGCGACGGCTACGTAAACCAACTTTTCGTCTTCCGTCCAAAATTGATCATAGTACTGAGTACCAAATTCCTTGGAGCGGTTATCGAAAAGTCCAAACATTTGAACGAAGGCAGTGAGTCCGAGGATTCCGTAAACCACACTTGGTACACCAGCCAGATTCGCAATGTTGAGACGAATCAATGAATGGATCTTGCGAAGAATCCAACGTTGAGGACGGAACTCCTCAAGGAGAATCGCAGTCCCGACGCCGATGGGCAAGCTTAGGAGACTACAGATTAGGCATGTCCAAACGGTTCCCCACAACGCTGGGCGAAGTCCGGCAGACATGGGATCCGAATCGTTATTGTTAGTGACCAAGGCTGGTGACATTACCGAACGGATTTCGCCGCTCTCATTTTCTAAACGCGCCGTACCTTGAAGCCCTATGGAGCCGAGTAAGAAGATCAACAAAATCACTGAAACAATTGCGGTGGTTTTACAAAACCATAAGAACAACTTGTCCCATAGTTGACGTCCGCGGATTGCTACCCTTGAACGTGTCGGTACTGGCGACGTGGGTGTAGGAGAACTCATTGATAGCTCTCCCGATATCGGCGTCTCACATAGGCCCCAAGCAAAGTCAGGCTAAACGTGATCAGGAACAAAGTAAAAGCAACGGCATACATTGAGCTATACTCAACACCGAAATTGCTTACGTCACCCGTTGCCATTTGTACCATGTACCCCGTCATGGTTTGCGTTTCTTGCCGGGGATCTAAAGTTAGATGAGCTCGGCTGCCACAAGCTAAAGCGACCACCATCGTTTCACCTATCGCTCGCGCTGAAGCGAGAATAACCGCCGAGATAATTCCGCTCAGCGCGGCCGGCACAACAACCTTGACGGTTACATCAAACTTTGTTCCGCCGAGTGCAAGAGCGCCCTCACGCAATGATCGAGGGACTGCGCGCAATGCGTCCTCCGTCAATGAACAAATAATCGGCAAGCACAAGATGCCCACGGCAATTCCGCCACTGAATGCGTTGTATACTCCAAACCCCGAATGCATTGCCTGGAGTGACGGTGTAATCACCGTCAGCGCAAAAAAACCATAAACTACTGTGGGAATCCCTGCCAATATCTCCAAGACGGGCTTTAAGAAACTCCGCACACCGGGTTTCGCGTATTCACTCAGATACACTGCCGTCACCAATCCGAGTGGAACCGCGAAGGACATTGCTATCACGGTCACTAACAGTGTCCCGCTAATCAACGCCCAGATACCGAAGGATTTTGTTTCGCCAAGTAAGGGATGCCATTCGGTAGAGAATAGAAAATTCTTCAGCGAGACTTCCGGTCGATGAAAAAAGATCCACGTCTCGTCCAACAAAACCGCGATGATGGAAACGGTGACCACCAATGAAAAGAGGCCACAAAACCCCAACGCAGCATATATCAGCGATTCTCTCGCGCGAGTCCAGAAAAGGGAGCGTCGCGCATACCGGCGTACCGGTGGCGACGCATCCTCCGCTGTTTGGTCGACTGAGTTCAGAGCTCCAGTGGCCATCGATTACGTCCAGATCAACTAATTAGACACTGGAAGCACATAAATCTCGCTCAACGGTCCTGACTTCTTGTTCCCGTCGGCGTCAAGGAATCGTGTTCCCGTTACGCGTCCTTCAAAATGTTTCATCGTCACGCCTTGAATCGCTTCCGGTAATGCGACATAGCCAAATTTCTTAGCGGCAGCGGGAGCCTGACTCAAGTAGTGCTTAACAAACACTTTGACTTCGGGTCTCTTCAATGAGTCTGCCTTTGCGTAGATAAACAACGGTCGACTGAACGGCGCGTATTCCCCACTTTCAATCTTCGCTGGCGTCGGTAACTCTGCTGTGCCCGATTGGGGATTCACAATCGGAACCGCCCGTAGTTTGTCTTTATTGGCTTCGTAGTAAGCAACGCCAAAAAATCCAATCGAGTCTGAACTCTTCGCAACGCCTGTCACCAGCACGTTGTCGTCTTCACTTGCGCTCATGTCGGACCTCAAGGATCCGGTTTTACCGGCAACAACTTCTTTGAAATAATCAAAAGTTCCAGAGTCAGTCCCCGGGGCATAAATTTTGATTTCCGTTTCCGGCCATCCCTCGCGAACATCCTTCCATGTTTTGGCACCTGGAGCAACAAAGATCTTCTTGATTTCGTCAACGGTCAATTGATCCAGCCAATCACTCGATTTCGGCACCACCAACGTGAGTCCGTCATACGCAATGGCGAGCTCTACAAACTCAATATTGGCTTTCTTCGCCGCTTCAACTTCGTCTTTGGTTATAGGACGCGATGCGGCAGAGAAATCGAGCTCATTGCGAACGAAAGCCTTAAAACCACCGCTCGTGCCGCTCCGCCCAACGGTCACCGATACGTTGGGATACTTTTTCGCAAAACTCACTGCTATGTCTGTGCTGATCGGTTCCACTGTACTCGAACCGTCGATCTTCACGGTTCCTTGAAGCGCGTCATTGACTTCTTCACTAGCCTCCGAAGATTTTGCCGCTTTGCCCTCTCCTCCTTGTTCAGCGGAGGAGGTGCTGGCCGTTTCAGACTTTTCTCCTGTACTCGAAACTTTGGTCGTCGGCTGACAACCAATTAGAGCCGCGAAGCATAACGCCAATATCCCACCCGAAAGCCCTTTTCGAATCACGCTAAAAACTCCTACCTGACTGTACTAAAACGAATTGCTGCAAAGACTAAACGTGGATTGTGAAGATTCGATGAAGACCGATGGAATTATTAAGAAACGGCCCCCTCAAGTGGCGGGTTTATCCCTTGGATGATAGAAAGATTCTCATCGTCACAGTCAAACCCATTGCGTACTTTTCTTAGGCAAACTGAAGATTGAACTACATCACCAGAATGTGCGCGCGAAGTCACGAAGATCGCGAAAAGCACAAAGGTTCGGTGCAGCCATTGCGCAGCAATAAGCACTGGAGAGATAACCTTTTAATGGGGCTTGGAAACGAAGTTTTTGTCACGCCAGGTCAGTCGTTCCATAAACCTCTAAGTACTCGTGGAACATGCGATCACGAGAAAAGACTTTGGTGATCCGCTCGCGAGCCGCTTGACGCAGTTTCGCAGCTAAATCTGGCGCATCGGCAATTTGCTCCAGACGTTTGACGTAACCCTCCGTGTCCGTTTGTGGGACAATGAAGCCGCTGACTTGGTCTTCGATGACTTCCGGATTGCCACCCACAAGACTCAGTACCACAGGAACGCCGGCTTGCATTGCCTCCAGAGGGGCGATGGGCAATCCTTCCCATCGCGAGGCAAGTAAAAAACAGTTGGCTTGGCAAAGTAGTTCAAGTGTTTTCGTGCGCGGAAGGGCGCCATGGACGGTCACATGACTCAATCCTTCGGCCGTAACCCTTTGCCGAATTTCTTTCTCAAGTTCTCCGCCGCCGATGAGATCGAAAGTGAACCCTTTATGTTTTAGTTGTGTGGCAACATCCAGTACGCGATGTGGGTCTTTTTGGAAAGTTAACCGTCCGATACAGCAAACTCTTTTTGGCTCGACAGCAGGCGAGGCGCATTGAAGCAGCGTCTGTTCGACTCCGTTGTAGATGACTCGATGTTGATGTTTATTCGTGATCAGCTTCAGCCGATATGCTAATTGTTGATCATATTTGCATACAAAGATCGTTTCATGAACACGGCGTCCAATGTACCTCTCGGCCCACTGAGCCATCATGCGCATCGGAAACAAACGCCGCGTGAAATGATATCCGTGGACTGTATAGATCGCTTTCTTGAGCGACGTCGGAAAAGCACATCGCGTCGCAAAAAATGCGGCACGGCCTCCATGTAAATGCAGTACGGTTGGTTGTACCTGCCCGATGACACGTGCGAGGTCACTAATGATCGAGCCAGTGATGCGACTTTTGAAGAACTGTAACCCCGAATGCACTGTGGCACCGAGGTCGGCTGCAGCACGCATGGCATAAGATTCATCTTGGCTAGCGAAATGAACCTCATGTCCGTTGTGTAACAAGTCCTCCACGAGTTGTAACGCACAAGTCGTTCCCCCTCCGGGCATTCCATCTGCGACGACTTGCAAGAAACGCATGAAGACTTCCTTTCAACTCAATTCGGTGGCGGGCTCAGCACGTGTGCCAAGTTTTGGGATCGGAAGCGTGATGATGCCGGTGGCTCGCCATGCGGAGTAACAATACCAGCCTCGTTCGATTGCGATACTCAAGGCCGCAGCGATAGCTGCACCTGTCAGATGCAACCATGGAATGAACAGGCTACACAAAATCACGTTCACAACGGTCGCGATAATAGCGCCCAATCTCAGGGATTTTTCGTGTCCACTGACCACGAGCAGATAATCAACACTCCCTGCTGCAACAATACACCAATGGGCAAGTGACACAATGACTAGCGTAGGATAGGCGACACCAAACTCCGGTCCCATCGCCCTCAAGATCATTGGCCCCGCTAACACAAAGACGATAACTGGAACGGTTGCAACTCCTGACAGCAAAAGCCCTGCGCGAGTAACTAACGATTGCACTCCTGCGTAATCCTGCGTCGCAAATGAACGAGCAATCCGCGGAGGAACTACCGCATTACTAGCCCAAAGAATAAACGACACTGCAGTTGCCAAGCGCGTCGCTGCACCGTAACGTCCCCAATCATCGCTTGTGGCAAGAAAGCTTAGTGCGATCAAAGGTATCCAGTTATTGAGAATACTTAGCGAGCTGAACCAGAACAAAGATCTCGCCGGCAGCCAAAGTTCGTTCGATTCAATGAACTCTAAACTTTGCGGCGTAGGTATTGTTGCACGAAGCCAAAGGTAACCAAATCCGAAACTGATCCAGCATGCGATGAAGTACATGCAAGCGGCTGTCGAAAGCGATTCATGGCCAAGTGAGTAAGCACCAGATGTCAAAATCGCAAAGCCGATGGGAGGTAAAGACGTTGGGACAAGGTTTCCCAAGCTCGGTTGATCACTCGCTTTGAGCAATTCGCCAATCAACATCGACAACGAGAAAGCAGGAATTGCCGCTAAGAACCAAGGTAAAGTGTTGAGTAACTGTGGTTCATGACTGAAACGAGACAATAATGGTCCACCCAGCGCCGCCAAACAAATCGCAACTGCGACCGATGAAGCCCCGACGATCCAAAATGTTTGTTGGGCTACTCCCCAGAAGCGACCGAGGTTTCCCATGCTGAACGCAGGCGAAGCAACACGAATGAGCGTGTATTCAAAACCGAGCCTAGCCACCGTACTGGCGATGACGACGGTTGTTAATCCGATGATCAAAATGCCCGAGCCTGAGGCTCCGTAAAGTCGCGCAAGCAAGAACGTAACGACAAGCTGCGCAATAGCGCCAAGCCCTCGAGCAACGACCGTGCGACAGAGATGAAAGAGTTGCGACCACATTGCTCGGCCATTGTAATTCAATTTGCAGTCCAGACGCCGGCCGTGATCAATTGCTTGGTCGCTGCTCCGGCCCAATCGCGATTACTGGCAGGGCTAGCGGGGCTTGGATGCAGAATGCGTGTGATTTGAGCGGATTCACCAAAAGCGCGCTTTGCCCTTTCTTCCGCGAATTGACCGACGCCGACAACCCACTTGGGTTTCAGGATCTCAAACATTTTGACCAAATGTGCATCGCAAGCTCGGTAGAGAGATTCCCGTTCTTTGGCAGGCAGCTTATCGGGTGTCCGATTGCGCGCGCTGGATTCCATGAAGGCTAAAGGGCAATAATTCGCAACAAAATGGTGCTTAAAGAATTCAGGTGGTTTGCCGAACCGCTGTTTAAACAGCCCCCACATCCGCAGACCTGATACCTCAGATCGTGGGCAATCAACGCCGGAGACGGGACGGGCGGGATGGGGGTGATCGGGTTGCCTGTACTCAGGAACGATCCCCAGCCAATCGCGCACCATACTCACTTCGCCGAACGGGACTCCTGTTTGTGCCATGCCCCAAGGCCCAGGATTCATTCCCAGAAACAAGACTTCAATATTGGCACGGCTGTATTTGGTGACGAACTGCGCGTAGCCGTCCCAAACATATTCGAGTGGGTTGTAGATATGCTCGACAGGCGAACCAAATCGCAATTCCGAAAGTTCCTCCACCAGCTCTTGAGCCGCAGCCAACAACCGTGAAGGAACTTGAGATTTCGCCATGGGTTGGATTATCAACGAGCCGACGAGTTAATCAAGTCCAGCAATTGATTGCTAGGTTGTGCGATCGTAACGACACGCGGTGGATTCGCTGGGTTGGAACGGCTGCGCACGATGCAGATGATCTCTTCGTCGCCAGACGATTGGCCGGCCGCAGCTGCAAGTCGATTAGTCGGAGCTGGGGAGGGACTCATAGGAGCCAATTCTTTTTGACCATGAACGGCTGATGCGGGGATAACATTCAACTCGCTTGAACCGTTTGTGCCCGCCAACTGGGTTTTGCTCGAAGTGCCTCGATAGAGATGAGCCAGTTCTACGCGATCTAATTGCCAGTGAATCACTTGGGGGCCAGCGTATAAGCCTTCATCGTCTTGATGATCGGCTGCATTGCAAATACCAATGAGCCGTCCATTTTGGTCGAATAATCCGCCGCCGCTGCGTCCTTCGACGGGCGCACCTGAAATCTCGACGTTCTGAGGTCCTTGAAACTTGTTGATTGCGGCAACTCGTGTATCCCGTCGGCTTGGATCGGCTCCGTGATCGCAGCCAAAACTGAACACTGATTGGCCTGTCGATGGAGTTTGTTCGGGTCCGATGATCGGTACAGGAACCACGGGTGTCGTGGGACGAAAACTGATCAATCCGATGTCGCGCGTGGAGGCATCATAATCAATCACCGATCCAGGCAATGTTTGAACACGACCTCCGGCAAAGTAATCAACTTCGATGCGACCTTTGCCTTGCGTGTCACGGAAGATGTGGCCGCAAGTGATGACGAGGGCTTCATCGCCATGACAATCGATGACGGTTCCCGTTCCAACGCCGTAGCCTTTACCGTCATATACACGGATGCGAACTGTTGCGCGTTCAGCGCGCACAACTGCTGAAACGGCTTCTCCGGCAACCTCGCCAACGGATTTGCGATCAACAGACCCCATGAAACCCGAAGGACTTGGGTTCAAGCGAGTCTGTGGGGCGTCGAGTTCAGAGCTCGCCGCTGCATTGGTGTTGGTAATTCGATTCGGCGTTTCTTGGACTAACGCCGTGTAGAGATCTCGTACGCTTTGCGCGCCGACGAACCGTTGCGCTTCACGACCACCTCGAACGATGACAAAGGTTGGAAAGGCGGAGACGCGATAGCGTTGGGCCAGCTCCGGTTCCCGTTCTGCGTCAACGCGACGAATCACGATTCCAGATTGTTCCCACTGAGAAAGAGTTGGCTCGACAGTTTTGCAAGCCGCACAGCCATTCATGGTGAAATAGACAAGGACCGAATCCTGACCGGCACCGACGACTGTGGTGCACGCCAATAAAAATGCGCTGATTCCGAGCATAATGGTTCGTCCCTCCTTGGACCTTTCGACACCGTTACGCGATCATCCTTGATCACTTCCACGATTCGCGTTCCTTCGCGCAATCGCGGATTCGAACGATGTGCACTTTGCGAGGGCCGGAGGATGTCGATCGAGAAGCGATTTCACAAGGTCAATTGAATCAAAAAATTCCAAAGTCGACTCTTTGGTGGCGATTTAAGTTGTTCTCGTTCAAGGGTTTAGGTATTTTGAGTCGGCCTGCGGATTTTCTCAAGTTTTCGTCGTGATATGCCGCACATTTGCTTCTCCTTTTGACAAAGGTTACGTCGTTATGACACGCGTACTGCCGTTCTTCGTTTTGTCAGCAATTCTTTGCACATCACTGTTTGCACAGCATCCACTTCTCACTGCAAAACGAATTTTGTTTCTGGGTGACTCCATTACCTATGACGGTAAATATGTCGCCCATCTCGAAACCGAACTGAGGCTTCGTGATCCCAAGCGATCCTTTTCAGTTGTCTGCTGCGGATTACCGAGCGAAACCGTTTCGGGGCTTTCTGAAGATGGTCATGCCAATGGGCAGTTTCCCCGACCCGATCTTCATGAGCGGCTTGATCGTGTTCTGTCGGCGATCAAACCGGATCTGGTGGTCGCATGCTACGGAATGAACGACGGCATCTATCTGCCGCCCAATGAAACTCGCAAAGCCGCATTTGTTTCGGGCATGCAACGATTGCATGATGCGGTAGAAAAACTCCCCGCGCGCATCATTCATTTGACCCCTGCGGCGTTTGATCCCGTCCCTATAGCCAAGCGGGTTGCTGATGAGGGGCAGATTGATGCCGGACACCCTTTCAAGAACTACGACTATGTCTTGACGAACTATGCAACCTGGCTGCTTTCCCAGAAAGACTGGGAGGTAATCGATGTGCATCAAGCAATGAACGATGCGACCCAACGGCAGCGCACCAACGATCCAGTATTTACCCTTTCCCCAGATGGAGTTCATCCGAACGCCACGGGGCATGTGGTGATTGCCAAGGCCGTAATCGGTGCCTTGGGAGCAAATAAAGATCAATTGAGTTCGTTCGAGCAAGAGGCGATGGATGCCCAATCAAAACGCGCTAAACTCTTCACATTGATTCATCAGCGCCAACGTTTACTTTCTGATGCATGGTTGACTAAGACGGGGCACAAGCGTCCGATGAAAGCCGGTTTGCCATTGGAAGAAGCCTTGGCGAAAGCAGCGGAACTCGACCAAAAAGTAGAGTCGATGCTTCAATCACCGTAACCATATTCATTCGATCTAATGAAGCGATAATCTTTTATGAATGAACCAAATCATTCACAAGTGAACGAACTCAAGCCTGGTCGATTCCGGCATTACAAAGGCCGAGAGTATCTCGTCATCGGTGTCGCTCGACATAGTGAAACCGAAGAAGAGTTGGTCGTTTATCAGCAGGACTACGGTGAACGAGGTCTTTGGGTGCGCCCCAAGCAAATGTTTATCGAGACGGTTCGAGTCGGAGAACAGACTATGCCCCGTTTTCGCCGTATCGGTGACTGATTGAGGCGTTATGGGATTAATGCATTTCTGTCTTCATCGTACTCGTACTCAGTGAAACGGTACTCGTACTCGTACTCGAAAGGACTTTGATGAACGAACCGATCTTCGATCTTCTTTGAGATTGCACGAGGCTCGGCACTTGAATGCGCTTCGATTCACGACGTGCTTGTCGTCTGCGATGAAATTGATGTAGAATCGAACCGTCGTGGCAAATCGGATCTCAAACGTATTGTGTCGATGCTCACGCGGTTGATCCAACGGACCGAGACCGTGTCGGAGGATCGAATCGAGTACGAGTACGAGTACCGCGATGCTGAGTACGAGTACGAAAAAATGCCAGAACAAGGAAATCCACCGGAGCCGCCGGTCGGGTCAAGCTTGATGGAAAATCGCACCCGGCGGCCGCGGTGATTTCAGGCGTTATGGCGCAAGCTGTACGGTGAGATGTTTTTATCACCGTAGTGCTTGCGCACTGACGCTTGGGAACCGTAGTGCTTGCGCACTGACGCTTGGGAACCGTAGTGCTTGCGCACTGAGGTTTGAGTTTTATCACCGTAGTGCTTGCGCACTGAGGTTTGAGTTTTATCACCGTAGTGCTTGCGCACTGACGCTTGAGTTATGGCGTTGGCAAAAGGAACTCTTTGACGAAGAGAATCGTGGCATAGAACTGAAAGTCTGCATTGTTCTTTTTACGAAACCCATGCCCTTCATCTTTGGCCATGAGGTACCAGACTTTTCCCCCTTGCGATTTGACTTTTGCAACCATCTGCTCGGCTTCCGACAAGGGGACGCGCGGATCGTTACCGCCTTGAACAACGAACAGGGGTTTGGTGATTTGTTGTGCATTGTTCAATGGAGCAATGCGATCAAAGAATTTAGCCATTTCCGGATCGCGTTCATCGCCATATTCAGCGCGACGTAAATCGCGTCGATAGCTTTCGGTATTCTTTAAGAACGTGCCGAAGTGGGAAATGCCGACGACATCCAGTGAGCAACGAATGCGATCGTTGTATCGCGTGGCGACGGCGAGTGTCATGAAGCCGCCGTAACTACCGCCCGTAACCATCACGCGTTTTGCATCAAGGCTAGGTTGTGTCGCGATCCAATCCAACAACGCCCCGATGTCTTTAACCGAGTCCTCTCGCTTGAAACCATTATCAAGTGCCACAAAGGTTTTGCCGAATCCATCCGAACCTCGCACGTTTGGATAGATAATCGCAACACCAAGCTCGTTGATAAAATAATTGTTGCGAGCCAAAAACGTTGGCAGCGATTGGCTTTCAGGCCCACCATGGATGTTGATGATCACGGGCCGTGGCCCAGAAAAGTTCTTGCCGGGTCGATAGAGAAAACCACTTATTTCACGATCATCAAAAGCCTTCCACGTTACGAGTTCTGCATCCGCAAGCTCTTCTGCGACAAGCCCTCCGAGCTCACTTGCCGTCCATCGAGTGACTTTGCCACTGGAAACGTCCACCGAGTAAGCGTCAGAGGTTGAGCGGGAAGAACTAAGTGAAAAACCAATGTCATGGTGATTACGATGCCATTGAATGTGACCGATGACACCGCTGGGAACTTGGTCTAACTTTCGGAATGAGTGATCAGTGAGCTGCATGAGATAGAGGCGAGATATTCCCGCTTCGTTCGTTACGAATGCAAGCTGTTTTCCATCTTCAGATACTTCGAGCTGTTCGACATTCCAAGGAATCGCTTTTGTTAAGAGCTTGCGTTCTCCAGATTTTAAGTTCCAGTAAACCAAATGTTGAAACTCGGTTCCTTGATCGGTCGTGACATATAAACCTTGACCATCAGGACTGAATCGTGCGGTTCCATATGCCACGCGCTCTTTATGATCTGTCAACCGTGTTTTCTTGCCGAGCTTTGTGCCGTCGAGTTCCAGCATCCATAGATGACTCTCGTTGATCGAAAGGTATTCACGCATCAGGACGCTGTGATCATCCGGTGACCAATCCAGTGCCGACCATCCACCACCTTGGTTTTCTGCAACGAGTCGATCCTGTTCTGGATGCAGTGGATTCATCAACCAAAGATCTCGGTCCGCACCGTTGCGACGCGTGGATCCATAGATGATCTGCTCCGCTTTTCGATTCCACTTCCAATCGCCGTTTTGAGTGCGCCCACCATCGGTCAATAAAGTCGTCTTTCCCGTTTTCAGATCAAGACGAAACAATTGCCCGAATTCGTTGCCACCCTGGTCTTTCGCAAACACTAAATAACGACCGTCTTTTGGTTCGTACTCTCCGGAGACAATCGGCTCATCAAAAAACGTTAGCTGGGTTCTAGCACCGCCTGCGTGTTGTACATGATGTAATTGGGCCGTGTTTCCAAATCGCGTCGAAATCAACATCTCCGACTTCGTGGGATGCCATCCGAGTAAAGCTGCCGCGCGTGACTCTGTGTAAGGCTTTACTTCTTCTGCAAGCGATTTGGGAATTTCTGGAATTCCTTCCACCACCATTGTTTCACTGGGCCTGATCATACTTTGTTGAGCTTGGCAGTTCCGAGTTGGATAGAAAGTGGTACCGACTCCGAACAACCACAGAGCAAAGCCTAAGCCTGTGCAAGCACGCATGATGGAATCTCACGAAGAAGCGACCGCTATCAAACCAAAGCAATTTGCTTTGATCCGCTTCCAAGTATCAGATATGGAACATCGGTTGTCGAGATGTTTCGCAGCGTTGAACGAGATCAACAACCCGGGTCCGGGCAAGTTCTGCATTGTAAGCCGCGTTTGCTTGCGACCAGACTCGCTGCAACTCATGGTTCGCGGGATTCTCATCCTGAGTCACGGAGTTCGATGCAGAATCAAACCCGACCGCTTCGACAATGTCTTGAAGCGTAATCAACTCCGGACTGCGGCTCAATCGATAACCCCCTTGGCTGCCGCGAGTGCTGTTGACTAAACCAGCAACTTTAAGCTGCTGGACAATCTGCACTAAAAATGGATGGGGTATAGCATGTCGTTCGCTGATTTCACGCAACGAGATCGGTCGCGCTCCCTCGCTCTGGAGCGCGAGTTCAATCACTGCAAGACATGCGTAATGAGCTTTCGCTTGAATCATGCTTAATCAGACGTATGCAAGCCGCACTCGGTTTTCGCAAAACCACTCCATCGCCCTGCCCTTTCGTCTTCACCTGCAAGCGTTGCGCGTGTGCAAGGCCAGCAACCGATACTCGTCAATCCTTGATCATGGAGCGGGTTATAGGGAATTTCATGTTTGCTGATGAATCCCCAAACTTCTTTCTTGGTCCAATTAGCTAACGGACTGATCTTTACTAAACCAAACTTTTTGTCCCAACCAACGATTGGTGCTTTCGCTCGGTCAAGGCTCTGGTCTCTGCGAATGGCGCTGGCCCAAGCATCCATTCCTTTAGCAGCCGCATGAAGCACTCGAATCTTGCGATCGTTGCAGCAACGATTGGGATCGGTTTTATAGACAGGCCCTCCGTTCAACGCTTCATATGCCACCACGTCGAGTTCAGGACGTTTGAGTTCCACTGCGATTCCATAGCGGCGCAAGACTCGTTCACGTAGCTCTAAGGTCTCCGGAAACTGATAGCCGGTGTCGAGATTGAACACTGGTGTTTCCGGGGCAAACTCCGATAGCATGTGAATGATGCACATTCCTTCTGGACCAAACGCCGTGGCCATCGTGAAGCGAGGGGAAAATCGAGTGACCCCCCAACGCAGAATTTCCTGAGGGGTAGCCGTTTCCAGCCGTTCGCTTTCTCGCACTAGTTCGGCGAGCAACTCTGCGGATGGCTTCTGCTCGGGCACCATCACGCTTAACGAAGGAGATGGGTCGGCAGCCGGGTTGAGGTTTGTCATGACTGATAACATTGGTGCTTCCGTGGTCACCCCACTAAAGTGACCTTTGGTCTCTAATCCTATTAATGATGATCCATTTAGTCAACATTCTTATCGGCAGTCGGATTTGGCTGCATCATCCACAAAATCGGATTTTCAGCGATCGGATTCCAGATTTCCCATGTCGGTCTGTACCGTATCCCCCGAACTTATGATTTGGGACGAATCGATTTAGGAATTCGGGTAACTGTGCCGAAAAGACAATCTAGCCGGTCGTCGAGCGGAAACGTGGCTCGGCAATCGTTGCCAATCGTGGGCGCGGCAAGGGAGGCAACATGCCGTCGCAGACCTCTCGGCGCGCGTTCCTGTGTTCTTCATTGGCATTGGCCGGCGCGGCGCTTTCGGGCAAAACCGTAGTTGCTAATGAGCAGCGTTCGTTGGCAGCTAGTCAGGTTCCGCTGAAGTCGTTGACGCCCGAAGCGCAAAATAAACTTGCGCCGATCCTTGAGCGTCCCACCCTGTATCGGCGTATGCCCGTGCAATCGGTGGATTGCGACCCGGAAGTGTTCACTTTCGTAGTTCGGCGCCCTGAAGTGCTCGTCGGGGTATGGGATGTGATGGGCATCACCAAAGTCCAAACGAAGCGATTAAGTCCCTACGTGCTCGAGGGCTTGGACTCCGCAGGAACGACATGCAAGTTGGAGTTGATTTACGGAACTCCAAAGATTCACGTCTATTATGGCAGTGGTCGTTATGACGGTCCGGTCTTGGCCCAGGGAATTACTGGCCGAGGCGTCTTCGTTTTGCATAGTGATTATGCGAAGTCATCTGTGGGGCGAACCACAGTGAGTTGCAACATGGATATCTTCCTGCAACTGGATAACCTGGGCGTCGATCTGGTTGCGCGAACGATTCAACCTCTGATGTGGAGTACTGCCGAACAGAACTTTGCCGAATCGGCAAAGTACGTTTTCGCAAGTATCTCAAGCGGCCGAGATGAATCCCGAAGGGATGCATGATCTGATCGGACGTTTGCCTCAAGTTGACCAGGATGTGCGCAAGCAGATGAGCGGCGTGGTTGATCGCGTTGCGCAGCGAGCTGATCAGCGTTGGTCTCAAACGGCGAGTTCACGTAAACCACCTCAGTAGCGCTGGAGTTCAAGCTTTAGCTTGTCCTGGAATGAATAAGAGGGCGCCTGAAGGCTTCACTCCAGCGCTGGAGTTCAAGCTTTAGCTTGTCCTGGAATGAATAAGAGGGCGCCTGAAGGCTTCACTCCAGCGCTGGAGTTCAAGCTTTAGCTTGTCCTGGAATGAATAAGAGGGCGCCTGAAGGCTTCACTCCAGCGCTGGAGTTCAAGCTTTAGCTTGTCCTGGAATGAATAAGAGGGCGCCTGAAGGCTTCACTCCAGCGTTGGAGTTCAAGCTTTAGCTTGTCCTGGAATGAATAAGAGGGCGCCTGAAGGCTTCACTCCAGCGCTGGAGTTCAAGCTTTAGCTTGTCCTGGAATGAATAAGAGGGCGCCTGAAGGCTTCACTCCAGCATTGGAGTTCAAGCTTTAGCTTGTCCTGGAATGAATAAGAGGGCGCCTGAAAACTTCACTCCAGCGTTGGAGTTCAAGCTTTAGCTTGTCCTGGAATGAATAAGAGGGCGCCTGAAGGCTTCACTCCAGCGCTGGAGTTCAAGCTTTAGAGACTGTCCTGCTTAAAAATAAAAGAATGTGAAACACAGAGCCACGGAGGGCGCAGAGCAAGGAGAAAATCATGTCTCCGTGTCCTCTGTGTCTCTGTGTTTTACTCTCTTCAATGCTCAGGGTAGGAATAAACGCGAGTCCCTTAGGTCCCAAAACTTCTTTGATTAATTCTGCTCGGCTCCCGGGCTAAGCAGGACAGTCTCTTTAGCTTGTTTGGGATTGAATCAGAGGGCGCCTAAAGGCTTCACTCCAGCACAATCACCTTTTAGGTTCTAACGCGTCAAAGAGGCCAAAAGGATCTACTTCGGTTTCAGGCGTTGTTTTGGGTTTTGCGTTGGGATCCGGTGGATTCTGAGTAAATGTGTAAAACACCGTGAGCTTTCCGAAACGTACAATTGCTGACTCATCATTTTCGATCGTGACCGATGGAAGGGCGTTGCGAATGTTGGAGGTTTGTCGTGTGTCGACAAACTTGCCATCTCGTACATCAAGCGCCCGATACTCTGATACGCGTCGAGCATTCTCCGGTGTGGTTGGAACATCGCGAGTAAAGATCAAAAGGGGCCAGCCTGTGGGCTGCTCGATACGACAACTAAACGTTTCACTGACTTCGCTCCGCCAAAGAAGTTTGCCGTCCAATAATGAAACGGCAAGCATCGGCCCAAAGACTTCTTCCCCTGGAGCTGTGCGTGTATCAATCGGCTTGCCCGATAAACGTGTCATGATTAATAGACGATCATGATGTTCCATAACGGCGACCCCATCGAGCGGCGCGGATAAATCAACATCTGCTTCCGTCAATTTTTTGCCCGAAGCTAAATCCCACACAATTACCTTGCCCGAGTTATCTGCAATCAATTGCCAGCGATTTCCGATACCACTCCACGCCGAACATGTCGCAGAAATCAACTCTTTCTTTTGCTCCAAATCATCAATGCCAACGATCGGTTGTGCGGCTTCACTGTCTCCTGCACGTGCCCAGAGAAGCTTGGATCCATTGAGTCGAAGCACTTGCTTGTTTGCGTCTATCGGAACCGTCTCGCGAATCTCGCCGTCACGTGGATCGATTAGATAGAGCTTGTTATGGTTCGAGGGCACAACGGCAAACGCATCTTGCATTGTTGTGACATAAACCGACCTTGATTGCTTCAGTTCGGCAAAGGCGGGATCGTTGAGTCCGAGCGACCAGTGTTCGGTGCCATCGAGTAGATTGAGGCAAATAAACCGGCCGGATGAGTAAATCAAACCGCGACGGAGCAACGGGTGCGCGAATCGCATATAAGGTTGATTTGCAGAATCGAGCCAATCGCGCTCACGGCTTCGAACCAACCGACCTTCGTCGCGCAGCGGATTGGATATTGAGGACGTATCGGATCCCGTCGCATAACGCCAGAGAAAATCATTCGATACGTTTATCTGAAACAGGTCGATCGCGAAGATATCTGATCGCGTAGCGATCAATAAAAGCCCTCCGTCAATGACCGCATCGACGATCTTCAAATCGGTTCGGCTGTTGTTCGCCAAGGTATAAGATCCAACAACAGCGCCGGCTGGATTGAGCAGTCGCACATCGCCGTTCCGTGGATCCCCGAGCTGCCACCCTTCCCACTGCAGGCCGCGCCGAGAACTGATGCGAATATTCAATAGCTCAGAGTTAGCATTAATTTCTTGATTGCGAACGGTCGTGGAAAAATAGGGTGGCCACGCATGCCAAAATGATTCTTCGGGAACATCTTCGAGCTGCGCCAACAGATCTTCTCGCGTGATACCGCCAAGCTCTTCTCTGGTTGCTTCGCCACCGAGTGACTCACCTTGCCTGAGCGCCGCTTTAGCATCCTGTACCCAACCAGCATCCGTATACAATTTTGCCAGAAGTAAGTGCCAAACACGATCACTTTGGATAGCATCCGATGATGAGGCATCGCGATCGGCCAACGACTCTAAGATTAATCGCTCGGCACGTAGAAACTCACGATCCTCGATCAAGCGTCGCACCAGACCAACGCGTAAATCGCTTCCCACTTCAAGCGAGCCAAACTGACGAAGTAAGCGTTCTCGCACCGGTGCTGTTGGTTGTTCGAAAGTGGAAATCCACTGACGAACGGGTTCCGCAAGTTGCCCCAGTTCTTCGGGTTTTGTCGAACGCACAAGCTCGGCAACTCGCGCACCGATCCAATCATCCAATGCCACATTTCGATTACCAAGCTTCACGTTTGCATTTTGATGGGTATCGGTTGTCAATCTCGACAAGGCAACTAAGCGCTTCATCGCGTCAAAATAATTGTCTTGTCGGAGCGCAGCGTCAGTGAGTACACGCTGCAGCTCTACTTTTTCATCAGGTAGCTCCGCCAGTTTTTCAAGTTCATCTGCCCATTGTGAAATCGATTGTGGTTCTTGACGAACGAGACCCAGCATCGCTTCAACCAATAGTACGCGCAGCTCTTCATCATTGGACTGTTTGCGTGCAACCCTCAAATTCTCAACGGCTTCTTTGAGTTTACCCGCCTCGATGTATCCTTCGCTGCGTCGCGTCAAGGCCCAAATATCCTGTGGGTTCACCGCTAAACGGGACTCAATCATTGACTCTAGTTTGGAACCTCCTAAGTAAGCAGCTCCGATTTCTGTTACTCCTTGACTAAAGAGCGTTCCATCGGCTGCTACCAAATTGCCCGTTGGATAAGCGACTTGAACGGAGCCAAGCAATTGGCCGTCGGCCAAGCTATAACTGAGCATGGCGCCATTTGTCGTGGGAACGATGATGGAGTTGTCGCCAAATACGGCTCGGCCCGCAATGCGATGCCCCGGAGGTAGATTGATTTCAGCAGGCCACGCCTTACTTTGCGTGCTCACATGAAAAGCCATGATCGACTGATCGCTAACCAAGAAAAACTTGCCGTCGCGTACGCCCGCGATGTAGCGCCACTTGTCTCGTTTCATGCTCGGCCATCGCAGTTCACCCGATAACAAATCCACCCCGAGCAACTCGTCACACTCTGGCAGACCAATCAAGACGACCCCGTCAGAAATGATCGCTGCACCATCCAGCCAACGATCCATCGCTTCGGTGGGATCTATGTTGTTTCGTGAGAGCACGTTGCCTGGGTACTGTCCCATGACGCGAGTACGCTGTAATGCAATCGCCCATCGCAAGCTGCGTGTAACGACATCCACAGCAACAACAACACCCTGAGAAGTTGGACAGACGATGACTCCATTGGCTAAAGATGGCACCGCTCCAATGGTTCGTTTCCAAGGCTCGGCGCCAGGCATTCCCGTTTCAGATGTTGTGAGATGTTGTCGCCATTGAAAGCTACCATCCTCAGCGCGCAAGCAAGCTAGATACGTATCACCGCCGACTTCAAAGATCACGTAGAGTAGACCATCAATCGGCAGCGGTGGCCCAAGGAAAAATGCCCCTTGCAAAGCTGGCTCGGCCGTTTCCCGACCGCTGATTGACCAAAGCAACTTGCCTTCCGTTTCCAGATCCACTGCAACTAACGAAGTCGTTTCCGTCTCGCGTGGGCGTACCCCAGCGCGAATACCGCCAATGCCACCGATGTTACCCATAGGGGTGCGTTCAAGCGGTTCTAGGCCATCGACCATGAACGCGCGACGACCGTCGCTTGTGACACATCCATAGGGCACATCGTGCCACACGCGATTCGCGAGTATGGTAGGACCCGAGTCGTTTGCCGCTTCACTCAGTGGCGTGCTTCCAAACTGATCGCTTGGCTCAAGCTCACCCCAAGGGTAATGCCAAATTAAATCGCCTTGATTGCGATCAATGCCAACAAGCCGTTCGGTCGTTCTCGCTAAAAGATACTTGCCGGCAACAAGTGGTCGCCATGTTGGAACGGCTATATCTGAACTACTGCGCCGTGATTGTTTGACTTCTTCCAGTAACTTGGCTTCTTGCACACTGCTCGTTAAGAAAGATTTCCAACGCGGATGCACAATGGGCAAAGCGCCGCCGCCGTCCCCTGTTCTTGCTGCATTGCCTCCATTGACGATCGTGCCGAGTTGGGATTGACGTACATCCCAAGCGCGACTGGCTTGTTTGTTATCCGCTTGAACCAGTTTTCTATCGACTGGTCCACCCAAGGTCGCAGCGATTTCCGTTTTGCCGGCAAGATTCCATGTAAGTTGTAAGAGGTTCGTTAACTCGGCTCCAATGGCATTGCGCGCTGCGGGACTCGATTGCAATCTTTGTAGGATTAACGCGGCTGCGAGCGGCTGCCCGCGCGAAAGCTCATGACCGGCTAACAGCAGCGTTGCTTGATATCCCGCTTCGGTGTGCAAAAATCTGCGGCTGATTTCTGCCAGTTGCCGCCAGTCTCGATTTGCAGTTGCTTGCGTCAACATTCGTTCGGCTTCCGAACCATAACGCAATCGATACGTTTGGAGTCCTTCATCAGGCAGACCTCCGATTATCGATTCCGCTTTGCGCCGCACGCTTTCTTTGTGTAAGCTCTCATTCGCGGACGCGTCCATAAAAAAGTCTTCGCCGCCGAGTGGATCGTCTGGATCGAGCCCCGTTGGCCGGGCCAGCAATTCGCCCAAACCCAAGACAACATCTCCCCAACGTTTTTCTTCCGACGCTTGTTCCGCATCGCGAAGGATTTGTTTGAGCGTCCGAGAAGGTTCGATGAATTGTCCCGTGCGCTGGTCTTCTTGACCGAACTGCGCTCCGGCAATCTGTGCCATGGAGAAGATAAAGCACACGATCGCCGCCAAAAGCCTGCCATGACGAGTTGCTGCGACCAAAGAATTCATGCCATGTTCCTATGGGTAAACGAGAGGCTATCAAGGCCCGACACGTTTTGAATCGTGGAATCCAAACCCCAATTTTATCCCACGCAATCCTGGCAAAATAGAGCTGCGCGGGGTCACCCTTCACGAATTCGTACTAAGAAAGTTGACGCCAATCACCCAATTCACCCCGCGTATGGATCTCAATGGACGTACCTTCCGTTGTCGCCAGCGCCAAGTGAGCACTCCATACATCATTTTCCGCATCATTCTGAGCGGTTGTCCTCAATCGGCAATTGAGATTTGGATGGTACTGCGAAGTTCCATCAATCGACCCGGTCATGGTGTTCCAGTTCACATTCACGAGGGGCGCCGGAATTTGGAAACCCGTGCCGCATAGTTTTAAAACCGCTTCCTTAGCAGTCCAAAGATTGAGGAAAGCACGCGGCCGATGGGGTTGTGCATTCATCCATCGACAATCTTCGTCGTTGAATACGGCCTTGGCGAGTTTATCCGGATCAACTTTGCGATCGAGTTTCTCCAAGTCGGCGCCGAGCCGCGCTTGATGCGATACGGCTAACAACATGCGATCTTGAGCATGAGACAAGTTGAACCAGATCGGCTTGCCAATCTCCGAAGCGTCTAGATAGGGCCAGCCATGGGCGTTGGCCAAAATGGGCAAAGCGTCAGGAGCCAAGTTGGCATAGTGTGAGAGGATGGTTCGCAGTGCAATCCTTGTCACCGCCATGCGTTGTTGCAATAGCGGCGTACCCATTCGCTCGATTCGTTCGCGATCACAACTTGGCAACCACCTAGGAATCTTGCTTGCACCAACATCATCTAGATCAACCCACCATAGATCAACATGGCATGCAGCATCTTGTGATGTAGCGCCATCGTAGAGATCAATCGAATGAATATGAGGTGTGATACTCGACATCGGGTCAAAGGACCTGACTATGCAGATGCGGGACGGCAGCTAAATCGTACCGCTGCGTCGACTAACTCCGGTAACTGACGCAGGGGAAAGAAATGATCGCCAGTACAAGTGCGATATCGAAACGTGCTACTTGTGAATGCCCGCCAACGCAACATTTGTGCGGCTCCAACCATTCGATCATCGGTTCCTGCAAACGCCATGATCGGAATCGGCAAAGGGACAGGCGGAGTGCATTCAAAACCATCGAGCAAAGCCAAATCAGAACGAAGCAAAGGGAGAAACAATTTTAAAGCTTCGGAGTTTTCACGTATTGCCGAAGGGACACCACCACCGAAACGATCAAGCTCATTCATCAGCGCTTGGTCATTGAGCTGATTCAGTGATCGTTCAACTCCAAGCCCATCGGGAGGCGCAGCAGCTGCGACAGCCAGTAGCGCAGGACGCCTCGTCGTTTCCAATAGTCGTTCGGCGACGAGGTAGGCTATCACAGCGCCCATGCTATGACCCATCAAAACAATCGGACATTCGCTCTGAGGTATCGCCTCAGCAAGTTGCTCCGCCAGCCAATGCACATCCGGGGGGGGCGGGTCGCCGTAGCGTTCTTCGCGCCCAGGGAGCAAGGCCGCGGAAAACCTGAGATCCCCTCGCAACAACTTAACCGTACGCACCAGACCCGCCGAACCGCCTCCAGCGTGCGGAAACCAATAGATATCGGCAGTTGCCGGCTCAACGTCCGACAATCTCCGGTACCAACGGCTGGTCATGGTCGCGTGCATCACCCGTATTCTACGCAGCGAAACCGATTAACCCAGCCCCCCTCAAACTTCCCGTAGCTGAAGTGGCCACACTTTAGGAAGCATTGAGGTATAAGGTTTAAGGAGTAAGCGGAAGACCGTAGTGCTTGCGCACTGACGCTTGAGAACCGTAGTGCTTGCGCACTGACGCTTAGAGTTCCACTAATTCGATCCAATGACCATCAGGGTCGCGTACGAAGACTTGCAATGCTCCGTCGGGGCGCGGTTTCGGCGGCCGATACTCCGCATTGACTTGTTTTAAATGAGCTTCCCAAGCCTTTAGATCTGTCACCCGGAGCGCAAAGTGATTGCCTCGGTTCGAACTATGGACATCTTGGTGGCGATCACCAATCAAATGCAACTCTTGCTGAACACCCAGTCGAAACCAAGCCCCAGGGAAATCAAACGCCGGCCGGGGCAACGATGGCAGTAGCAAAACCTGGGAATAAAAAGTGCGGCTTAACTCGACGTCGCGGACATGTAAAGCAACATGATTTAATTCAACGACGTGCATGATTTTGTCCGCGCGCACATGGAATACAAATCGGGATTACGAACTAGCAATCTTAGCGTCCAGTGCAAACGTATCTTCAAAATTATAGGGATAGAAATAACGCGCCACACGCTGGGCCAACATGACGATATAGGTACGTCGGAAACGAGCTTCTGTCGTCTCGCTGGTGTACTGTCCGGTTGTTACCGGATACGTGAATTCTTCAAGGTGGCGTCGAAACGCGCGTTTGCCTTCCGTGACATCATACACGGAGGTGGTTACTGCCGCACGACCGCGATAGAGTGTCGCGCCATCGCGCAATCGAAGGTCGCTGATTTCGATGACCAAGACTCGATCCGCTTCGACGGCTTTGCCAAGCGCCAAGAAATCCGTATTCTCCCAACCATTCGTATCACGCCATTGATCAATCTTGGCTTCGTCCACCAATTTGATCTTCTTAACTTCGGTTTCGAGGATTTCAGAGACCTGCCTTGAAAGCATTCGCGCGGCGACATCTTCTTGATACGGTGATGTATCACTCACGGCTACAATCGCCACGGTCTTTTCAATGAGCCCTTCATACTCGGCCGGCACACGCTCACCTTTGACAGCGTAAAGCATGCTGGAAAGCATTCCACATCCCGGAACGGCAACGATGAGCGTGATGACGAGACACAAAAAGGTGGCGGGATGTTTCCGGGCCATAGCGAATCCTTTCGCGGCGACTTCCGATTTCACTTCGAGCGAAAATCAAGCAAAAACAACGCGAAACAGCCAATGCAGCATGGCTGCCGTCGCGGCAAGCACGATTCCGCAAACGGTAATTAACATAAACCGATCCGAGAGGCAACGGTTAATTGCAACCGCTCTCAAAAGAACCGGGATCGTCCATACCGCTTGGCATGCTAGCAAAAAGCCCCCTGGGTTGACTCGCATGCTCGAGAGAAAACTTCCATGCATAAAATGAGCCCATGAGGTGGTCATGCCACAGCCCGGACAACGCATCCCAAAAACAATGTGGCAGTACACGGAGGTAGCCCCAGTTGTTGATGAGTGCCAAAGCCACTCGGACTTGGATTCAAACGACTGGCGATGACGAGCAAAGTCAACAAGCCCAACCCGGCGAGCAAAAGTATCCAACGCAGCGCACGGGGCAACGCGAGGGTATCTATTATCGGTGTCGGTTGCGGTGCGGGGGGATTCGCAGTGCTCACTGCCTTTAATGACTCAAGCATTAAGGTGTTGGGGTGGATTCAATCGCAATCTTGCGAAAGTAACCTTCGATCACGTCTCGATAATGAGAGGGAAGTTGTTGTCCTAGTTTCTGAAGCGCTTCTTCCCGGGCCGCTGGAGGTAGGTCACCCCAGTCTTTCTTCTCACCGAGATCTTTGCGATCGACATCCCCAGCACCTGAGCCTCCCGCAATCTGACTGTCTTGCATGGGCTGCATCTGACTATTCTTGTTATTCTCTTTCGAAGCAGCCTGCATCCGCTGTTGTTGTTGCTGTTGACGCTGTTTCTCAAGCTCTTCGATTAGCTTATCGAGTTTTTCAATGATCTCGACTTCTCGTTTAACTTCAGTATCCCCTGCACGTCCCAGATCCAACCGACGACCGACGTCAGACATCAAACGCGAGACTTCATCGAGTGGATTGGGTTTCCCTTTAGGAGTCAGGTCTGCCAACATTAATTTCGCAGTCATTTTATAGCGAAGCGGCAGTTGCTTTTCACGTCGCATCAATCTCTGCAAGTCTTCTTTTGCTTTCTCAGGTGCATCCCAAATCGCATGACGACACACAGCGCGGAAGAATAACAACGTAGCCGGATCAAGTGTTTGTTCGACTTCGACTGGGGTTAACCATTTCAAAGCTTCGTCGAACAGACGATTGCGTGCCAGGTCGCGCCCGAGCAACACGCGCACATCCGCTGCGAATGTCTTGGGCAGCTTTTGTTCCGCCGCAGCATCCATTCCGTCGCTCGACTGCTTCCACCGAAGCATCATTTCTTGCAATGGAGGATGGGCGGTTTTGAGAATGTTGAGTTCCAAAGCCAAGATGTCGGGTGTCTCGCTCCATTCGCTCTTGAAGGTCTCGATCGCTTGTGTCTGTTTATCACTCGCAACGTCAAAAGCAGACATGATCTGTTGTAATCGATTGACGGCAGCATCGATTCCTACCGGTTGCCAGTCTGCAGCGACAGAAAGCTCACTCCGAGATTCTTGTTCCGTGGAAGCCTCTTCCACTTTTGGTTCTTGGGACTGAACCATACTTGGACAAGCGATTAAACCGACCAAGACCCAAGCGTGCAGGACGGAAGATTTTCGTTAGCATCGTTCCCACTATTTCCTCTGCTCGGAGATGATATCACGAACAACTCGATACAGTCGAACTTGCCGTTCGGACAACTCATCCAAGAGTTGTTGCAAGTCTGCATCGGGTCGCGTGGCTTGCGCAATCTCGGAATACCGCTCTGTGGAATTTTTGATCCGCTGTTCTTGTGTCTTAATCAGTTTCAACTCTGCAATCTGATCGACCAAAGGATCCTCTTGCTGCTGGCCTTGGCCTTGCCCTTGCATCGGTGAGTTAGGATCTTTCTTTTCTTCCTCTCGTTTACGTTTTTCTTGTTGCAATGATTTAATCATCTCATCGAGCGCTGCGACAATATCTTCCTGCAAACCAGTCGTAACGAGATCGAGTTGAGTTTGACTGAGACGAGAGGAAACTCGCAACATGTCATCGCGTACTTCACCAAGGACTTCAGGAAAAGCACGTCCGCTACCATCTTCGGCGAGCAGCAATAATGCGCGGTCCGTATCCGCCGCGATCTTCTTTTCATCAAAAGCAAGATTGCTGGATTGAACATCGGTTTGACGATCCCGTTGTTCAACGGGTGTTGCAGCCAAAATCTTAGTCTTTTCAAGCACTTCGATCTGCTTCGCTGCAATTTCTTTCAGTCGGCTTTCCAAACGCGTCAGCTGCCGCTCGATTTCTTCTTCTCGCAGTTGCTTTAAAATCCGTTCCAGCTTTTCAGCCGCTTCACGTAGCTTATTTTCGGCTTCACGTTGTGGCTCAATGGCTTCCTGTTGCCGTGATTCTTCGAGCGCCTTCATTGCCTTTTGCATTTGCTCTTGAGCTTGCTGCAGCTGCTCGGCTGCCTGCTGCTGAGGAGTCTGTGGTTGCGATTCAGATGATTTGGACTCACCAGATTTTGACTCGTTTGAGTTCTGTGGCTGGGAGGGTTTCGAAGGACTTTGCGGAGAGTCTTTCGGTGGATCGTTTTTATCATCGGGTTTGGAAGGCGAATCTGAATTCTTATTTGAATCGGACTCTTTAGATTGCTTGTCATCCTTGTTTGGCTGATCTTCACCGGCAGGAGTCGGTTCTTTTTTGTCTTTAGGAGGTTGCTTGTCGTCTTTTGGAGCGCCAGAGTCTGACTTAGAAGGTTTCTGGGACTCATTCCCTGTGTCAGCCTGATCGGGAGCAGCATTGGCCCGTTGCTCGGCTTCAAGTCTTTCCGCGAGGTCTTTAGCCTTCTGTTCAACTTCTTTCTGTTGCGATTTAGCTTGTTCCGGATCGCTTCCACTTTCAGTTTGTCCGCGCGCGGATTTCTGAGCGCGTTCGAGTCGTTTGAGCTCGTTGACTAGTTGACGAATGCGCTCTTTCTCTTCACGAATGCGGGCTTGGCGATCTTCACTTTGAAGCAACTGAAGCAAGGTCGATAAAGAATCTTGTGTCGTCTTTTGATCTTTGATCGCTTGCGCGTAACGACCTTGGTCGATGGATTTTGTCGCTTCTCGAATCTTTTCCAGGATGAATGCGTCTCGCGCTTGTCTCGATGCGCGACGCAGCAGAGCCGCGCGTTCCGGGTTCTCGGCTGCTTCCACGTCAGCCAATCTCAAAAGCAATGTCTCGAATCGTTCAAATCGCTCACCGATCTGCGACTGCCGCTGGGTCAATGTCGATTCGGGAGCGTTTGATTCCGTTGGCGACTCAACTGATGACGACCCCGCATCGGGAACCTGGGCCATCAAGGGGAAAGCCATGCTTAAACCCAGCGAAGCCACCAGAACGGCGAGTCGTCCGTGCATCATTTGAATAAGTCCAATACGCGGCTCTTCTGTTCTTTCTCGGTCTCTTTGATCAAATTGCCTTGATCGTCGATCAATTCGCGGACCAAGTCTAACAACTCATTGTAACCTTCTAATTCGAGCATGCCCCGCAAGATTTCGTCTAAACGGAGTAAAACCTGTTCGCAAGCGTTAACGGAATCAACCGCAGCAGTTTGACCTGTTGGGGATTCGAGGGCTTTGGGCAAACCGTCGACAAGCCGGTCCAGGGCCAAAAACTCTTGTTCTAGCACCAATTTCAAAGGATCCCGTACCCGCCCCACCAGCCGTTCTTTCCGGTCAGGCGTATCTAAACGATTATTCGCAAGCTCCTCTAAAATGTCGTCGACTCCCGATGCAATTCCATTCAACTCGTCTTGACTCTTGGATGTTTGGAGGGCGGCCTGACGACTCCGGAGGATCATGAGTTGTCGACCACGGTCGTCCCCCTCTTCTTCTGTGTCGCGGGGCGCGTTTGGCTGGGATTGGGACAAAAAACGAGTTGATGATGGATTGGCTTCTGGTGAATTTGCCCAGCCCTCACGACGCACTTGATCTAACAGTTCGCGCAGTTGTTGAACTTCTCGAATAACTTCTTGCAACCTTGATCGTAATGCCAGTTCCTGCCGTTCGAGCCGCGCTAACATCTCATCAGGAGTGACGATTTGAACGCGCAAACGATCGCTAAGTCCGCGATGTTGCGGCCCCAAGTCATAGGCATCTCCGGCCTCAACAAGTAACGTGATTGCTCCACCGGGAACGAGGGACGGAATCTCTTTTTGAGTTTGTAACGCAGCCATATCGACTCGTTCCGCAAAAGCTCCGTCGCGTCCGAGCGTCAGCTTGCGTGACCAATTCGTTGGTTCGCTCCCTTCTTTGCCAACGATTGCAACGATGAGCTGCGGATTGATGATGCCGTAGTCATCCGTCGCTTGACCATTGAGCGGAAGGATGGCATTGGCCGTCATTGCATCACTGATTCCCTTCAATCGAACTTTGACTTCAGGTACTAAATCCGGCGCAACATGACGAGATAGCGATAAGGTGTAGGACTGCGTACATCTTGTGTATCAACCGGGATCAACCTTGCCGTCACAGGTTTGGAGAGTGAACCTAAACGCCATTCAAAGGTTTTGCCGGATTCGAGGATCAATGGCTTGGCTGATTGTGTGGACTGTGGTTCTCCAACGATCTCATGCGCCGCAATGACCTGTGATAAACCGGAGGTTGTGGTTCCTCGCAACAACACTGATGAACCTTCGGCGACACGGATTCCAGGTTGGAAGGGTCGGGCCGACTCGGCTAAACCGGCCTCCAGCAAATACGGGGGTGGTGAGATCACAAGCTGCAATTGTTGAATCGCTGGTGGTTCAATGGCTTGAATCTGCAAAATCATCGATTCGAGCATCAAAGCCGCGTATCTCGATCGAAAGACTATCGGTAATTGAGTCGAACGGTGGTCCGTCCAACGTGAAGGTTTGCCATCCATCGACGACCCGACCGGCGCGACGCATGTTGGTTTGACCGCGAATCCCGCTTTGTGTTCGATAGTAAACGACGCAGACTTCCGGGACGATTGCCGCTTCAGCACGCGCTCGAATGCGTAAAGCCGCTGGCTCACCTCGCGCGATCTTTGCCACACCATCCACAAAAGGAACCAATCGAGATTCCCGTTGACCGCCTGCTTCTTCGAGCGTCGTTAGTGGAACTTCTAAGCCAACCACCTCAAGGAATGCACGGCGCGGCCATGGTGCGTCCGAAGCTAGCAATAATCTGCCGAATGCTTGCCTGGCAGTTGCCGGTGCCAACAAAACTAGTAGTAATGTTGCAATGATGAGCGGAATGGCAATCGAAGCTTTTTGAGCAACGGGCTGCCAGCGAAGAGCTTCACTTGCATTCACTTGCGCGACCGTCTCGGCCGCCTGGAGATGAACACGTTGGAGCAATGGCACAGCGAAATCGCGATCCTGCTGATCGGATTTGCCAATGAGTTCAACCGCTGTAAGCAAGCGTCCCTGCAACTGGGGAAAGCGGCGTTCCAACAATAACGCAATTCCATCGATCGGAAGTTTACGTAGGGCGCCTTCGCGGAGGCCTTTAATAAAGAAGTAAGCCGAATGCCAACAGCACCGCGAGCAAGACGTATGGTTCGCGCCGAACGAGGCATTTCCTGTCCGCCTACTAATGTCGGCAAACGATCGACAACAAAACCAAGCCAAAAACCACCAAACAGAACCCCGATACTTAGCAAGACCGTTTCCAATCCTGTGCGCAAACGAAGCTGCGTTCGCACTGTACTAAGTGCTTTTTGGATTCGCGGATCGAGTTGACTCCACCAACGCTCCGACATAACTCAGTTACCGATCCTCGAAAAAAAGCGACGACAGTGAAAAATATGTGCGTACCTTATGCAAGCCGATTGAGGCGACGGATCACCCATTCAAAGATCAGCATACCAGCTAAACACCACATCAGGCTGGCATTTCTACGTCGCTGAAAGTCTCGATCGGGAGTTCCAGGCAAAATCGTTTCTTGTGGTTTTGGCGCCATTGCACTCGTCATGGTAAGCAATGTCTCGAAAGCGATTCGCTCGCTACCCGCCACAGGTTCCAGTGGTAAATACTGTCCCGTCGTTAGATTTGCCAGGGCAGCAAGCTCGACATCGTTGCGGCGAGGGCGTTCCAATTCCAACGTCGGCAGGCGAACTTGAACGCTGTCTTTAAAACTTGGCGATTGTTTAGGTCCCCCAGCTCAATACGAACTTCATACTGTCCGCCATATCGAGCAACAAACTGCCCGCCATAGGTGCCGCCGCGCGGCTGACCTTCGAGTCGGCGCAACTTCAGTGTTTTGACTCCATGCCCTGGTTCAAAGACTTGAGCGTCCACTTCGTTCGCTTCGAGCGGTTTGAACTGATCATTCAAAAGCACGGCGCGGATGGTGATATTTTCACCAACAATGGCTCGTGGTGGATCAACCAATAACACACCGCGATTGCTATCGCGAAGCAATCGGCCTTCGGCCGCCCATCGCACAAGTTTCGTATAGATTCGATCAAAATAGGCGTCACCTTCCGTACGCAAACGCCATAACTCACCGCTACCGAGAAAGAATGTTCGACCGGCTCCATAAAATTGCGACGCAATGAGAACGGGTAAATGGCCATCGACTGCGGTGGTCGGGTCAGAATAAGTCGCATAGACGGTCGCACCGGGTTTCGGTTCTCTCACAGAAAAGTAGCCATAGAACCCACTGAACGCTCCCCAGACTTGTCGTGATTCGTCCGCATTATCAATGGGACGCAAAAAGTCGGCGCGACGACCCTCTTCGGTCCATTGCAAAGGCCATGGCTCCTCACCTTCATAACGACCTTCTTCAAAGGAAACGGATCGACCTGCAAGGACCACCGGAAGAAGGTTTCTCACAAAGGTCTTTTGATCGTTGCGGCTTGCAGCCAACCTGGGCGTAAACACTGGTCCTGCGATGAGTGCAAACCCTCCGGCTTGCTCGGCGACCCAACGATCAAGCAACTCAATCTGTGCCGCATTCAATTGATCCCAATCAGGATCGAAAGCCAGGATCACATCGTAATCAAATAATGCTTCAGGAGTTGAAGGGAACTCATTGAGGATTTGGTCGGAGTCTTGGCTCATGCCGGGCTGACCACTTTGAAGCCAAACATCCAAAGCGATTTCGCTGTCACGATGAAGGAGATTGCGAACGAACTGATATTCACGCATCGGACCGCCGGCAATCATCAATGCCTTTAAGCGTCGCTTGATCACTTCGTATCGTGCTTGCAATTGATTGTCTTGCAAGTTCTGTTCACCTGCGACAGCGGCAACGCGAATGCCTATCTGCCGTCGGCCTACATTGTCGGGTTCGAGTTCAAACTTAAGTTCTAACGGCGCACCGTCTGCAGGCATCTCAACGCGTCGCGTCTCGACCGTCAATGGCTGCCATGGTTCGACATCTAAGCCGTCGAGTAACTGAACTTCGATTTCGCCAGGCGGTAATCCTGTAGCCTGTAAGGTACTCGATATTGCGAAACGATCACCGGGATAAACACGCGGTGGAACTTCGAGATCCACAATGCGGATATTTGCGGGCGGTCGCGATGTACCCAGACCCACTGCGAAGACGGGGACCGATTGTCGTTTGAGTTGCCTTCCAGCTGCATCTAGCGAGATACCACCGTTGTTTTGACCATCGCTTACTAACCAGACGCCAGCGAGTGTGGCCGGATCATGATGCCGTTGCACCCATTGCAACGCATCGCCTAAATGCGAGTGCGAACCATCGGCAGCAAGTTCGGCGGAAAACGATTGACTCGATTCCGCATCGGCTGCCTTCGTTTCTGTAACGGATTCTTCGGTCACCGGTTCTCGCGGACCAAATCCCCATAGCTTCGGCCAAGTATGTTGTGCACCGATCGTGCCGACGCTGCCTATGATCACGCATGCGACAATCGCTAACCCAACGCCGGTCAGCGTTGCCGGAGCGCTGCGCGCTGCATCGTGAGTCCATGAGAGCCAAGCCGATAACAGCAAGAACCCCAGAGCAATTAAAGCGAATAATCCGCCGAAATAACTCCAGCCAATGAGACTCGTTGAAACTTTGCCGAGACTTTTTGCCAGTGCATCGGTGTTTTGCTTCGCAGACTTTTGGCCAGCGGTCCATAATTCCATCGGCTCATCAGTCGTTCCCGTCGCATAGACCGTCAGCAAATGCTGACTTGCAAGTTTTTCGAGAAACGGGGTTTCACTCACGATCTGCTTGACAACATCAATTCTGGTACTCGAGCCTTCAAGATCCGTAGCCGGTAGCGACATGCTTTGACTCGTGTCGATCAAGACTACCGCTTCGCTCGGACGCTCGATTCTTTGACGAGCGCGCCGTTCAGGCTGCAGGAAAAACAATACAAGCAACGCAATGCCCGTAAAGCGTAACAAGAGTAATGAGGCCCGTAATGGTCGCGGTAATTCATGGACATCGCGTCGATACCAGAGAAAGAGCCAGTAGATCGTGGCTCCGCCGAACAGGAGCAGAAGGGCCCAGGCCCACCAGCCACTGATGGCATCGAATCGCTCGAAGCGATAAACCAGTTGTTCATCAATCAACTGCTGCGTGTCGTTCATGTCCGCCCCAACAAGCTTGCAGGTTGATGATGGTAACTTGCCCAATAAGCAACGAATTGTTCAGCGATCAGGATACCGGCTAGTAAAGCTAACATCAGCAATACACGTGCTGAACTTCCCGTCGAATCACTCCTCTCTGTCAAAGCCGCTGCTTCGATGATCTCAAGTCGATGAGGACGGATCGATTGAATCAAAGCATTTCTATCAATACGCGTTAAATTACCTTCGCTACCATCGACAACCAACGGAATGGGCATACCTTGCGGTCGACCGTCTAACGTGGTTGTCCATAACTCGCTGACACCTGCCGTGAATAAATTAGTGAAATTCACCCGATCTTCTATCAACGCAGTCGCTGGATCCACAGTTAATGTGGGTGCCACGCCATCGGCTGTCGCCGGCAAGTTCATTTCAATCGAAGCACGGGGCGGAAGGGTTGCGGGCATCCATTCCACCGTCCGCGATACATTGGATTCGGTTAGATCAATTCGGATACTCTCGCCAACGGCATAAGAGGTCGCCGGTCGTTTCGCCAGAGACATTTCGGCCGCAGCACGCAAAGTGAATACAACAAAAGTCGGATCCACCGGCCAGTTCGTCCAGTTTCGATCTAGTCCCGTAAGCATCCACAGAACTGTCCCCTGCCCTAATCGATGCACGAAACTCAACGGTCTATCATCCGAGAGTCGCAGTAGAACGGTCGGTGAAGCCGATTCCGGGCCAATCTCCCAATTCAATGACTGTTGAACTCGGACGGAACTCAGCATTGAAGGGCCGAGCGCTGCCAATGGCGCCGTGATCGGGTGAGGCTGGTCGAGGTTTAAATCCAAACGATCGCTGCCAACGGACCGTTTCAATGGCGATGCACCGAGTAGTCGTCCCGGAAGCAGTCCAGCTTGACCACCGAGTTGTTGGTTATAGTTTTCGACACGAGTGGCTTGACCACACCAGATACCCAACCCGCCTCCTTGTTCAACATAGCCTTTAAGTGACGTTGCCGTGGAGGTATCAAACTCTGGCAAGTTAAGTAGCCATACCAAATCGTAAGTGCTGAGATCTTGGACCGACGCGGACATTAAGTAAGACAGATTGCGAACATCAATGGTCCAGCCAGTACGGATCGAGTTTCCTGGATCGATTGCTGAACGGATGTAATACGGCAGCGGATCATCGGGATTGTTTTGTATCAGCAGCAATTTGCGAGATTCAACAAGAGGAAGGACACAAGCACGCAGGTTATCTTCGGGAACGACGTCTTCGGGAAGTTTGACTTGGATCGCATGATGTCCGGGAGTATCGATATAAACTTGAAAAAACTTTGACCGCTTCCGACCCTGCATCAATTCGATCGAAAAGTACATCGGGGAGAGGCTCAACGTTACCGCTTACAGTTTGCGTTGCATTAGGAACAACGCCTGAACCATATCGAATGATGCTCGTCGACATCGTGACATCCGTCACCGCTTGATTGGAATAGTTGTGGACTTTCACCCGTACGCGACAAGGAACACCTGCCGCCCAAACGTCGCCTAAAGGAGCGAGTTCGGTAACTGCTAGGTTCGTATCCTGGAGAGGTCGCACAATCAATCAACTTAAGATCGGCCCCAATGCTTTGTAAGCTTGCCAATCTGATCGTTTAAAGATGCAGTCGATTGCCACTGTGCTTGCCTCAGATCACTCAAGACATAGATATGGCTTTGATCGGCCGCAGTATGTTCAACCAAATCTGCGGCAAACTGCATGGCCGGTTCCAGACCGGCGGATAAAGGGGATGGTGATGTTGCCATCACGCGCGCGATCTCGCGGTTACCCGGAACAATGGTCTGGCCACTGATGTCGGCTGCTACGTCACCCGCAGATTCAGAAGCTCGCAATGCGAGAGCGGCACGACTCGTGCGAAGGCACCGTCAATTGATGGCTTCCTTCATCTTCGCTCAGTCGTTTGGTGAAACCTTCGAATGCATTCAATGCTGTTTGGTAAGCCGACACGCCCCCTTGGGACCGATCTTGCATCGAATAGCTATCGTCCAAAATGATGACGTGATGTTGTGTGTTGCCTCCCAGTGCATCCAGCAGACGAGAGCCACTGATCCAACCAGCGAACATTGCCACTAGCAATCCAACTGCCAGCGTGCGCAGTGAGAGCAGCAACAACTGCCGCAAAACCACCCACTTACGTTGTTTTCGATATGCGGCGAGCAAAAACTCCATCGCCGCCCATTGCTGGCGACGATGGCGAAGTAGGTTGATTAAGTGCACTAAGAAGGGAGCGGCGAGGAGCACGAACCCGGCGGCGAGTGATGGGTAGAGAAAATGCATGGATCATTTTCTCCCTGAGCCATGGAAACCGAGGCGTGCTGAGAGGAATGCAGCCAGTACGCCTCCAATCGCTTCGTCAGTAACCGCAAGTTTGTAATCAACCATCAAGCGTGCACAACCACGTCGAGTGCGTTCAAGCCAATCTTGTACGGCTGCTAGATATTCTTCTCGTAAAGCGCGTGGATTGCAGTTGAGCATTTCCAAGGCTTCGAGCCCTTCGAACCTCGTCGCGCCAGAAAAAGGAAACTCAAGTTCATCGCGATGGACCGTATGAAGTACCAGGACTTCATGTCCGCGCTGTCGTAAGACACCTAATCCATCCACCAGATCATCTTTGATCCCGAGCAGATCGCTGATCAGCACGACCATGCCACGCCGCGGCAACGACTCTGCTGTTTTGGTCAGAACGTTAACGAGGTTTGTCGCATCGCTGGGTTGCGTACCATCCAAACCGTGAAGGATTCGATCTAATTGACCGTTGCTCGTTTTTGGAGGAACGGTTAGGCGAATATCCTGGGCAAAGGTAATCAACGAAGGGGCATCCTGTTGCCGTAACAAAAGCATTGCCAGGGCCGCTGTAACGGCTGCGGCGTATTCATATTTGTTGGCTTCGTCTTTACCGTACTGCATGCTCGCTGACGAATCGACGACGATGGCGCAGCGGAGGTTGGTTTCTTCTTCGTACTGTTTGATATGCAGTCGATCTTGGCGCGCCCAAACTTTCCAGTCGATATGGCGCAGGTCATCACCAGCAGCATATGGACGGTGCTGCAGGAACTCGACCGATTGGCCGAAATAGGGACTGCGGTGCATTCCTGATAGAAAACCTTCAACAGCCCGACGCGCCCGCAGTTCAAGTTGGCGGATGCGCCGAACTGCATCAGGACGCAATAACCTTCTGGAGTCGGGCATCCCGTGTCAACTCGTTTTCATCAGCGGGGGTTACGGACATAATGCGCTCAATGACGTCGTCACTGCTCACACCTTCACTTTCGGCCGAATAGTTCACCATCACGCGATGTCGCAGCACCGGTTTGGCCAAGCTTTGGATATCTTCGACGGTCACATGGCAGCGACCAGATAACACCGCTCTTGCTTTGGCGCCTAGCACCAAAAACTGAACCGCGCGTGGACCGGCTCCCCAGCTAACCATTTCGCTTACGAAATCCGGCACGCCTTCGCCGCCGACTCGCGTTTGACGCACGATCGATAGGGCATAACGGATCAAATGGTCGCTGACCGGGACGCGGCGCACGAGTTGTTGCAACCGCAAAATTTCTTCGGCCCCCAATACCGGTTTAACCTCGCCGACCGTTGTCCCCGTGGTGCGACGTGCCACCTGAAATTCTTCGTCGAAACTGGGGTAGTGGACGAAGACTTTGAACATGAAGCGATCTTGCTGCGCTTCGGGAAGCGGATAAGTTCCTTCTTGTTCGATGGGATTCTGTGTTGCCAAGACAAAGAAGGGATCGCTGAGAACATGACGTCTGCGGCCGACCGTGACTTGACGCTCCTGCATCGCTTCGAGCAATGCCGCCTGGGTTTTTGGGGGCGTACGGTTGATTTCATCCGCCAAGATGACGTTAGCGAACAATGGGCCTTCCATGAACCGCAAGGCTCGATGACCGGTGGACCGATCTTCCTCCATAATCTCTGTCCCCGTGACGTCGGCAGGCATCAAATCCGGGGTGAATTGAATGCGACTGAAAGTCAGATCGAGACTTTTGGCCAAGGTGCTGATCATGAGGGTTTTTGCCAATCCGGGGACACCCTCCAAAAGGCAATGTCCGCGGCTAAAGAGACTCACCAATAAATGGTCAATCACTTCCTGTTGGCCAACGATGACCTGCCCTAACTGTTCCAATATCCGGGACCGCGCCACTGCCAAGCGTTCTGCGTCACGCTCGTCAATCTCTCCGCCCGCCGGGTTGGCCACCGACTCGACACTCATGCAAACATCCTCGTAAAGTTTTGCGAAACCTATGTAGCATAACACGTTCGCGCATGGGTAGCTACGCACGCATCAAGTCTGAAGAAAGTCGGTTCTGGCCCATAACGCTTGCTGCCGGCATGGGAAAACGGCCACCCAAAACTTCCCCGCGCACCCACAAAGGGTGAGGATCATGGAGGCCGAGCTATGAGCGAAAACTTCCAATTTAATTCAGCATACGCGATACGAACGGATTAGCAAAACCCGCAGTCTCCTAATAAACTGGATTAAGACGCTAAAGCCAGTTTGCGGTGATTGGTTTGCCCGTGCATGCTGTCTCTCATGCGTGTTGGCGCGAACTTGCGGCACAGCATGGGAGCTCAAGGTCGAGACTCTTGCTCGGGGACTCTTGCGGACCCCCGAACTCCTGATTAGTCTACCGATCGCGCGGCGGTTTGCGCGGTCGAAACTCGAACGTTGTCTGGCTGAAAGCGTTCGCACGCAAGACGCGGAAAACAAATCACCGATAGTGACGAACCTATCCTATCCATTGAGCGTGATGTGCTGGTCATGCAGAATAGTGGTCGACCAACTTCTGAACACGCCAATATTCGTATCGAGCGCATCGACCCTTCCACCGGAAGATTGATGAACTCATGGAAGTTCCTGCAACGAAGTGAGATCACAATCGGTCGATCACCGGAGCAGGACATTGAGATCCACGATCCTTATGTTTCGAGACATCATGCAAGCCTGATTCTCAAGGATGGCGTGTGGCATCTGGTATCTCATGGACGCAACGGCGTCATGATCGGAGACCAGACGGTTGAAAGCTATGAAACGAATGGCGATCTTGAATTTCGCTTAGGTCCAAAGGGACCCTTGCTTCGTTTTGCCGTCGCCTATGAGAACATCAGTCGATCGACTTTGGGAACGATCGAATTCGATCATCCCATCCAGCTTGAGACCCTTGATGACGATTTACCGACTCAAGAATTGTTCAACTTGGATAACCAACGATTACAGAAAGAGGTCACCGAGATCGCCGAAAGCGACTATTTTCAGAAGCTGCAGAAATTAGCGTCTGAGATGCGTCGACGACGCGAAACATGATCGATAGATGTAACCATTGATTTTGATTCTTACGCTTGCTCTGTCCTCTCAAGTATTTGGCGGAATCTTGAGAGTTATCAGGGCACCGCGTTTCCTTTAATTTTGAATTGTGCAGGGACTAGTACTGTGGCCAAGATCATTTCCACGCACTCCTTTCGCGGCGGAACCGGCAAGTCGAATACAACCGCCAATCTAGCCGTTTTAACGGCCAAGCAAGGTTATCGGGTCGGTGTGATCGATACCGATATTCAATCGCCGGGCATTCACGTGCTCTTTAGACGTGATGAATCGACGATTCGAAAAACGCTCAATGATTATCTCTGGCACCAATGTGCAATTGAAGATGCCGCGTACGATGTAACGTCTACGGCACTGGGAAGTTCGACCGGTCCAGATGATCGTCGTAAGCTTTATTTGATCCCGTCGAGTATCAAGACCGGCGAAATCGCTAAAGTCTTACGGGAAGGATATGACGTGGGGCGATTGAACGATGGATTCCAAGCCCTCTTAAAGGTTTTGCAACTCGATTATCTGTTCATCGATACGCATCCAGGCGTCAATGAAGAAACGCTGTTATCGATCGCTGTATCCGATGCGCTGGTTTTGTTGGTTCGTCCTGATCAGCAAGACTTTCAAGGAACTGCCGTGACGGTTGAGTTAGCGCGCAAACTCGACGTTCCCGACATGTTCGTGGTTGTCAATAAAGTTCCACCCGACGTCGATATGGCGAATCTCAAAACGCAAGTTAAGGGACTTTTCAATGTCGATGTCGAAGCCTTGTTGCCGTTGAGTATGGAAATGGCCAAGACTGCAAGTGGAGACATCTTCTGTAATCGTTATCCAAACCACGCTCTAACCCATTCGCTGCAAGCGATTGTGCCTCGTTTGATCGGCGCCCCAGCTTCATGTAAATGATCTGATCGGTGCAGTTGCCTAACCATTTTCAACATCCTGGAGAATTGCCACCGTGACCAGTCGCTCAAGTCATGATGAAGTGGACATGCTGTTGGGGCGTCTCAAGTCAGCGACCGCGCCTCTGCGAGAAGTGCTTAGAGAGCTGTATGCACAGTTCGCCGCTGAAGATGCCGGTGAAGTGGCGACTTACATCCCTGAGCTCGCAAAAGCGAATCCGAGCTGGTTCGGTATTTCAATTGTCACGGTTGACGGGCAAGTATTCGAAGTTGGGGACAGTGAAAAGCTATTCTCGATCCAATCGATATCGAAGCCCTTCGTTTACGGCATGGCGCTTGAGGATCATCAGACGGAACACGTGCTGAGTAAAGTCGGAGTTGAGCCAACGGGTGAAGCGTTTAATGCGATTGTGCTTGATGAAGCCTCGAATCGCCCGTTTAATCCAATGGTGAATGCAGGTGCCATCGCAGTATCCGATTTGATTCGCGGCAAAGATCTTCCCGAGCGCGTGAGTCGTTTGCTGGAAAAATTCGGTTTGTACTGTGGTCGCGAAGTCTATATCGATAACGCAGTCTTCATGTCTGAACGAACCACCGGTCATCGAAATCGTGCAATCGGGCACTTGATGCGAAACTTTGAAATGGTGACGCCTCAATTTGAAGAATCTTTGGAACTGTACTTTCAACAGTGCTCCATCTTGGTGAATTCAAAAGACCTTGCAGTCATGGGCGCCACACTGGCAAACGGCGGCGTGAATCCATTCACTGGCAAACGTGCGATTGAACAGCAATACGTCAAATATCTGCTCAGCATCATGCTCTCTTGCGGCATGTATGACTATGCGGGCGAATGGGCGTATCGCGTTGGTATACCAGCGAAAAGTGGCGTGGCCGGCGGAATCGTTGGTGTGATTCCCGGAAAATTTGGGATCGGAGTATTCTCTCCGCGACTCGATTCAAAGGGAAACAGCGTGCGCGGTGTCAGTACGTTGCGTGCGTTATCTGAAAAATTCGGCCTTCACATCTTTGAATCGGGATTCACGGGCCCTTCAATCACCGAACAGATGTCAATCTCACGACTCCGCAATAAGTAGCTACCGTCGCCAGACGGTAGACCGTCCTGGTAACTACCGTCGCCAGACGGTAGACCGTCTTGGTAACTACCGTCGCCAGACGGTAGACGGTAGACCTATCCTCGTCTTGAAATCATTTTTAGAAATCACAACGACTTAACCGCTTGTTGATTTGATGGGGAAGAAAGGGCCAGAGAGGGTTTGGGTGGCCTGATAAAAACTTTGCCTCCACGCCTAGTTAGCAGGTTATCTTTCCCGGGAATCTTGTTGCGCAATGCCTGCACTGAACAATCAAATAGTGACCCCTTATCGTCCACAGTTGCGATCCATAAACCCTAAACAAACCGGGCCATCGCAGGATATCGCACCACGAAGGACACGACGAGCACGAAGGATTCGGTATCAGCATTCTTCTTTATTTGAAACTTTTCGAACGTCATTCTGTGAACAGAACAGTTACGAGTAGGTATACAACTTCCTCTCGAAACCTTCATGCACTTCGCGCCCTTCGTCGTGACATGCTTCGTTACCAACATGTCCGGCAAACGGTGAGCGGGCAATGAGCGAGATAAGCGAACTAAAAGGCGCAACGCTTCCAATGGTTGCAGCTTAGAAGTTTTTATCAGGCCAGGGTTTGGGTGAGGCCCTCCCCGGCCGCTACGGCGTCTGATCCTTCCGCAAGCGGGCGGGTAGGTTTGAATAATTAGTTTCAATCCCTACCGCACGCTTCGGGTTGTGATTTCATGGGTTCAATACACCTAATCATGAATGCGGTCTGAACCGCCAATCTTGACGAGCTTATTGTAAAGTCCGAGGATCAAGAACGTGGGAGCCCACTGTCCCACGAACTGGCTTTCCTGTTTGCGATGCGAGCATTGAAGCACCAGGGATGCGACGATCGAAGCTCCAGCAGCCCAAAGAAAAATATCCGAAGGAAGCTTCGCGGTCTGTTCTTCGATTGTACGAGCAACAACGCCTTCGGAGTGACGTTCAGCCGAGGTTCCGCGGTGACCCATCATTCGTTCCATAGTGTCGCGCATCATCATGTTTACTCCTAACCAGGGTTCTTCTTTGTAACGTAGGAGGGAGGGAAAATTGGACCTCAAGCCTCCGGAGACTTGAACTTCAGAGCGAATTACGTGCCTTTCGGATTAACTCATATAACCGGAATTACTTGCTTACCTTCTCCCCGCTAATTTTTTTGCGCAAGCCGCAAGGCGGGTTTTTGTGACCTAAGTTACCCGGGGGAATTGCGCGCGAATTTTTTTGCTGCACGCTCCCTTGGGAGTCTACAAATATGAGATGGTTGCAACAGGTCCACCGTCAATCGTGGCTTTTAATAGCTGAAATGGTGGATACGGTTCGGCAGGCTTTGTCGCTCGATCAGCAATCGGCTTCCGGTGCGGAACTCATGTCGCTGGAAGACCGCATTCTCTATAGTGCTGCACCCATGGCGGTTGACGTTGCGCAATTGCACATGGATCAAGAACAGGTCACGGCAGCCGATTGCAGAGCAACAGAAATTGTCACGGGCAACAATGACGGCCCATCGCGCAGCGCCGAAGATATGCTTGCGCTTCTGGACCAAGTGACCTGTTTGGTTGAACAGGAACTCGGTAGTGACCAATCGCTCATACAAGCCTATGAGATCGCCTTCGTTGATCGAAGTCTGGAAAACTTAGACGGGTTGCTCGAAGACCTCAAAGCATCGCGGGGTGAGAATGTTCATCTCGATGTTCGGTTTATCGACACAGATGTTGATGGCATATCGTTTATTGGCGAAGTTTTGGGTCAGTCGGAGCATGATTACCAAAGCGTCCATCTATTGACCCACGGCACGGGCGGCGCGTTTCAGTTGGGCAATGCATGGCTAAACTCCGAAACGATGTCCGCGCGCGCCGGCGACCTAAAACCTTGGATGGCCGGCCTAACGGATGATGCCGATTTGCTCGTATACGGTTGCTCGGTCGCGAGCACCGAAGTGAGTCAAGCGTGGCTGAGTGATCTGAGCGATTTACTGCAAGTTGACGTTGCAGCGAGCACGGACCTGACAGGTAACACCGCACTCGGCGGCGATTGGGAGTTTGAGTATCGAGTAGGCTTCATCGAAACGAGTTTGATGACTCAAAGCGACTGGTACGGATTGCTCAACGCAGCACCGACAGTCACCGCCGATACCGTCAACACTTCAAGCGGAACACCGGTTAACTTCAATGTGCTTTCCAACGACAGCGATTCGGATGGCGGTACGTTGAGTGTCGTGGAATACTCCACGCCAACTGATGGCAGCCTTTCCTATACTGGCTCTGGTGCTTTCACTTATACTCCAGGAACATTTGGTGCCAATAGTTTTCAGTATCGTGTTGATGACGGCCAATATGCGCTCGGACATTATTACGCTTTGGCTGGAAATGGGAACGATGCGATTGGAGGCAACAATGCTTCATCGATCACCGGCACCACGACGGTTGCAGGTCGTTTTGGAAACGCGTTGAGCTTTGATGAAGTCGACGATCGCGTTACGATTCCAGACTTCGGCTACACCACCGCATTCACACTAAGTTTTGATTTTAAAATTGATGACAACACGGGGAGCCAGTTTCAATACATTTATAGCCATGGAACGGTTTCGACGACCAACAGTATCAATATTTACTTGGGAGAAGCCAGTCACTCGACGTTGGCAGGGGTTCTACTAACGAATATTGCCGATTCGAATGATTCGACCTACAGCAGTGAACTGAACGTCAATATTGCAAGCTTGATCAACGATGGTAACTGGCATAACTACACGCTGACAGTCGATTCAACAAACGGTGCGAGGGTCTATATTGATGGCACTCTAAGTATTAGCAATGCAACACGCATGACAAATAGCTTCGACCCTTCTGGCAGCATGTTCCTTGGGGGTCGTAATGATGGAGACGTTCAACGCTTCTACGGTGGTATGCTCGATACGTTGCGTATTTACGATCGCGCGCTGACGGGAACGGAAGTTGCGAATCAAGCGAGTGCGACGACGCTTGTCGGTAATGTATCGTTGAATTTGACGAACGTTGTGACGGTGACGAATACCAACGAAACGGTCAATGGTACTACAACCTCAATCGCTTCACTTAATGCATCCAACGGTGGTGACGGCATCTCGTTGCGTGAAGCAATCACGGCGGCCAACAGTACATCAGGGATCGATACGATCAATTTCAATATCGCAGGGACTGGCGTCCACACCATCACTTTGGCTTCAAACCTTCCGAATATCTCCGGTGGCACTATCCTCAATGCAACGACGGAGTCTGACTACGCAGGTACTCCGCGAATCGTGATCGCTTCAGGTGGTACCGCTACGGATGGTTTAACACTTGTTTCAGGCAGTTCGGGGAGCACGATCCAAGGTTTCGGCATTCAGGGTTTTTCTGCCAACGGGATCAATGTTTATAACTCGAACAACAGTACGATCATTGGCAACTACATCGGAGTGAACTCGACGGGCAACACGGCGGCTGCAAATGCGATCGGGATCAATGTCTGGGACGCCGCGAATCTCACGATCGGTGGTACGACGAGTACGCAACGCAATGTCATTTCGGGAAACTCCAATCTCGGGATTAATCTCGGCGGTACCGGAAGCACCACTGGAACCATCATTCAAGGCAACTACATCGGCATTGGTGCAGATGGTACCACGGATGTTGGAAATCGCTGGCACGCGATTTATGTAGCCACCGCGATCAACGGTACGATTGGTGGAACCGTGAGTGGTTCGGGCAACGTGATCAGCGGAACGGGGACATTCGGGGGCGGAGCTGCCTACGGCGTCTACTTGTCCGCCAACGCATCGGGTTGGTCTATCAAGGGCAACACGATTGGACTCAATGCCGCAGGAACTGGGATCGTTGCAAATGAAGGTGCAGGGATTATCGTGCTCTCCACGAACAACACCATCGGCGGCACGACGACTTTAGAGCGAAACATCATCAGTGGTAATAACACGGTCGGGATCAACTTGACCGGTACCGGCGCTACCTACAACACGATTCTCGGCAACTACATCGGGACTTCGGTTACGGGACTGGTGGACTTGGGCAATGCCGAAGACGGGATACAGCTTGATTCTGGCGCGTCGAACAATACGATCGGTGGTTTAACGGCCGCATCACGTAACATCATCTCCGGCAATAACAATGCCGGGATCGCGATTGATAACGGTACGACTTCTAGCAACACCATCATTGGCAATTACATCGGACTCGGCAGTGACGGCAGCACATCGATTGGAAACACGCATAACGGCATCAACGTCAATGCGGCCGTGAGCACAACGATCGGATCGTTAACCGATACCGGCGGTCGTAACGTGATCGCTTCCAATGCGATCCATGGGATTGGGTTGACAGATACCGTTAGTACCTTCATTTATGGTAACTACATTGGTACGAGCGCTGCTGGCAACGTTGCTAAAGGAAACGCTGGTGACGGAGTGCGCGTCGGCGGAACAAGTAGTTCGACACGCATCGGCTGGACATCCACCACTGCGGCAAACATCATCGCCAACAATACAGGAGATGGAATTCTAGTTAGCAGTAGTTCCGCAACGGCCGCAACGATTCTGGGCAACTCCATTTACAGCAATGGCGAACAAGGAATCGACTTGGGTGCGGACGATGGCAATACCGTCAATGATGCAGGGGATAGTGACGGAGGTTCGAACGCAACGCAGAACTTCCCTGTGATTACTTCGGCCACGAGTAGCTACACCGGGACGACTTTGGTCGGCACCATCAACAGTAACGCTTCGAAACAATATCGCATTGAGTTCTTTGCCACGCGACCCGCAGCAGCGGATACGACTTATGGCGAAGGCGAACGCTATCTTGGTTTCACCACGGTCACCACGAATGGTTCTGGAAACGGCTCGTTTAACTTCTTATTGTCCAACGTTTGGGTCAATGCGAGTGATCGTATCACGGCAGTGGCGACCGTTGATAATAACGACGGAACCTACGGAGCAAGCTCTGAATTTGCAGCGAACACCAATGCCACGAGCTCTGGGGTCGTCGTGGTCGATACGACGAGTGACACTTCCGATGGAACAACGACGAGCATCAGCGGGTTAGGTGGCGCACGTGGCGCGGACGGACGTATTAGTCTGCGCGAAGCGATCACGGCGACCAACAATACGACCAACGGTGCTAGCGCCGATATGATTGTCTTCAATATCTTTGGCTCGGGAGTGCAAACTATCACCGTTGGAGCTACCGCCCTTCCCTCGATTAGCCAAGCGTTATTGATTGATGGTTGGACCCAAAGCGGTTACACGTCGACACCGGTTATTGAACTCAACGGTAACAATGCGGGTGTCACTTTAAATGGTTTGACATTGGTTTCGGGAAGCGGCGGAAGCACGATTCGCGGATTGACGATCAATCGATTCACCGGAAACGGGATCAGTATCACGTCGTCTAACAACACGGTGATCGAAGGGAACTGGATCGGGGTTGATAATACGGGAACGAGCAAGTCGGCGAATGCCCTAAGCGGAATCAATGCATCGAGCTCCAGTGGGTTGATGATCGGTGGTTCGACCTCCGCCAGCCGCAACATCCTCTCTGGCAATAATCAGCGAGGTTTCTTTGGCGATAACGTCGACACGAGTTTCGTCTATGGCAACTACATCGGCACCGATGTCACGGGAACGGTCGACATCGATACCGGAACTGCAAATACTCTCCAAAGCGGTATCTTGCTCCAAAATGATTCCGATGGAAACCAAATCGGTGACACTTCGAACGCTGCACGCCGCAATCTTATCTCAGGGACCAATCACTATGGGATGGAAATCCTGAGTTCAACTTCGAACAACAACACGGTTGTCGGAAACTATTTCGGCACGGACGTGACTGGATTGGTCGCATTAGGAAATACCAACGGCGGATTTTCATTCTGGGGCTCGGGCACAGGCAACCTTTTAGGTGGCAACGTCATTTCAGGAAATAGTGGAATTGGAGTGCTAGTTGGCTCCACTGCGGCCTCGTCACAAATCCAAGGCAACTACATTGGCGTAGGTGCCAATGGTTCGACCATCATTGCCAATGGTACGGGGATTCAAGTCGAAGGTGGCGCGACCAACACATTGATCGGCACGAATAACGATGGCAGCAATGATGCGGCAGAAATCAATACCGTTTCAGGGAATGGGGTCGGCATCGTCATAACCGGTTCCGGTACGACCGGCACGACGGTCTATGGGAATTACATTGGAACCGATGCTTCGGGGCTTCTCAGTCGCGGCAATACCGGGGATGGGATTCAAATCCTTGCCGGTGCGACAGGGAATACGATCGGCAATTCCGGGTCAGCACGCCGCAATATTATCGCTGGCAATGGCGGGGACGGAATTCAAATTGATGGTGAAGCCAGCGATAGTAACTTAATCTACAACAACTACATCGGTTTAGCGTCGAACGGAACCACGGTTCTAGGAAACAGGGGAAATGGGATTCTGATTACCAATGGTGCAGATAGCACGACGATTGGTGGCAATGGTCTCGGTAACGTGATCATGGGAAGCGGTCTATCGGGAATCAAAATCGATGGCGCTACAAACTTTAGCGGGATCTTTGGAAACTACATCGGGATAAACATTGCTGGGACCGTGATCTTCGGGAACGGTCAAAGCGGTATTTACTTGGACAATGCTGCCTATTCAACAACCATCGGTGGAACCGGTGCGGGACTCGGTAACATCATTGTCGACAGCGGGCGATTTGATAGTACCTATAATGCTGGGATCACGATTCAGGGGACTTCGACCACTGCTGCCAATTTGATCGTTGGCAACTCCATCTATAACAATCGTGGCCTAGGCATTGACTTAGGGACCGTGGGTCGCACCGACAACGACAATCTAGACGGCGACACTGGGCCGAATGGTCTGCTTAATGCGCCTGTCTTGACCACGGCTACGACCAACGGGACGACCGTCACGATAAGCGGAACACTCAATACGGTTGCGAGTACAGGAAGCATCGTTGTTTATTTTTACGCCACACCTGCCAATGGTAATCTGACTGACCGGCAAGGTCGACGATACTTAGGATCCACAACGACATTAACGACTAATGCAAGCGGTAATGTCAGCTTTACTAACGTGGCCTTAACAGCCGCTGTGACAGCAGGCGAGATTATCACTGCTACCACAACTTCATTTGGTGACACTTCGGAATTCTCTCAGGGCATTGTCGCTACAGCGAGTTCCGGTAACTCCGCACCCAGCAATTCGCAATTGACTGCGGTGACAGCTGGGGGTCTCACGATCAACAGCGGTTCCGCAAACAATACGTACTTGCAAGCGGAAAATGGAAGCAGTGTTGTTGGTGGCCGTACGCAACTTTCGATGGAATTCCAGTTCCAAGCGGAAGCCATTGCGAACAATCAGATGTATTCGCTGGTGACTTATGCCACTTCAACCAACGGTGACGCACTATTCTTCGCGGGATCCAAATCTGGTTCTTCCGAAAGTCTGATACTTCAAATTAATGGTCAGTTGGTTGCGGTCAACTATGACGTTGACGCTATCTTCGACGGCAATCGGCATTCCCTCGGGTTCACTTGGGATCAATCCGGTGGTGCGTGGCAAATTTACCTTGATGGAGTCTCAATCGGGTCGGGAACGGGATTGGCGACCGGGCAGTCGCTCGCAACCGGAGGCGCTTTGACCTTTGGGCACGATATGGATGCAGGAGCAAATACCTGGACCCCGTCAACCACTTCTGCATTTAAGGGAACGCTCTACGATATCCGCGTTTTTAGTGATGTCCGCACGGCAGCCGAAATCGCTAGTTCCTATCAGAGCGATATTCGCTACAACGAAGGGAATCTCGTCGCCGATTGGAACATGAACGATTTGACACCTGGGGGAAAGGTGACGAATACGGTCGCCAATAACAGTTTAATCGTCAATCAAATCACCCTTCCCGGTTTCACTTCGGGTACCGCTGTACTAACGGCACGTGTTGATGAAAGTGCAACGACGGGCACGGTAGTCGGAACCATCTATGGCACAGACTTGGATCGCGAAGCTCGTATCGCTTCGCTTCTCTCTGCGGATTCGTCGCTTCGATACAACGCGGAGACGGGCAAATTTTATAAGGTGGTCAATTCAACATTGACATGGTCGGGCGCTCAGACGGCCGCTGTTGCAACCACGTTGAATACCGTTGCCGGTCAGTTGGCGACCATTGGCTCAGCATCTGAGAACGCGTACGTCACCAGTCTAATTACTGCGACGAGCTGGCTTGGTGGAAGCGACTCGATCGTTGAAGGAGTTTGGCGCTGGTCGAATGGTACTGGCGCAGGAAGTACGTTCTGGCAAGGGGGAGCGACGGGTTATGCGGTTAATGGAGCGTATGCCAACTTCGCATCCAATCAACCGGATGATTCCGGTGGTGAAGATCACTTAGAGCTGCTTACTACGGGACAATGGAACGACTTTCTCGGCACGAATACGAGAACGTCTTACATCGTCGAATGGAACGCGGATACGGTACTCGATGCAACAAACGCATTGACTTACTCTATCACGTCCCAAACCGTGAGCGGAGCATTCGCGATCAACAGTAGCACCGGTGTGATTACGGTTGCCGATGGTTCAAAATTAGACTTCGAAACCAATGCCACCCATTCGATCACAGTTCGTGTAAGTGATGGAAGCGCGACCTATGACAAAGCTTTCAGCATCGCGTTGGGAAATATTACCGAAGCTAATAGCGCTCCCACGGATCTATCGACGGGAATCAACCTCAATACCGACGGCGGTAACTCTGCGTATCTGAGAACGACCAGCGGTGGCTCCATCTTCGGTGGACTTTCGGCGTTGACATTAGAAGTGAACTACACGCTCAAAAACAATGCCGGTCAAGACAACATGCTTGTCTCGTATGCGACGGCGACGAACTTCAATGAAGTTTATTTGAAGATCGGAAGTACTGGCATCTTAAGCCTCGGTATTGATGATCAGATCGTTAACACAACAAGTGCTTATACTAGTTTATTAGATGGGAAGGCCCATCACATTGCCGCATCGTGGGAGAACTCGACGGGCACCGTAACGTTCTATGTGGACGGACAATTTGTTCAATCGATCTCGGGAGTGAAAGCCGGCATAACGATAGGGACTGGCGGAACGCTTGTACTCGGCATGGATCAAGACAGCCTTGATGGCGGCTATGCTACCAATCAAAACTTCTCCGGGACGTTACACGATGTTCGTGTTTGGAATCGTTCCTTGAGTCCCGAACAAATCTCTCAGAACTATCAACAAAAGTTAGGAGACGTTCCAACTGGATTGGTTGCCAACTGGCGCATGACGGGATTTAACGGTAGCAATCAAGTCGTCGATGCCGTGAGTGGAAACAATCTGTCGGTTGTGAACGTTACCGGTGGGGGATGGACGGCAAGCACACCGACGACCGGTCTGACCGTGAATGAAAACGCAACGTTGGGAACGATCGTTGGTAACGTCGTCGGAACGGATGCAAACAATACGCGCGACATCGTAACGGATGGCAACTTCCTCGCCGGACCAAACCCGGGAGTATGGACTAACTACAGCTCGGGCCAAACCTTTGGTGGCTGGAGTGTAAGCAGCGGGAACGTCGATCTCAATGGAAGTGGTTTTCAAGCTTCTCCATTTGGTGGCCGAAGTGTCGATTTGAATGGATCGACCGCAGGAGCGATTTCTCAAACGCTTTCAACAACCGCCGGGCGTCAGTATCAAGTGATCTTTAATCTCAGCGGCAATTGGTCCGGAGGCGATGCCACCAAGGATCTACGTGTGAGTGCTGCGGGGACTTCGCAAGATTTTTCGATTGCACAGCCTACAGGTTGGTCGACGACGAACGTCCTATGGTCGGGTCGATCGATGTCGTTTACCGCCACATCGTCGTCAACGAACCTTCGCTTTGAGTCGTTGGACTTCGCCGGTAGCGGATTCGGACCGATGATCGCAGACGTTCGCGTCATCGAGATTCCAGCGGCAGTGCAGACGGTGTTGAGCAACGATTCGACACTAAGCTATGACGCGGCCACTGGTAAGTTTTACCGCCTCGTAACGAACGGAGTCAATTTTCAGAATGCGATCAATGGTGCAATTGCCGCTACAGTGAACGGAGTCAGTGGAGAGTTAGTCACGGTGCAATCATTCTACGAAAACCAAATCGTGACCAATATCGCACGAACCATCAATCAGGACTTGTGGATCGGAGCCACGGATCGCACGACCTCCGGCACTTGGCGGTGGCTCAACGGAAACTCTGACGGTTCGACTTTCTTCACCGAAGGTGTAGGAACCGCAAATGGAATGTTTAGTGCTTGGTCTGGTGGATCCCCAGGGACGCCCGATGCAGCACGCATCCGCCAAGACTTAGGGCAATGGGAAGCGACTAGTACTACGGCCACTTACGGATACATCGTCGAATGGGATGCCAGTGAAGTTTTAAGCAACTATCGCTATAGCATTACGAGCGATCCAAGTGGTGCGTTCTCGATCAACGCAAACACGGGTGAAATCACGGTCGGGAATGCCTCGCCATTAAATGAAATCGCAAGCGACCCCAGCATCACCATTCAAGTGACTGATGCAGTAGGGAACACGTATTCGGAAGCTTTCACGATCACGGTTAATCGAACCAACGACAACACCCCCTTAATCACCAGCAACGGAGGTGGATCGACTGCAGCGATTAACGCTGCCGAGAATCAAACGGCCGTGACGACGGTTGTAGCAACCGATGCCGATCTACCAGCGCAAACTTTAACTTACAGTATCGTCGGCGGTGCCGATCAGGCGTTTTTCTCGATCGGTAGCAGCACGGGCATTTTGACGTTTGCGTCGAGCCGAGATTTTGAAACACCGCAGGATGCAGGAGCGAACAACGTCTATGACGTGATCGTACGTGCAAGCGACGGTACGTTGTTCCGCGATCAAACGATTGCCGTAACGATCACTTCGGTGAACGAAACGCCTGTAAATATCTACGCGGTTCCTGAGATCACTGAATCAAACGTGCTGGCTTACTACAGCTTCACTTCGGCGAACAATCTAGGTCGTGATGATGCTGGCGACACGAACGCGATGACCCTTTTCAATAGCCCCACGCAAATCTCGCGTTCCGGTAGCGGTGCGATTGACTTGGCCGGTGGAGCTACCAATCAGTATGGAAACATCGCGTCGTTTACGACGGGCGGTGCGATGACCATCGCGGGTTGGGTCAAGTTTGATACGATAGGATCTTTCGAACGCGTCATTGATTTGGGACAAGCCAACAGCGGTGGCATCGGCAACATCTATGTCGCAAGACTTGGTACAAGTAGCGACTTGACATTCACCATCGAAAAGAATGGAAGCTACACTTACCGCGCGAACGCCACGAATGCGATCGTTAATGGAACGTGGCTGCATTTTGCGGCGACTGTTGATGGTTCTGGCAACATGAGGCTTTATGTAAACGGTTCGCTCGCCGGTACGGCAACGGGTGTTGCACCCGATGTCGGGGTACGTACGAATCATTTCGTAGGGCGCTCAAACTGGGCCGCAGATGGATACCTGGACGGATCGATTGACGATCTTCTCATCACCAATGGTGCGATGAGTGCGACCGCCGTCGCAAACCTCTATAGTCAGACGACTGGATTCACCGTTGCGGAAAACACGACGACCAACACAGTGATTGGCACGGCATTTACCTCGGACCCCGATGCATCGAACACTTACACCTATTCGCTTACCGATAACGCGGGGGGCCGCTTTGCGATCAATGCCTCCACAGGCCAAGTTTCCGTTGCAAACGGCAGCTTGCTCAACTTTGAAGCGAATACATCTCATACCATTACGGTTCGCACGACCGACCAAAACACTTTGTTCTTTGAACGGGTGATTACGGTTTCCATTACTAATGTGAACGAAGCCCCGACGTTTAGTAATCTGGGAACCTCGGTCGCTTATACCGAGAATGCCAGTGCCGTCGCTCTTGATTCCGACGCGACCTTAACCGATCCCGATTTGGCTTCGGTGAACAACTTCAACGGTTCCACGTTAACGTTGGTACGTAGTGGTGGTGCAAACAGCCAAGATGTATTCGCGGCAACGGGTCTGTTGGGAACGTTGACCCAAGGGGGCAACTTAACCTTTAACGGAACCACTATCGGCACCGTCACAACGAACAGTGGTGGGACTTTAGTACTGACATTTAACAACAGTGCAACCAGTGCGTTTGTCAACTCCGTTGTCAATGCGATTGGTTACACCAATTCCAGTGATGCACCTCCTTCGAGCGCTCAAATCGTTTGGACGTTCAATGATCAGAATAGCGGTTCTCAAGGAACGGGAGCGGCGCTTTCCACGACAGGCACGGTGACGGTGAATATCACGTCTGTCAATGATGCTCCGACGCTTGCCGCCGCGACACCTACTTTATCTCTTACTGAAGATTCGCCTGCCTACACCGCAGCGGTCTCGGCATTGGTCAGTGGCACGATCACAGACCCCGATTCGGGAGCCGTGCAAGGCATCGCAATTTTCTCGGTCAGTGGATCCAACGGAACGTTGGAATACTCCATCAATGGCGGAACCACTTGGAATACGGTAAGTGGTGTATCGACCACAAGCGCTTTGTTGTTGCATGATACGGATCTCTTGCGATTTACCCCAAACGGCACCAACGGCGGCACGATGCTGATTGGCTATCGTGCTTGGGACCGGACAAGTGGAACCCAAGGCGGCACAGGAAATGTGACAACCAACGGGGGAACAACCGCGTTTAGTGCTACAACGAACACCGTCACTGCATCAACGACTTCAATCAATGATGCCCCGGTGCTCGACAACACCGGCAACATGACGCTCACCACGATCACCGAAGATAACACTTCGAACAGTGGCAACACGGTGGCGAGCATCATCTCGAGCGCTGGCGGCGATCGCATCACGGATGTCGATAGTGGCGCAGTCGAAGGCATTGCAATCACAGCGACCACGAATGGTAATGGTGCTTGGGAAACTCGATCGATAGCGGAGTAACTTGGAATAGTGTCGGTTCAGTGGCGGGTAACAGTGCGTTGTTATTGCGCAGTACCGACTTAGTTCGATTCGTTCCGAATGGCCAGAACTCGACCAGTGGTGACATCACCTTCCGCGCATGGGATCAAACCAGCGGCACGGCGGGTACCAAAGTCGATACCACCACCAACGGTACCACGACCGCATTTAGCACGGCGACCGAAGTCGCTTCGATTACGGTGACGGCAGTCAATGATGCTCCGGTCTTGGATAACACCGGCAACATGACCTTAACCACGATCACCGAAGATAACACTTCGAACAGTGGCAACACGGTGGCGAGCATCATCTCGAGTGCGGGTGGCGATCGCATCACGGATGTGGATAGCGGCGCGGTTGAAGGCATCGCGATTACCGCGACGACCAACGGCAATGGTGCTTGGGAGTATTCGATTGATAACGGTGTAACTTGGAATAGCGTCGGTTCAGTGGCGGGTAACAGTGCCCTGCTCTTGCGCAGTACCGACTTAGTTCGATTCGTCCCAAATGGCCAGAACTCGACCAGTGGTGATATCACCTTCCGCGCTTGGGATCAAACCAGCGGCACGGCGGGTACCAAGGTGGATGTTTCTACGAACGGTACCACCACCGCATTTAGCACGGCGACCGAAGTCGCTTCGATTACGGTGACGGCAGTTAACGATGCCCCGGTGCTGGATAACACCGGCAACATGACGCTCACCACGATCACCGAAGATAACACTTCGAACAGTGGCAACACGGTGGCGAGCATCATCTCGAGCGCTGGCGGCGATCGCATCACGGATGTCGATAGTGGCGCAGTCGAAGGCATTGCAATCACAGCGACCACGAATGGTAATGGTGCTTGGGAATACTCGATCGATAGCGGAGTAACTTGGAATAGTGTCGGTTCAGTGGCGGGTAACAATGCCCTGCTCTTGCGTAGTACCGACTTAGTTCGATTCGTTCCTAATGGCCAGAATTCGACCAGTGGTGATATCACCTTCCGTGCATGGGATCAAACCAGCGGTACGGCGGGAAACAAAGTCGATACCACCACCAACGGTACCACGACCGCATTTAGCACGGCGACCGAAGTCGCTTCGATTACGGTGACGGCAGTCAATGATGCTCCGGTCTTGGATAACACCGGCAACATGACCTTAACCACGATCACCGAAGATAACACTTCGAACAGTGGCAACACGGTGGCGAGCATCATCTCGAGCGCTGGCGGCGATCGCATCACGGATGTCGATAGTGGCGCAGTCGAAGGCATTGCAATCACAGCGACCACGAATGGTAATGGTGCTTGGGAATACTCGATCGATAGCGGAGTAACTTGGAATAGTGTCGGTTCAGTGGCGGGTAACAGTGCGTTGTTATTGCGCAGTACCGACTTAGTTCGATTCGTTCCGAATGGCCAGAACTCGACCAGTGGTGAAATCACCTTCCGTGCATGGGATCAAACCAGCGGTACGGCGGGAAACAAGGTCGATACCACCACCAACGGTACCACGACCGCATTTAGCACGGCGACCGAAGTCGCTTCGATTACGGTGACGGCAGTCAATGATGCTCCGGTCTTGGATAACACCGGCAACATGACCTTAACCACGATCACCGAAGATAACACTGCGAACAGTGGCAACACGGTGGCGAGCATCATCTCGAGTGCGGGTGGAGATCGCATCACGGATGTGGATAGCGGCGCGATCGAAGGCATCGCAATTACTGCGACGACCAACGGCAATGGTGCTTGGGAGTATTCGATTGATAGCGGTGTAACTTGGAATAGCGTCGGTTCAGTGGCGGGTAACAGTGCCCTGCTCTTGCGCAGTACTGATTTAGTTCGATTCGTCCCAAATGGCCAGAACTCGACCAGTGGTGATATCACCTTCCGCGCTTGGGATCAAACCAGCGGCACGGCGGGTACCAAGGTGGATGTTTCTACGAACGGTACCACCACCGCATTTAGCACGGCGACCGAAGTCGCTTCGATTACGGTGACGGCGGTCAATGATGCCCCGGTGCTGGATAACACCGGCAACATGACGCTCACCACGATCACCGAAGATAACACTTCGAACAGTGGCAACACGGTGGCGAGCATCATCTCGAGCGCTGGCGGCGATCGCATCACGGATGTCGATAGTGGCGCAGTCGAAGGCATTGCAATCACAGCGACCACGAATGGTAATGGTGCTTGGGAATACTCGATCGATAGCGGAGTAACTTGGAATAGTGTCGGTTCAGTGGCGGGTAACAATGCCCTGCTCTTGCGTAGTACCGACTTAGTTCGATTCGTTCCTAATGGCCAGAATTCGACCAGTGGTGATATCACCTTCCGTGCATGGGATCAAACCAGCGGTACGGCGGGAAACAAAGTCGATACCACCACCAACGGTACCACGACCGCATTTAGCACGGCGACCGAAGTCGCTTCGATTACGGTGACGGCAGTCAATGATGCTCCGGTCTTGGATAACACCGGCAACATGACCTTAACCACGATCACCGAAGATAACACTTCGAACAGTGGCAACACGGTGGCGAGCATCATCTCGAGTGCGGGTGGAGATCGAATCACGGATGTGGATAGCGGCGCGATCGAAGGCATCGCAATTACTGCGACGACCAACGGCAATGGTGCTTGGGAGTATTCGATTGATAGCGGTGTAACTTGGAATAGCGTCGGTTCAGTGGCGGGTAACAGTGCCCTGCTCTTGCGCAGTACTGATTTAGTTCGATTCGTCCCGAATGGCCAGAACGCGACCAGTGGTGATATCACCTTCCGCGCTTGGGATCAAACCAGCGGTACGGCGGGTAACAAGGTGGATGTTTCTACGAACGGTACCACCACCGCATTTAGCACGGCGACCGAAGTCGCTTCGATTACGGTGACGGCGGTCAATGATGCCCCGGTGCTGGATAACACCGGCAACATGACGCTCACCACGATCACCGAAGATAACACTTCGAACAGTGGCAACACGGTGGCGAGCATCATCTCGAGCGCTGGCGGCGATCGCATCACGGATGTCGATAGCGGCGCAGTCGAAGGCATCGCGATCACAGCTACGACCAACGGTAATGGTGCTTGGGAATACTCGATCGATAGCGGAGTAACTTGGAATAGTGTCGGTTCAGTGGCGGGTAACAGTGCCTTGCTCTTGCGCAGCACCGACTTAGTCCGTTTCGTGCCGAACGGTCAGAACTCAACGACCGGTGATATCACCTTCCGCGCATGGGATCAAACCAGCGGTACGGCGGGCACGAAAGTTGACACCACCACGAATGGCTCGACCACAGCATTTAGCTCAGCAACCGAAATTGCTTCGATTACCGTGACGGCAGTCAATGATGCTCCGGTGCTCGACAACACCGGCAACATGACGCTCACCACGATCACCGAAGATAACACATCGAACAGTGGTAACACGGTGGCGAGCATCATCTCAAGCGCGGGTGGAGATCGGATCACGGATGTGGATAACGGTGCTGTCGAAGGCATCGCCATCACAGCGACCACCAACGGCAATGGAGCTTGGGAATATTCAACGGATAGCGGATCAACATGGAATGCAGTCGGTTCAGTGGCGAGTAATAGTGCCCTGCTCTTGCGCAGCACCGACTTAGTTCGATTCGTTCCGAATGGTCAGAACTCGACCAGTGGTGATATCACGTTCCGCGCTTGGGATCAAACCAGCGGTACGGCGGGAACGAAGGTCGATGTTTCTACGAACGGTACCACCACCGCTTTTAGCACGGCCACCGAAGTCGCTTCGATTACGGTGACGGCGGTCAATGATGCCCCAGTGCTTGATAACACGGGCAACATGACCTTAACCACCATTACCGAAGATGACACATCGAACAGTGGTAACACGGTGGCGAGCATCATCTCAAGCGCGGGAGGGGATCGAATCACGGATGTGGATAGCGGCGCAGTCGAAGGCATCGCCATCACAGCTACGACCAACGGTAATGGCGCTTGGGAATATTCAACCGATAGCGGATCAACATGGAATAGTGTCGGTTCAGTGGCGGGTAACAGTGCGTTGTTATTGCGCAGTACTGATTTAGTTCGACTCGTCCCGAATGGCCAGAACGCGACGACCGGTGATATCACGTTCCGCGCATGGGATCAAACCAGCGGTACGGCGGGCACGAAAGTTGACACCACCACGAATGGCTCGACCACAGCATTTAGCTCAGCAACCGAAATTGCTTCGATTACCGTGACGGCAGTCAATGATGCTCCGGTGCTCGACAACACCGGCAACATGACGCTCACCACGATCACCGAAGATCAGACTTCGAACAGTGGTAATACCGTCGCCAGCATCATCTCAAGCGCCGGTGGCGACCGCATCACGGATGTGGATAGCGGCGCGGTTGAAGGCATCGCGATTACCGCGACGACCAACGGCAATGGGGCTTGGGAATACTCGACCGATAGCGGATCGACTTGGAATAGTGTTGGTTCCGTGGCGGGCAACAGTGCTTTGCTGTTGCGCAGTACCGACTTGGTACGTTTCGTTCCGAACGGACAGAACGCCACGAGCGGTGATATCACGTTCCGCGCTTGGGATCAAACCAGCGGCACGGCAGGAACCAAGGTTGACGTTTCCACCAACGGCACCACGACGGCGTTTAGTACGGCCACCGAAGTGGCTTCGATTGCCGTTACGGCAGTCAATGACGCTCCGGTGCTCGATAACGCGGGCAACATGACCTTAACCACGATCACCGAAGATAACACTTCGAACAGTGGTAACACGGTGGCGAGCATCATCTCAAGCGCGGGTGGAGATCGGATCACGGATGTGGATAGCGGTGCTGTCGAAGGCATCGCCATCACAGCGACCACCAACGGCAATGGAGCTTGGGAATATTCAACCGATAGCGGATCAACATGGAATGCAGTCGGTTCAGTGGCGGGTGACAGTGCGTTGTTATTGCGCAGTACTGATTTAGTTCGATTCGTTCCTAATGGCCAGAATTCGACCAGTGGTGATATCACTTTCCGTGCATGGGATCAAACCAGCGGCACGGCGGGAACCAAGGTTGATGTTTCTACGAACGGTACCACGACGGCATTTAGCACGGCGACCGAAGTCGCTTCGATTACGGTGACGGCGGTCAATGATGCCCCAGTGCTTGATAACACCGGCAACATGACGTTAACCACGATCACCGAAGATCAGACTTCGAACAGTGGCAATACGGTGGCGAGCATCATCTCGAGCGCTGGCGGCGATCGCATCACGGATGTCGATAGCGGCGCAGTCGAAGGCATCGCGATCACAGCTACGACCAACGGTAATGGTGCTTGGGAATACTCGATCGATAGCGGAGTAACTTGGAATAGTGTCGGTTCAGTGGCGGCTAACAGTGCGTTGTTATTGCGCAGTACTGATTTAGTTCGACTCGTCCCGAATGGCCAGAACGCGACGACCGGTGATATCACCTTCCGGGCTTGGGATCAAACCAGCGGTACGGCGGGCACGAAGGTCGATGTTTCTACGAACGGTACCACAACCGCATTCAGCACGGCGACCGAAGTCGCTTCGATTACGGTGACGGCAGTCAATGATGCTCCGGTGCTCGACAACACCGGCAACATGATGCTCACCACGATCACCGAAGATCAGACTTCGAACAGTGGCAACACGGTGGCGAGCATCATCTCGAGCGCTGGCGGCGATCGCATCACGGATGTCGATAGTGGCGCAGTCGAAGGCATTGCGATCACCGCGACCACGAACGGTAATGGTGCTTGGGAATACTCGATCGATAGCGGAGTGACTTGGAGTAGTGTCGGTTCAGTGGCGGGTAACAGTGCCTTGCTTTTGCGTAGTACCGATTTAGTCCGTTTCGTGCCGAACGGTCAGAACGCCACGACCGGTGATATCACGTTCCGCGCTTGGGATCAAACCAGCGGCACGGCGGGAAACAAGGTGGATGTTTCTACGAACGGTACCACGACGGCATTTAGCACGGCGACCGAAGTCGCTTCGATTACGGTGACGGCAGTTAACGATGCCCCGGTGCTCGACAACACCGGCAACATGACGCTCACCACGATCACCGAAGATGACACTTCGAACGGTGGCAACACGGTGGCGAGCATCATCTCGAGCGCTGGCGGCGATCGCATCACGGATGTGGATAGCGGCGCGGTCGAAGGCATTGCGATCACCGCGACCACGAACGGTAATGGTGCTTGGGAATACTCGATTGATAGCGGTGTAACTTGGAATAGCGTCGGTTCAGTGGCGGGTAACAGTGCCCTGCTCTTGCGCAGTACTGATTTAGTTCGATTCGTCCCGAATGGCCAGAACGCGACGACCGGTGATATCACGTTCCGCGCTTGGGATCAAACCAGCGGTACGGCGGGAAACAAAGTCGATACCACCACCAACGGTACCACGACGGCATTTAGCACGGCGACCGAAGTCGCTTCGATTACGGTGACGGCAGTTAACGATGCCCCGGTGCTCGACAACACCGGCAACATGACGCTCACCACGATCACCGAAGATGACACTGCGAACAGTGGCAACACGGTGGCGAGCATCATCTCGAGTGCTGGTGGAGATCGGATCACGGATGTGGATAGCGGCGCGGTCGAAGGCATCGCAATTACCGCGACGACCAACGGCAATGGTGCTTGGGAGTATTCGATTGATAGCGGTGTAACTTGGAATAGCGTCGGTTCAGTGGCGGGTAACAGTGCCTTGCTTTTGCGTAGTACCGATTTAGTCCGTTTCGTGCCGAACGGTCAGAACGCCACGACCGGTGATATCACGTTCCGCGCTTGGGATCAAACCAGCGGCACGGCGGGAACCAAGGTGGATGTTTCTACGAACGGTACCACGACGGCATTTAGCACGGCGACCGAAGTCGCTTCGATTACGGTGACGGCAGTCAATGATGCTCCGGTCTTGGATAACACCGGCAACATGACCTTAACCACGATCACCGAAGATAACACTTCGAACAGTGGCAACACGGTGGCGAGCATCATCTCGAGCGCTGGCGGCGATCGCATCACGGATGTCGATAGTGGCGCAGTGGAAGGCATCGCGATTACCGCGACGACCAACGGCAATGCTGCTTGGGAATATTCGATTGATAACGGGGTTACCTGGAATAGTGTCGGTTCGGTGGCAGGTAACAGTGCCTTGCTTTTGCGTAGTACCGATTTAGTCCGTTTCGTGCCGAACGGTCAGAACGCCACGACCGGTGATATCACGTTCCGGGCTTGGGATCAAACCAGCGGCACGGCGGGAACCAAGGTGGATGTTTCTACGAACGGTACCACGACGGCATTTAGCACGGCGACCGAAGTCGCTTCGATTACGGTGACGGCAGTTAACGATGCCCCGGTGCTCGACAACACCGGCAACATGACGCTCACCACGATCACCGAAGATAACACATCGAATAGTGGCAACACGGTAGCCAGCATCATCTCAAGCGCCGGCGGTGATCGGATCACGGATGTGGATAGCGGCGCCGTCGAAGGCATCGCGATCACCGCGACCACTAATGGCAATGGTGCTTGGGAATACTCGATTGATAGCGGATCAACATGGAATGCAGTTGGTTCGGTGGCTGGCAACAGTGCGTTACTCTTGCGCAGTACGGACTTGATTCGTTTTGTACCCAACGGTCAGAACTCAACGACCGGTGATATCACGTTCCGCGCATGGGATCAAACCAGCGGTACGGCGGGCACGAAATTTGACACCACCACGAATGGCACGACAACCGCGTTTAGCACCGCGACCGAAATTGCTTCGATTACCGTCACCGCAGTCAATGATGCACCGGTACTCGATAACACCGGCAACATGACGCTCACCACGATCACCGAAGATAACACATCGAACAGTGGCAACACGGTGGCCAGCATCATCTCGAGCGCAGGCGGCGATCGGATCACCGATGTGGACAGCGGCGCAGTCGAAGGCATCGCCATCACCGCGACCACGAACGGCAGTGGCGTTTGGGAATATTCAACCGATAGCGGATCAACATGGAACGCAGTTGGTTCGGTGGCGGGTAACAGTGCCTTGCTCTTGCGAAGCACTGACTTAGTCCGTTTCGTTCCGAATGGCCAGAACGCAACCACGGGTGACATTACCTTCCGTGCTTGGGATCAAACCAGCGGTACGGCAGGAACCAAAGTTGATACCAACGCGAACGGTACCACGACGGCATTCAGCACGGCAACCGAAGTTGCTTCGATTACCGTTACGGCCGTCAATGATGCTCCAGTGCTCGATAACACCGGCACGATGACCTTAACCACGATCACCGAAGATAACACTTCGAACAGTGGCAACACGGTAGCGAGCATCATCTCCAGCGCTGGTGGTGATCGCATCACGGATGTGGATAGTGGCGCTGTGGAAGGCATCGCAATTACCGCGACGACCAACGGCAATGGTGCTTGGGAATATTCGATTGATAACGGTGTGACTTGGAACAGTGTCGGTTCAGTCGCTGGTAACAGTGCTTTGCTACTGCGTAGTACCGATTTAGTTCGCTTCGTTCCCAATGGTCAGAACGCAACCAGCGGTGACATCACGTTCCGTGCTTGGGATCAAACCAGCGGCACGGCCGGAACCAAAGTTGATACCACCACAAACGGTACTACGACGGCATTTAGCACGGCCACTGAAGTCGCTTCGATCACCGTGACGGCAGTCAATGATGCCCCGGTACTTGATAGCACCGGCAACATGGCGCTCACCACGATTACCGAAGATGACACTTCGAACAGTGGTAACACGGTCGCGAGCATCATCTCGAGTGCGGGTGGAGATCGGATCACCGATGTGGACAGCGGCGCAGTCGAAGGGATCGCCATCACAGCTTCGACCAACGGCAATGGCGCTTGGGAATACTCGATTGATAACGGAGTGACTTGGAATAGTGTCGGTTCAGTGGCGGGCAACAGTGCGTTACTATTGCGCAGCACCGACTTAGTCCGATTCGTTCCCAATGGTCAGAACTCAACTATTGGTGACATTACGTTCCGGGCTTGGGATCAAACCAGCGGTACGGCGGGAACCAAGGTGGATGTTTCTACGAACGGTACCACGACGGCATTCAGCACGGCGACCGAAGTCGCTTCGATTACCGTGACGGCCGTCAATGATGCCCCGGTGCTCGATAATGCCGGTAACATGACTTTAACCACGATTACCGAAGATGACACTTCGAACAGTGGCAATACGGTGGCGAGCATCATCTCAAGTGCGAGTGGAGATCGAATCACGGATGTGGACAGCGGCGCAGTCGAAGGCATCGCCATCACAGCGACCACTAACGGCAATGGCGCTTGGGAATATTCAACCGATAGTGGATCAACATGGAATGCAGTCGGTTCAGTGGCGAGTAATAGTGCCCTGCTCTTGCGCAGCACCGACTTAGTCCGTTTCGTTCCGAATGGTCAGAACGCAACCAGTGGTGATATCACGTTCCGCGCATGGGATCAAACCAGCGGTACAGCCGGAAATAAAGTCGATACCACCACCAATGGCACCACCACCGCATTTAGCACGGCCACCGAAGTTGCTTCGATCACCGTCACTGCAGTCAATGATGCCCCGGTGCTGGATAACACGGGCAACATGACTTTAACCACGATTACCGAAGATGACACATCGAACAGTGGTAACACGGTGGCGAGCATCATCTCGAGTGCGGGTGGAGATCGAATCACGGATGTGGATAGCGGCGCAGTCGAAGGCATCGCGATCACGGCGACCACGAATGGCAACGGTGCTTGGGAATATTCGATTGATAACGGAGCGACTTGGAACAGTGTCGGTTCGGTGGCTGGCAACAGCGCGTTGCTACTGCGTAGTACCGATCTAGTGCGGTTTGTTCCAAATGGTCAGAACGCAACCAGCGGTGATATCACGTTCCGGGCTTGGGATCAAACCAGTGGCACGGCGGGCACCAAGGTGGATACCGGCACGAATGGCACTACCACCGCATTTAGCACGGCCACCGAAGTCGCTTCGATTACCGTCACTGCAGTCAATGATGCTCCGGTGCTCGATAACACGGGCAACATGACCTTAACCACCATTACCGAAGATGACACATCGAACAGTGGTAACACGGTGGCGAGCATCATCTCAAGCGCGGGAGGGGATCGAATCACGGATGTGGATAGCGGCGCAGTCGAAGGCATCGCCATCACAGCTACGACCAACGGTAATGGCGCTTGGGAATATTCAACGGATAGCGGATCAACATGGAATAGCGTCGGTTCAGTTGCGGGTAACAGTGCCCTGCTGTTGCGCAGCATCGACTTAGTTCGATTCGTTCCCAATGGTCAGAACGCAACCAATGGTGACATCACGTTCCGGGCTTGGGATCAAACCAGTGGCACGGCGGGAACCAAGGTCGATACCACCACCAACGGAACCACGACAGCATTTAGCACGGCCACCGAAATTGCTTCGATTACTGTGACGGCAGTCAATGATGCGCCGGTACTTGATAATTCCGGAAACATGGCGTTAACAGTCATTGACGAACGGGAAACAAACAATCCCGGAGATACGATCGCGGCAATTCTTGCCAGCGCGGGAGGGGATCGACTCACCGATGTTGACGTCGGAGCTATCGAAGGTATTGCTATCACGGCGACTGTTAATGGAACTGGAAGCTGGGAGTATTCCGTGGATGGCGGTTCGAACTGGATTACTGTCGGATCGGTGTCCAACGCCAACGCCCTCTTGTTACGCAGCGTCGACCGACTTCGATTTGTTCCCGATGGTTTGAATTCCACATCCGGCAGTGTCACATTCTTCGGCTGGGATCAAACCGGCGCGACAGTGGGGCTGGAAGGCACAAAGGTCGACGTCAACACGCGAGGAGCTACGACTGCTTTCAGTACCGATTCCGAGATCGCATCGATTACTGTAACGAGCGTAAATGATGCTCCGGTTGCTAACCCGGACACAGCCGCTGCGGTGGAAGCAGGTGGATTGAACAACGCAAGCTCGGGTGTAAATCCATCCGGAAACGTGTTGACCAACGATACCGACGTTGATAATGGTGATACACGGGTAGTCGCCGGAGTGGTTGCAGGCGCGTCTGGCACTCCGAATACCAACGTGGGATCAAGCGTTGCAGGCAGCTATGGGAGTATCACGGTTCAAGCGGACGGATCTTACATCTACACGGTCAATAATTCTAATGTCGATGTACAATCGCTTCGTACGAACGGACAATCGATAGTTGATGTGTTCACTTATACGGTCAAAGACTCTGGCAATTTAACTGATACCACACAGATCACGATCACCATCACCGGCGTGAACGATACTCCTATTGCCAACGACGAATCGAACACAGCGGTGGAAGCGGGCGGACTCAACAACGGCACCGTGGGTACCGATGCCACCGGAAACGTGCTGGCCAACGATGTCGATGTGGACTCGGTCGCTAACGGTGAAACAAAAACGGTGGTCGAATTTGCAACGGTTGCCGCACCAAGTTCAACTGTCACCGCTGGCAACAGCGTCAACGGTAGCTTTGGTTCAATCTCGATTGGAACCAATGGTGCTTATACTTACACGATCGATAACACCAACGCAGCGGTCCAGGCTCTGCGTCTAAATGGGCAGACGTTAACCGACTCGTTCGTTTACACGATGACCGACACAGCCGGTGCGACCAGCAGTGCGACGCTCACGATTACCATCACAGGGGTTAATGATACCCCAGTCGCGAACGACGAATCGAATACCGCCGTCGAAGCGGGCGGATTGAACAACGGTACCGCGGGTACCGATGCCACAGGCAACGTACTCACGAACGATACCGATGTGGATTCCGTAGCCAATGGTGAAACTAAGACTGTGGTCGACTTTGCAACGGTTGCTGCACCAAGTTCAACTGTCACCGCTGGAAACAGCCTCAACGGCAGCTACGGTTCGATCTCGATTGGCACCAGTGGTGCTTACACTTACACGATCGATAACACGAACGCTGCCGTACAAGCTCTGCGATTAAATGGCCAGACTTTGACGGATGCGTTCGTTTACACGATGACCGACACAGCCGGTGCGACCAGTAGTGCCACGCTCACGATCACCATCACGGGTGTTAACGACACCCCAGTCGCTAACGACGAATCGAACACAGCGGTGGAAGCGGGCGGACTCAACAACGGTACCGTGGGTACCGATGCCACCGGAAACGTGCTGGCCAACGATGTCGATGTGGACTCGGTCGCTAACGGTGAAACAAAAACGGTGGTCGAATTTGCAACGGTTGCCGCACCAAGTTCAACTGTCACCGCTGGCAACAGCCTCAACGGTAGCTTTGGTTCAATCTCGATTGGCACCAATGGTGCTTACACTTACACGATCGATAACACCAACGCAGCCGTTCAAGCTCTGCGGCTCAATGGTCAGACATTAACGGACTCGTTCGTTTACACGATGACCGATACAGCGGGTGCGACCAGCAGTGCGACGCTCACGATTACCATCACAGGGGTTAATGATACCCCAGTCGCGAACGACGAATCGAATACCGCCGTCGAAGCGGGCGGATTGAACAACGGTACCGCGGGTACCGATGCCACAGGCAACGTACTCACGAACGATACCGATGTGGATTCCGTAGCCAATGGTGAAACTAAGACTGTGGTCGACTTTGCAACGGTTGCTGCACCAAGTTCAACTGTCACCGCTGGAAACAGCCTCAACGGCAGCTACGGTTCGATCTCGATTGGCACCAGTGGTGCTTACACTTACACGATCGATAACACGAATGCTGCCGTACAGGCTCTGCGGCTAAATGGGCAGACGTTAACCGACTCGTTCGTTTACACGATGACCGACACAGCCGGTGCGACCAGCAGTGCGACGCTCACGATTACCATCACGGGTGTAAACGACACCCCGGTCGCTAATGACGAATCGAACACCGCGGTCGAAGCGGGCGGACTCAACAATGGTACCGCGGGTACCGATGCCACTGGCAATGTGCTCACGAACGATACCGATGTTGACTCGGTGGCCAACGGCGAAACGAAGACTGTGGTCGACTTTGCAACGGTTGCTGCACCAAGTTCAACTGTCACTTCTGGAAACAGCCTCAACGGCAGCTACGGTTCGATCTCGATCGGCACCAATGGTGCTTACACTTACACGATCGATAACACCAACGCAGCCGTTCAAGCTCTGCGATTAAACGGTCAGACGTTAACCGACTCGTTCGTTTACACGATGACCGACACAGCCGGTGCGACCAGCAGTGCGACGCTCACGATTACCATCACGGGTGTAAACGACACCCCGGTCGCTAATGACGAATCGAACACCGCGGTCGAAGCAGGCGGACTCAACAACGGTACTGCGGGTACCGATGCCACAGGCAACGTACTCACGAACGACACCGATGTCGACTCGGTCGTCAATGGTGAAACGAAGACTGTGGTCGACTTTGCAACGGTTGCTGCACCAAGTTCAACTGTCACTTCTGGAAACAGCCTCAACGGCAGCTACGGTTCGATCTCGATCGGCACCAATGGTGCTTACACTTACACGATCGATAACACCAACGCAGCCGTTCAAGCTCTGCGATTAAACGGTCAGACGTTAACCGACTCGTTCGTTTACACAATGACCGATACGGCAGGCGCGACCAGTAGTGCCACGCTCACGATCACCATCACGGGTGTAAACGACACCCCGGTCGCCAATGACGAATCGAATACCGCCGTCGAAGCGGGCGGATTGAACAACGGTACCGCGGGTACCGATGCCACTGGCAATGTGCTCACGAACGATACCGATGTTGACTCGGTGGCCAACGGCGAAACGAAGACTGTGGTCGACTTTGCAACGGTTGCTGCACCAAGTTCAACTGTCACTTCTGGCAACAGCCTCAACGGCAGCTACGGTTCGATCTCGATTGGCACCAATGGTGCTTACACTTACACGATCGATAACACCAACGCAGCCGTTCAAGCTCTGCGGCTCAATGGTCAGACATTAACGGACTCGTTCGTTTACACGATGACCGATACAGCGGGTGCGACCAGTAGTGCCACGCTCACGATCACCATCACGGGTGTAAACGACACCCCGGTCGCCAATGACGAATCGAATACGGCCGTCGAAGCGGGCGGATTGAACAACGGTACCGCGGGTACCGATGCCACTGGCAATGTGCTCACGAACGATACCGATGTTGACTCGGTGGCCAACGGCGAAACGACGACTGTGGTCGACTTTGCAACGGTTGCTGCACCAAGTTCAACTGTCACTTCTGGAAACAGCCTCAACGGCAGCTACGGTTCGATCTCGATCGGCACCAATGGTGCTTACACTTACACGATCGATAACACCAACGCAGCCGTTCAAGCTCTGCGATTAAACGGTCAGACGTTAACCGACTCGTTCTTTTACACAATGACCGATACGGCAGGCGCGACCAGCACGGCCACGATCACCATCACGATCACCGGTGTGAATGACACTCCAGTCGCGAACGACGAATCGAATACAGCCGTCGAAGCGGGCGGACTCAACAACGGCACCACGGGTACGGATGCCACAGGCAACGTACTCACGAACGATACCGATGTGGATTCCGTAGCCAATGGCGAAACCAAAGCGGTTGTCGATTTCGCAACGGTTGCTGCTCCGAGCACCACGGTTGCCGCTGGTAACAGCCTCAACGGCAGCTACGGTTCGATCTCGATTGGCACCAATGGTGCTTACACTTACACGATCGACAATACGAACGCAGCCGTTCAAGCCCTCCGCCTCACTGGTCAGACTTTGACGGATGCATTTGTTTATACAATGACCGATACGGCAGGCGCGACGAGCAGCGCCACGCTCACGATTACCATCACCGGTGTTAACGATACGCCAGTCGCGAACGACGAATCGAATACAGCCGTCGAAGCGGGCGGATTTAACAACGGTACCGCCGGTACGGATGCCACAGGCAATGTGCTCACGAACGATACCGATGTGGATTCCGTAGCCAATGGTGAAACCAAGACGGTTGTCGATTTCGCGACGGTTGCCGCTCCGAGCACCACGGTTGCTGCTGGCAACAGCCTCAACGGTAGCTACGGATCGATCTCGATCGGCACCAATGGTGCATACACTTACACGATCGATAACACGAACGCTGCCGTACAAGCTCTGCGGCTAAATGGCCAGACGTTAACCGATGCGTTTGTTTACACGATGACCGATACGGTAGGCGCGACGAGCAGCGCCACGCTCACGATTACGATCACGGGCGTTAACGATACGCCAGTCGCGAACGACGAATCGAATACGGCAATCGAAGCCGGTGGACTCAACAACGGTACCGCCGGTACGGATGCCACAGGCAATGTGCTCACGAATGATACCGATGTTGACTCGGTGGCCAACGGTGAAACCAAGACAGTTGTCGATTTCGCGACCGTCGCTGCTCCGGGCACCACGGTTGCTGCTGGCAACAGCCTCAACGGCAACTTTGGATCGATCTCGATTGGCACCAATGGCGCTTACACTTACACGATCGATAACACGAATGCTGCCGTTCAAGCTCTGCGGCTCAATGGTCAGACATTAACGGACTCGTTCGTTTACACGATGACCGATACAGCGGGTGCGACCAGTAGTGCCACGCTCACGATTACGATCACGGGTGTTAACGATACGCCAATCGCTAACGATGAGTCGAATACCGCCGTCGAAGCTGGCGGATTAAATAACGGCACCGCGGGTACCGATGCCACAGGCAACGTACTCACGAACGATACCGATGTGGATTCCGTAGCCAATGGCGAAACCAAAGCGGTTGTCGATTTCGCGACCGTTGCCGCACCAAGCACCACGGTTGCCGCTGGTAACAGCATCAATGGTGACTTCGGAACCATCTCGATCGGCACCAATGGTGCATACACTTACACGATCGATAACACGAATGCTGCCGTTCAAGCTCTGCGGCTCAATGGTCAGACATTAACGGACTCGTTCGTTTACACGATGACCGATACAGCGGGTGCGACCAGTAGTGCCACGCTCACGATTACCATCACGGGTGTTAACGATACGCCAATCGCGAACGACGAATCGAATACAGCCGTCGAATCGGGCGGAATCAACAACGGCACCGCGGGTACCGATGCCACAGGCAATGTGCTTACGAATGATACCGATGTCGACTCGGTCGCCAATGGTGAATCCAAGACGTTGGTCGATTTCGCGACGGTTGCTGCTCCGAGCACCACGGTTGCAGCTGGCAGCAGCCTCAACGGTAACTTTGGTTCGATCTCGATCGGCACCAATGGTGCTTACACTTACACGATCGATAACACCAACGCAGCCGTTCAAGCTCTGCGATTAAACGGTCAGACGTTAACCGACTCGTTCGTTTACACGATGACCGATACGGCAGGCGCGACCAGTAGTGCCACGCTCACGATTACGATCACGGGGGTGAACGATACGCCAGTCGCGAACGACGAATCGAACACAGCCGTCGAAGCTGGCGGATTAAACAACGGCACCGCGGGTACCGATGCCACAGGCAATGTGCTGACCAATGATACCGATGTTGACTCGGTGGCCAACGGTGAAACCAAAACAGTCGTCGATTTCGCGACGGTTGCCGCACCGAGTACCACGGTTGCCGCTGGTAACAGCATCAATGGTGACTTCGGAACCATCTCGATCGGCACCAATGGTGCTTACACTTACACGATCGATAACACCAACGCAGCGGTTCAGGCACTTCGGCTCAACGGTCAGACGTTAACCGATTCGTTTGTTTACACGATGACCGACACGGCGGGCGCGACGAGCAGCGCCACGCTCACGATTACGATCACTGGGGTGAACGATACGCCAGTCGCGAACGATGAATCGAATACAGCCGTTGAAGCTGGCGGATTAAATAACGGTATCACCGGTTCGGATGCCACAGGCAATGTGCTCACGAACGATACCGATGTTGACTCGGTGACCAACGGTGAAACCAAGACGGTTGTCGATTTCGCGACCGTCGCGGCACCAAGCACCACGGTTGCCGCTGGCAACAGCCTCAACGGTAGCTACGGTTCGATCTCGATCGGCACCAATGGCGCTTACACTTACACGATCGATAACACGAACGCAGCCGTTCAAGCTCTGCGGCTCAATGGTCAGACATTAACGGACTCGTTCGTTTACACGATGACCGATACAGCGGGTGCGACCAGTAGTGCCACGCTCACGATTACCATCACGGGTGTTAACGATACGCCAATCGCGAACGACGAATCGAATACAGCCGTCGAATCGGGCGGAATCAACAACGGCACCGCGGGTACCGATGCCACAGGCAATGTGCTCACAAACGATACCGACGTTGACTCGGTAGCTAACGGTGAAACCAAGACAGTTGTCGACTTCGCGACGGTTGCCGCTCCGAGCACCACGGTTGCCGCTGGCAACAGCCTCAACGGTAGCTACGGTTCGATCTCGATTGGCACCAATGGCGCTTACACTTACACGATCGATAACACGAATGCTGCCGTTCAAGATCTGCGGCTCAATGGTCAGACATTAACGGACTCGTTCGTTTACACGATGACCGATACGGCGGGTGCGACGAGCAGCGCCACGCTCACGATTACGATCACGGGTGTAAACGACACCCCGGTCGCCAATGACGAATCAAACACTGCCGTCGAAGCGGGCGGATTGAATAATGGTACCGCGGGTACGGATGCAACAGGCAATGTGCTCACGAACGATACCGATGTGGATTCCGTAGCCAATGGCGAAACCAAAGCGGTTGTCGATTTCGCGACGGTTGCCGCTCCGAGCACCACGGTTGCCGCTGGTAACAGCATCAATGGTAACTTTGGTTCGATCTCGATCGGCACCAATGGCGCTTACACTTACACGATCGACAATACGAATGCTGCTGTTCAAGCTCTGCGGCTCAATGGTCAGACTTTGACGGATGCATTCGTTTACAAGATGACCGACACGGCAGGCGCGACCAGTAGTGCCACGCTCACGATTACGATTACTGGGGTGAACGACACGCCGGTCGCGAACGACGAATCGAATACTGCGGTCGAAGCGGGCGGACTCAACAACGGCACCACGGGTACGGATGCCACAGGCAACGTACTCACGAACGATACCGATGTGGATTCCGTAGCCAATGGCGAAACCAAAGCGGTTGTCGATTTCGCAACGGTTGCTGCTCCGAGCACCACGGTTGCTGCTGGCAACAGCCTCAATGGTAACTACGGTTCGATCTCGATTGGCACCAATGGTGCTTACACTTATACGATCGATAACACCAACGCTGCCGTTCAAGCTCTGCGATTAAACGGTCAGACGTTAACAGACTCGTTCGTTTACACAATGACCGATACGGCAGGCGCGACGAGCAGCGCCACGCTCACGATTACCATCACCGGTGTTAACGATACGCCAGTCGCGAACGACGAATCGAATACAGCCGTCGAAGCGGGCGGACTTAACAACGGTACCGCCGGTACGGATGCCACAGGCAATGTGCTCACGAACGATACCGATGTGGATTCCGTAGCCAATGGTGAAACCAAGACGGTTGTCGATTTCGCGACCGTTGCCGCACCAAGCACCACGGTTACCGCTGGTAACAGCATCAATGGTGACTTCGGAACCATCTCGATCGGCACCAATGGTGCTTACACTTACACGATCGATAACACCAACGCAGCGGTTCAGGCACTTCGGCTCAACGGTCAGACGTTAACCGATTCGTTTGTTTATACGATGACCGACACGGCGGGCGCGACGAGCAGCGCCACGCTCACGATTACGATCACGGGTGTAAACGACACCCCGGTCGCCAATGACGAATCGAATACCGCCGTCGAAGCCGGCGGATTGAACAACGGCACCGCGGGTACCGATGCCACAGGCAATGTGCTGACCAATGATACCGATGTCGACTCGGTGGCCAACGGTGAAACCAAAACAGTCGTCGATTTCGCGACGGTTGCCGCACCGAGTACCACGGTTGCAGCTGGCAGCAGTCTCAATGGTAACTTCGGTTCGATCTCGATTGGCACCAATGGTGCTTACACTTACACGATCGACAATACGAATGCTGCCGTTCAAGCTCTGCGATTAAATGGCCAGACTTTGACGGATTCGTTCGTTTATACGATGACCGACACGGCAGGCGCGACCAGCACGGCCACGCTCACGATTACCATCACGGGTGTTAACGATACGCCAATCGCGAACGACGAATCGAACACAGCCATCGAAGCAGGCGGATTGAACAACGGTACCGCGGGTACCGATGCCACAGGCAATGTACTCACGAACGACACCGATGTTGACTCGGTGGTTAACGGTGAAACCAAGACAGTTGTCGACTTTGCAACGGTTGCTGCTCCGAGCACCACGGTTGCCGCTGGCAACAGCCTCAACGGTAGCTACGGTTCGATCTCGATCGGCACCAATGGCGCTTACACTTACACGATCGATAACACGAACGCAGCAGTACAAGCTCTCCGGCTCAATGGTCAGACTTTGACGGATGCGTTCGTTTACACAATGACCGATACGGCAGGCGCGACCAGTAGTGCCACGCTCACGATCACCATCACGGGTGTTAACGACACCCCAGTCGCGAACGACGAATTAAACACGGCCGTCGAAGCCGGCGGATTGAACAACGGCACCGCGGGTACCGATGCCACAGGCAACGTACTGGCCAATGACACGGATGTCGACTCGGTGGTTAACGGTGAAACCAAGACAGTTGTCGACTTTGCAACGGTTGCTGCTCCGAGCACCACGGTTGCCGCTGGCAACAGCCTCAACGGTAGCTACGGATCGATCTCGATCGGCACCAATGGCGCTTACACTTACACGATCGATAACACGAACGCAGCAGTACAAGCTCTCCGGCTCAATGGTCAGACTTTGACGGATGCGTTCGTTTACACGATGACAGACACAGCGGGTGCGACCAGCAGCGCGACGCTCACGATTACGATCACTGGGGAGAACGATACGCCAGTCGCGAACGATGAATCGAATACAGCCGTCGAAGCTGGCGGATTGAATAATGGTACCGCGGGTACCGATGCCACTGGCAACGTACTCACGAACGATACCGATGTGGATTCCGTAGCCAATGGTGAAACCAAAGCTGTTGTCGATTTTGCAACGGTTGCCGCACCGAGTACCACGGTTGCCGCTGGCAACAGCCTCAATGGTAACTACGGTTCGATCTCGATTGGCACCAATGGTGCCTACACTTACACGATCGATAACACGAACGCTGCTGTTCAAGCTCTCCGGCTCAATGGCCAGACGTTGACCGACTCGTTCGTTTACACGATGACCGATACAGCGGGCGCGACGAGCAGCGCCACGCTCACGATTACGATCACAGGGGTTAATGATACGCCTGTTGCCAACGATGAGTCGAATACGGCCGTTGAAGCCGGTGGACTCAACAACGGTACCGCCGGTACGGATGCCACAGGCAATGTGCTCACGAACGATACCGACGTTGACTCGGTAGCTAACGGTGAAACCAAGACAGTTGTCGATTTCGCGACGGTTGCCGCTCCGAGCACCACGGTTGCTGCTGGCAACAGCCTCAACGGTAACTTCGGTTCGATCTCGATCGGCACCAATGGTGTTTACACTTATACGATCGACAATACGAATGCAACCGTTCAAGCTCTGCGATTAAATGGTCAGACTTTGACTGATGCGTTCGTTTACACGATGACCGACACAGCGGGCGCAACGAGCACGGCTACGATTACCATCACGATCACTGGTGTGAATGACACCTCGGTTGCGAACGATGAGTCGAACACAGCCGTCGAAGCGGGCGGATTGAATAACGGTACTGCGGGTACCGATGCCACAGGCAACGTACTCACGAACGACACCGATGTTGACTCGGTGGTTAACGGTGAAACCAAGACAGTTGTCGACTTTGCAACGGTTGCTGCTCCGAGCACCACGGTTGCCGCTGGCAACAGCCTCAACGGTAGCTACGGATCGATCTCGATCGGCACCAATGGTGCATACACTTACACAATCGATAACACCAACGCAGCCGTTCAAGCTCTGCGATTAAACGGTCAGACGTTAACCGATTCGTTCGTTTACACGATGACCGATACAGCGGGCGCGACGAGCAGCGCCACGCTCACGATTACGATCACAGGGGTTAACGATACGCCAGTTGCCAACGATGAGTCGAACACGGCCGTCGAAGCGGGCGGATTAAATAACGGCACCGCGGGTACCGATGCCACAGGCAACGTACTCACGAACGATACCGATGTGGATTCCGTAGCCAATGGCGAAACGAAGTCAATTCTGAGTTTCGCAACGACTGCGGCTCCGACAGCTACCGTTACCCCCGGCAACACGATTAATGGCAGTTATGGATTGATCTCCATAGATTCTAGTGGCGGATATACTTATCTAGTCGATGACAACAATGCGGCCGTTCAATCGCTTCGGTTAAGCAGCCAAACCTTGACGGATACATTCGTCTACACGGTGACCGACGCAGCGGGCGCAACGAGTACAGCGACCTTGACGATTACGATCCAAGGTGCAAACGATTCGCCTTTGGGACTCTCAATGACCACAGCTCAAATGGTCGAGAATACCGACACTTCACAAGGCGTTTCACTCGGTCAATTAGTTGCGATAGATCATGACGCTACCGATTCATTTAGTTATCAAGTCGTCGGAGGTCCTGATGCTGCTAACTTTTCGATCTCCAGCAGTGCGGTTCCAGAGTTGATCTTCAACGATGGTCAAGTTGACTTTGAAACGCAGTCAGAGTACACCGTCGTGATTCGCATCACCGATAGCTTCGGAGCGACCTATGATGAAACTTTTAAATTAACGATCTTGCCAGCGAATGAAACACCTGTAGCAGTCAGCGATCGTTACGATCTTGTGAACACATACAACTTCCAAATCAACGCCTCAGATGGCGTGCTCCGCAACGATGTAGACCCTGATCAAGATCCGCTGACGGCGGTTGCGGTCACGGGCCCTGCACATGGCAAACTGACTTTAGCTGCCGATGGAAGCTTTACATATATCCCTGATTCAGGTTTCCTCGGACCAGATACGTTCACCTATTATGTGACCGATGGTGTTTTTCAATCCAATACCGTTACAGTCACTATCATGGTTGATCAACTTGTCGTTGCCCCTGTTGCTCCAACAGTCACGCCAACCTCAAGCACCACATCGACTCAGACACCATCGAATTCTGAGACCACGACTTCTACGACAACACCGGCTGCTCCAGCCGTCGATACACCTAATGCAGATGGCGCTCCGCAAGCCGTGTTAATTGTAAATGAAACCAACAACTCCATTGCAGGACAAGAAGAAGTGATGTTGTTGGAAGAAGTCCAAGAGGAAAGAATTGTGGGCCTCATGCCACAAATGAATAATTCATCCAACCGAGGCAGCTCACTTTCGATAAATGGTACCTTCCAAAACAGTGAGCTTGCTGCCATCCCGCAAATCAAGAACGCATCGATCCAACTCGATACCTTGCGAGATTACGATGCCAAGTACAGTTCCAGCTACCTATGGAACCAAATGCATCTGATGGAAGAGCATCAAAAAGAATTTGGCGACTGGTCGAATACGCTCGTTGTGGGAACGTCGGTGGTCGCCGCTTCAGGATTCACTCTCGGCGTTGCGCTTTGGACACTTCGTACAGGTTATCTGGTGATGCTCGTGTCGTCGGCACTCCCAAGCTGGGCTGCGTTCGACCCAATTCCTGTGCTGGACCACGACGCACTTTCAGCGCGCGATCACTTTGGCGATAAACGCCAAAAAACGCTTGCTGAAATCGCAGCAACAACGGACGGCTTTGACGCGCCGGCTTAAACCGCTCGTCTAAATGATCCCGCCATGCACACGCATCGGGGATAAGTGGCTCGGTTGATCAAGCATCCAGAAACGCTCCCATTCATCGATCACGTTGCGCAAATCTTCAGACGTGAAAAGCAATTGCTGCACACGTCGCTCGGGCAACGCAGAATAGATGGGGAGAAAACAACCCGTTGTGGTCATCAAAGCGACCGCCAAGAGAACCGCTTGAATTATCCGACGCATCAGTCGTTCCTCCATGAACGCTCGTTTGCTTGGACTGGCTACTCGGTCAACGAGTCTCCGTCAATCTCATCATCACCCGAAAGAGGATCGTCTTCGTTCATGCTGGGGGTGTTGCGCAGATTCGCACGAGCCCAACGACGAACTCGCGACTCCATCTGCTTACCAGGCTTGAACGTTACAACACACTTCTCAGGTACTTCAACTTGATTTCCAGTGCGAGGATTTCGCGCTCGACGCGCGGCGCGATGCCGCACTTCAAACACGCCGAAATTTCGTAACTCAATACGACCATCTTCGACCAACGTCTCGATAATCGCATCAAAGGTCTTTTGCACGATCGCTTTAGTTTGCTGCTGCGTCAGCCCAACTTCTTCGGAGATCGTACGCACGATGTCTTTTTTGGTCACGCCCTTGAGTCCCTCAACCCTTCGTATCCCGGCGAGTTTCGTAAACCCTTATTGCCAAGCAACTTAGCTAGAGGCAATCAGTGTACGCCACCCTGCGGGAGGGAGTCAAGTTCATCAGGCCAAGTCCGCATCCGCAGACCCTTACCACCGTTATCGTCGGAATAGTCGGCAACCTTGAATCATCTCTTACAACCGGTAAGTTTTGTAGCTTCAAAGTGAACGCTGACCAGCTCGAACCTGAATCTCCTCGACAGAATAAAGCCGGCCTACCCCTGAACCGGGGCACTTTTCACAGGTTTCTTGCCAAGCTGCGGGGGATTCCAGATTGCTATCCCAGAAGGGCCAAGTCCTGCATTGAATCGGCCGGGCTTCGTACACCATACAGTTACGCTTTTCCGGATCTAGAAACACGCAGTCCCCATCCGGATACTCCACCAAACTCACCCGCCCCCCCACTTTTCGCGTAAACTTTGAACGGAACTCACTGACTTCCATTTTGAGTGTTTTTGCTAGGTTGCCTATCTCTTCATCGTTTACCCAGACCACACCGGGAGCCCCGCTGCAACAATCGCCGCACTGTGTGCACTCAAAACGCAATCCCTCTTGATACCAAGACCGCTTATTCATTGGTTTTCCGTAATTTTAGACTGCTTCGCGTGTCATGAGCTCGATGGCCTGGATCAAGGCTTCGATCTCTTCGGTCGTCGTGTAATGCCCAAGGCTTATTCGCAACGTTCCGGCCGGTGCCGTGCCCAGATATTGATGAATCAGGGGAGCGCAGTGAAGCCCTGCACGTGTTTGGATTCCAAAATTTGCATCCAGTGTGGCCGCAGCTTCATGCGGAGACCAGCCCGGTATTGTCAGGCTAACGACCCCGATACGACGATTTTGTTCTACCGGTCCATGCAGCCGCACTTGCCCGCTTGCCAAAAGTCCGCTGACGAGACGATCGGTTAACTCTTGCCGTTTTCGAACGCCCAGCCCCTCTTGAATCAAGTACCTTATGCCGGCATTAAGCCCTGCAAAACCTGGCATGTTCAGATTTCCGGCCTCAAGTTTCTGTGGAAAGTTCTGCGGCATTGACAATTGATCGCCGGAGACCCCAGTGCCTCCCTGGATGATTGCATCGATTCGGTTATGAAGTCTTGGATGTAGGTAAACGGCTCCCGTACCCAGAGGACCTAACAATCCTTTATGTCCCGGCACAACTAGAGCATCAATTCGTAATCGATCAACATCAAAGGGAACATAACCGACGGCTTGAGCGCCGTCGCAGACCAAAATGGGGCCATTTTCTTGAGGGAGTTGATGGACCAGATACTCCCAATCGGTTAACGCGCCCGAAACGTTCGAAGCCGCCGTAAGCGCAATCAATTGCGTCTCAGGTCGTAAGGCGTCGAGTACTTGGTCAATCCGCACCACTCCCCAGCAATCGCATTCGACGATTGTTAATTCAACTTGTCGACGTTCTCGCAGATACTCAAGCGGTCTGAGGACGCTGTTGTGTTCAGCAGCACTGGTGATGACGTGGCCGCCGGGTTGAATTAACCCATGGAGGATTTGATTGAGGCCAATGGTACAGCCGCAGGTCAATGCAATTGACCCGGGGCCTGCGGACGCATTGATCAACGTTGCCAGCGCTGTACGACATTGCAGAGCAATTTGGTTTGCCTGCAAGCTCGAGCCATGCTGGCCACGTCCGGCGGCGCCACCGACGCGTCGCAACTGCTCATTTACCGCAGCATACACACTTTCAGGTCGTTGTCCGCTCGTTGCAGCGTTGTCGAAATAGATCACGTTACTTGCCATGGTGAACCCATTTTGCGACGCCATCTGGACTATGTTCCTGCTTCCATATGGGGACCGAAATCTTTACTTGATCCATTATCCAAGCAACGGCCTCGAAAGCATTCGCTCGATGTGCGCTACCAATACCAACAGCGATACTAGCTTGTCCAACATCGACACGGCCTATTCGGTGGAAGATTACAACAGATCGTAAACGGAATTGTTCGCATGCTGCTTGAGCAAGTCGATGCAATTCTTGCGTAGCCATCGTGGGGTATGCCGTATAGACCAGATACTCGGTGATATTGGCTCCCGTTGTACGACGGGTGCAACCAAGAAAAACAACTCGCGCACCCGATTCTTCGTCGTCAATCAAACGCCAGATCGATGCTTCCTCTATGGCTTCCTCGAGGAGCTTGACTTGAATTCGTGGGACCGTTGAAGTTGCGAGTATGTCTTCCATGTCAAACATTAACCTCCACTTACAGGAGGAATTAACGCAAACTCGGCGGAGGGTTCGATTGCATCTTGTGGCGACAGATAGCAGCAGTTCATCGACAATCGCGAAATCGAAGCCAATTCGGTGAGTTCTGGAAAGCGATTTACGATTGCTCGCATGACGGCGGCCGCATCCGCATGATTTTCCACAGTGATTTCGATGGTGTCTAACCCCGTCACTTGCCGCGCACCGGCAAATAACAAGACTTGAATTTTCCACAATGGTGCATCCACGTGATTGATTCACCCATTCATTCAAGAACAAGGACGACTAATCCAGGAACGTCAAACTCTTATTGAGTTCGGGAAGCCTACCGTAGGCATAAGCGAGCAATTTAACAGGGTGCAGTGCGGGCCGACCTGTTGCGTGGTTCAGTTGAGATCGACATGAACTGCACTCGGCTGCGGCTGCCTGAACCGGCTCTTTACGAAGCGCCGAGATAACCGGCCAACCGATCCTCAAACTATTTCGATAGTTTTGTTTTTGGAGGCCCCAAGTTCCCGCCATTCCGCTGCAACCTTTATCAAGCAAATGGACCGCGAGACGAGGAATTAACCGAAGGAGCTGTTCTCCGGGACGCCCATCATCAATGGCACGCACATGACAGGGTTCGTGATAGGCAACGGCTGCAGGAACCGGTCTCAGATCCAAAGATAGTTGATTTTGTTGATGTAGGTTCCAAAGGTACCGACATGCTTCGCTCGTGTTATCGGCGACAAGCTGTGCATCTTCATCGTCGATCAAATGCAAATACTCACGCTTCAAGCAAAGCGCCGCGCTTGGTTCAGGAGTTACGATTTGATAACCCATTCTGACCGCGTCTGCGAGAATGCGAATATTGTGTCGCGCTCCATCGCGAGCCGCTTTCAAATCTCCAGCAACGATTTTTGGCAACCAAGATTGTTTTTGCTTTGGAGGAACAAACACGCCAATGCGATTGTGCCGCATCACTTCGAACAAAGCTCGGCCTAACTGTGTGTCATGCCAATTGACGAAGTAATCAACAAACAGTGCAACTTTGGGCCCGGAGGTTCGCGCTGGCTTGGTCAAGGAGCGCCTTGCGGCCCACGCCAAAAAGCTCCGTCGATCTACTGGAGGAATTTGTCGAGCGGCGGTTAGCCCAATGACTCTTTCGAGAACCCACCGCGCTTTGGGGCTTTTGATAATCCATTCTCCGATCGGACCCAAGCGACTTGCGATCGGTGCCAATAAATCCAATCGGGTTAACCAACTATCTGAAAAACTCAGACCGTTTGTCGTGGTGTGCTGGGCTTTGATTTCCGTCACAAGCTTAGGAATATCAACCGATGCAGGGCATTCAAGTCGACATTGGTGGCATTGGAAGCACAGATCCGCAATCTTGCGCATTTCATCGGTGTGCAATAACTCTGGATTGATTTGACCAGACAGTACACCACGTAACAAATTTGCCTTTGCTCGCGGAGACGCTTCTTCCGTATGCACAATGCGAAACATTGGACACATACGTGAGTCTGGAGAGGTGGTGCGACAACGCCCACAACCGTTGCATCGCCGTGCTTCCTGCTCAATACCTTCGTCTTTGTTCCAGTTCTGGATTACCGGTAGGGTGACGACATCTCTGACGGGGTCTCCCGCATTCATGGATGCTTCTTCATGCGGAACAATCTCAAGTACCGACGTCACAGGACGTAAATCGGCGGTGGGATCGCGCACCAAAACATCAACAACTTTACCGGGATTCAATCGCTGTTGTGGATCGAATAACTGTTTGCATTGAACCATTGCCGGCCACAGCGTGCCGAACTGTCTCGGCAAAATCCATGTTCGACTTAGTCCCGCCGCATGTTCGCCACATATGGTTCCACGAATCGCCCAAGCTCGTTCATAAAGTGCTTCGGCGAGTGAGCGCAGTCGGGATACGTCATCTGCATCGGCAAGGTCAATGAACGGTCGAATATGCAATTGCCCGTGCCCGGCATGACAAAACACTGTGGCGGTTGTTCGATGATCCTTAAGGACATTCTGAACTTCGACAAGAAACTCCGGCAAATGATCCGGGGGTACCGAGATATCTTCGACGAACGGTAATGGTCGAGTCCCACCTTGCAATCGATAAAGACGCGGAATAACTCGTCGACTGAGTCGCCATAGATAGTCACGTTCGTCACGATTTGTGGTGTAGTGTCCCGAGACGGCCAGTTGGAGTGAATCGCGAGCTTGAACCAAAATACTCCGCAGATGTTCGCGCACGTCGCCCAGCGCGCTCCCGGCCACCTCAATAAGTAACATCGCCTCAGCTGCGCGCGGTATTAACTCTTCAAAACCTGAGTCCGTTTCACGCGCGATCTCAAGCAACCGACGATCCATAAGATCGCAAGCCGATACTTCGGGTTGACTTGAAGGTAATCGATGGGTTCGCCGCTGTTGTGCAATTTCCGCTCGCAGTTCGGCTGTAATCACCAGCGCGGCCCTGGCCGCATGTTCAAGCCGCGCGAAAAACAAGACCAACACACCTCGCGCTTCCGGTGTGCGATCTAATTGAATCGTCGCATCGGTAATGATTCCTAATGTCCCTTCGCTTCCGACCATCAATCCCGCTAAATCAACTTTGGGATTTCGCAAAGCCCAGTCGAGTCGATAACCTGCACGATTGGTTAAGGCAGCACAGGGATTCGAGGCAAGAGCTTCCGCATGCTTGCGACCGATCTCCGCAACACCGGCAGCCAAGTTTCCTGCGATGCCCCCTTCCCGTTCATCATGTTGATTTAACTCGACCATGTCGCCATTGGCTAAGACGACTTGCATCGAGTTAACTTTATGGCGAGCTGCCCCATATCGCAGCCAATGACTACCTGAAGCGTCGATGGCGATAACGCTTCCGATTGTCGTCACACTACGCGTCGCCGGATCGGGACCAAAATGCAATTGCTCGCGGGCAAACTCACGATTGAGTTCCGCAAGGACCAGACCTGGCTGGACACGTACATGCGTATCATCAATCCGGCGCCATCGCCGCATGTATTTTGAAAAATCGACGATGAGGCCTCGCCCCAACGACTCCCCTGCCAAACCACTACCTGCACCACGTGGATGCAGGGTTAAATTCTGTTCGCTAGCATAGCGCACCAGTTGGACCACGTCTGTCGCTGTACGCGGACGGACAATGCCCAATGGCCGTACCTGATAGATGCTCGCGTCGCTCGCGTAGAGCTGAACGTGAAGCGGGTCGAATAAAACGTCCCCGACGAGCAACCCCCTCAGATCGTCTTGTATACGCACACGATCCGAGTCGATACCAAGCGCCATTTAATCAAGGTTTCCCGCACGAGAGCTTTCACTGTCACCACCGCTTCCATTCTAACAGAGAATGGCCATTGTGGAACCTATGCCCCGTTTACTTGGTTCCCACGGGAGCAAGCGTTTCTCGATGAATCGGCTCAAAAGTAAATTGCTCTGCTTGATAGTCAATTTGCACGGCATCCCCTTGTGTGAGCCGACCTCGCAACAGTTCGGTAGCCAATGGATTCTGAATCTGTTGCTGGATGACCCGTTTTAAGGGACGTGCTCCATAAACTGGATCATATCCTTCAGCCGCGATGGCATCGACTACAGCGTCGGTGACGCGAAGTTCGATACCATTTTTATCTAACGTCTTGCTCAGTTGGTCTAACTGCAACTTTACAATACGCCGAATCTCGTGACGCTCAAGTGGATGGAAAATGAGCGTTTCATCAACACGATTGAGAAACTCTGGCAAGAAATGCGTCTTGAGTGCGTCGTTGACCGCATCGCGCAGTTCTTCTTCCGAGCCACCTTGCTGGGCGATCTGTTGAATCGCTTGACTTCCTACATTGCTTGTCATCACAACGATGGTATTGGTAAAGCTAACGGTGCGGCCATGTCCGTCGGTCAAACGCCCATCGTCGAGAACTTGCAACAAGACGTTGAACACGTCCCGATGTGCTTTCTCCATTTCATCAAGCAGGATCACACAATACGGACGACGTCGCACTGCCTCGGTCAGTCGGCCCCCTTCTTCATAGCCAACATAACCGGGAGGTGCGCCGATCAAACGGCTCACACTATGACGTTCCATGAATTCGCTCATGTCGATTCGAACCATGGCCGCTTCATCGTCAAACATAACCTGCGCAAGTGCTTTACACAGTTCTGTTTTACCGACGCCTGTTGGTCCTAGAAACAGGAATGAACCGATCGGTTTAGTAGCATCTTGCAAACCGCTGCGGCTTCTTCGCACGGCATTGGACACTGCGACGACCGCTTCGTTTTGGCCAATCACACGCTGATGTAAACGTTCTTCCATAACAAGCAGCTTGGCTCGCTCGGTTTCCATCATTCGCGAAACGGGGATACCGGTCCAAGTGCTCACGACTTCGGCAATTTCCTCTTCCGTAACGTCTTGCCGTAACAAGCGGCGCGAAGCGGTCTTCTTATCTGTAGCATTTGCCGTCGTTGATTCGTGCTCTTGTTCTTCGACACGTTTCTGCAGCATGCGCCTCTGCTGGTCCAATTCGAATAGCTTTTGATAGTCGGCTTCAGAAACAGGTTGCCCACCACTTTGCTTGCTGCGAATATCAGCTTCAAGCTGTTTAAATGCGTGCTCCGCCCGATCGAGCTCTTGCCGCACTGACTTCACATCACTCAATCCAAGTTTCTCAGCCTCCCATTGCTCACGCAAACTTGCAAGTTGCGACTTAAGCTCGTCCATCTCCTGTTCGATCTCACTGAGTCGTTCGCGCGCAGAGCTTTCTTCTTCGCCAGCGAGTTGGCGCTGTGCGAGCTCTAGTTGACGCAAACGGCGTTGCAACTGATCGATAGGCTCGGGAACACTTTCTTTTTCCATTGCCAAACGACTGGCAGCTTCATCGACCAAGTCAATGGCTTTGTCGGGTAGAAAACGATCAGCGATGTACCGATGACTCAGCTCTGCTGCGGCAACCAATGCTTGATCTTTAATTCGCACACCGTGATGCGCTTCATATCTCGGCTTCAAACCACGCAAGATAGCGATCGTATCCTCGACATTGGGTTCACCGACATAAACCGGTTGAAATCTGCGTTCGAGCGCAGCATCTTTTTCGATGTGCTGACGATACTCGTCAAGAGTCGTCGCACCGACGCAACGCAAAGCGCCACGTGCCAATTCGGGCTTCAACAAGTTTGCAGCATCTGCTGATCCTTCCGCTTTGCCGGCACCGACCACCAGATGGAGCTCGTCGATAAACAGTATGATCCGTCCTTCACTATCTTTAACTTCGCGCAGTACCGCCTTGAGTCGCTCTTCAAAATCGCCACGGAACTTGGCACCAGCGACCAAGGCACCCATATCCAGTGAAATGACGCGTTTGTCTTTGAGACTTTGCGGCACGTCGCCTTCAACAATCCTCAATGCCAATCCTTCTGCGATAGCCGTCTTGCCGACACCCGGTTGGCCAATGAGAACGGGATTGTTCTTGGTGCGGCGCGACAAGACTTGAATCACACGACGAATCTCTTGATCGCGACCGATCACGGGGTCCAATTTACCCTGATTGGCCAGTTTGACGAGATCGATTCCATAACGCTCTAACGCTTGATACTTGTCTTCTGGGTTTTGATCCGTCACTCGCGCAGATCCGCGCACTTCACGTAGCGCACCCAGAAGATCTGTGGTCCGTACTCCTGCAAGTTGCAACAGATTTTTAGCTTTGCTATCCGCTTCGGTGAGCCCGAGCAACAGATGTTCGCTACTGATGTATTCATCTTTCATTGCCGTCGCATGTTTATCTGCGACGTCAAACACTTTCTGTAGCGCAGGACTTACTTGGGGTTGTCTTCCACCACTGGTTCGCGGCAAGCGTCCCAGTTCACTTTGCACGGTCCCCATCAAACGTCCGATGTCGACACCGATTTTCTTAAGCACCGGTTGAACGACACCTCCTTCGGCATTGGTCAACGCCGTCAGCAAATGCAACGCATCGATCTCAGGGTTTTGATCTGCAGTCGCCAAACTCTGCGCTTCGGATACCGCTTCTTGTGCTTTGATCGTTAACTTGTCAAATCGAAATGCCATGATGAATACTCCTTCTGCCCATTCATTATTTCAACTTGCGAACCGTGTAGTCAAAACGAAAGCGGCGGACTGGCGTTGAAGCGCAAACCCGCCGCTTAAGCGTGTTAATCAACTATGTCGATGGCCGACAAAGCGCGATTAGTCTTTCTTGACTTCAAACTCTGCGTCGATCGCATCATCGTCCGCGCGGGCTTCAGCGGTTGCTCCCGGCTGTGCACCTTCGGCCGATGTCTTCTCGAACAGAATCTTCGAAAACGCTTGCGCGGCTTGCTCCAGCTCAGTCGTAGCCGATTTGATGGCTGCTACATCCGTACCGCTTGTCGTTTGTTTTACTTTCTCGATCGCTTGAGTCATCGGTCCGCGATCGGCATCCGTCAGCTTAGACTCGTTCTCCTTCATCTGTTTTTCCAATTGGTAAACCAGATGGTTTGCGCGGTTACGCGCTTCGGCGAGCTCAAACTGTCGGCGATCCTCATCGGCATTCATTTCCGCGTCTTTACGCATGCGGTCAATTTCCGTATCGCTCAATCCACTGGATTGTTCGATTCGTACCGACGCTTCTTTGCCTGTTGAAATGTCCTTCGCAGATACACTCAAGATGCCGTTTTGATCGATATCAAATTTCACTTCGATCTGAGGCACACCACGTGGTTGAGGTGGGATGCCTTCCAGATTGAACTCTCCGAGCAGACGATTCTGCGCGGCCATCTTACGTTCACCTTGGAATACGCGTACCGTAACGGCGGTTTGACTGTCTGCGGCAGTACTGAAAGTGTTCTTCTTCTCAACAGGAATTGTTGTGTTGCGCTCGACTAAAGCAGTCATCACGCCACCTTCGGTTTCAATACCGAGAGTCAGCGGAGTCACATCGAGCAACAGAACGTCTTTGCGTTCACCTGCAAGCACCGATCCTTGAATGGCTGCACCGACAGCAACCACTTCATCTGGGTTAACTCCTTGGTGCGGCTCTTTGCCGAAGATGCCTTTGACCAGTTCACGAACTTTTGGAACACGCGTGCTACCACCGACCAACACGACTTCATCAATGTCCTTCGGTGATAACTTCGAATCCTTCAATGCTTGCAGCACCGGTCCACGGCAACGTTCGATCAATGGGTCCACCAATTCTTCGAACTTGCTACGCGAAATCGTCATCTGCAAGTGCTTCGGACCAGACGCATCGGCCGTAATGAACGGCAGATTCAAATCGGTTTGAGGCAAACTGCTAAGTTCTTTCTTGGCTTTTTCACAAGCTTCTTGCAAGCGTTGCAATGCCATTTGATCTTTGCGGAGATCGATGCCTTGATCTCGCTTGAATTGTTCTGCAACGTGGTTGATGAGGGCTTCATCGAAGTCATCACCACCGAGATGCGTATCACCATTGGTTGCAATAACTTGGAACACACGTGGTTCACCTGGTTCGCCAGCATCGGCCACTTCGAGCACCGACACGTCGAACGTACCACCACCCAAGTCGAAGACGGCAATCTTTTCGTCTTTCTTTTTGTCCAAACCGTATGCGAGGGCAGCGGCAGTCGGTTCGTTGATGATACGAGCCACTTCCAAACCAGCGATTTGACCCGCGTCTTTAGTCGCTTGACGCTGCGCATCATTAAAGTATGCGGGAACCGTGATCACGGCCTTGTTGACCTTGTGACCCAAGTAGCTCTCTGCTGCTTCTTTTAACTTACGCAACACCTTGGCGCTAATTTCTTGCGGAGTGAACTGCTTGTCGCCAATTTGAATCTTGACGTACTCGTTGCGCCCACCGACCACTTCGTAGGGAACCATCTTCTCTTCGGATTCCACTTCGCTGTGGCGACGCCCCATAAATCGCTTTACGGAGTAAACCGTGCGCCGCGGATTCGTGACCGCTTGGCGACGCGCTGGGTCACCGACGATGGTTTCGCCGTTGTCTTTGAATGCGACAACGCTCGGTGTTAGACGATTGCCTTCCGCGTTCGCAATCACCTTCGGTTCGCTTCCTTCCATGATCGCAACCACGCTGTTGGTGGTGCCCAAGTCAATCCCGATGATTTTTTCGCCTTGTGCCATAACTTTGGTTCCTTTCAATCGCTTCAAGTCAAAGGTGCGACACACAGGCTCACGCGATCTCATCAACCCTTCGCGGGGATGATCGCAAACTCACTTCTTGTGGTCGCGTTGTATTCGGGGGTTCACTGAAAGCAACCTGCGTGCCAGATGCTGAATAGACATTTTGGAATTTGCTGTAAGTGTAGAAAAGATCGGTGTTTACGATCGCAGCAAAAGTCGTTTTTTTCCCGGATTCGGCCGATTCGGCAAACATTTTCCGTCGATTGCACGCTACGATTGCCACTTTGACAGCGAACACGGCGGTTGCATTATCGCTACCACCCGCGAAACTGCGCTTTCACATCCAGGAAAACGACGAAGGCTCCGGTCGTGGCAAAAGCAAGTAAAAAAACTGACAGTCCCAAGCGTCCTGCAAGAATCAAACTGACAGAACTCGATCAAAAGATTGCGGCACTCATTCAGCTGCGCCGGGAGTACATTCACGATCAAGTTGCCCAGCAAACCGAACATGCGGAAATCGTGCGTCTGTCGCTTCAATCCGCAGATGCTGCCGTGACACAACTACGAAAGGATGCAGATGTTGGTGCCGAGGTTCTTGCGAATCTGATGAAACACGTCGCAAGTGTGACGCACCTTGGCCTCCATACGGAGCGCGTTGCCTACCTCGGTCCGCAGTATTCATTCAGTCATCTCGCGGCGGTCAAGTATTTTGGTGAGACGCATCCCTTGATGCCAGTTCCAACTATTGCAGCCGTGTTCGAAGCCGTGGTGCGGCATGACGTGCGATTAGGTTTAGCGCCGATTGAAAACACAACGGATGGTCGCGTCGTCGATACGCTCGGTATGTTTATTCGAAATCCAGTGCGCATCTGCGGCGAAGTGTTATTGCCGATCCATCATTACTTGCTTGGTAAATGTAAACGTGAAGAGGTATGCGAAGTCTATTCAAAGCCCCAAGCGCTGTCTCAATGTCGGCGTTGGTTGGCGACTCAATTGCCTCAAGCGCGCTTGGTAGAAATGAGTAGTACGGCGGCCGCTGCTCAGCTTGCGATGGATAAACCCGGGGCCGCTGCGATCGCAAGTCTTGAAGCGGGACGTGCTGCGGGATTAGAAGTAATTGATGAACGCATCGAGGATAATGCAAACAACGTAACGCGTTTCGCTGTGCTGGGCGATCGCGAACCGCCCCGCTCCGGAACGGATAAAACTTCATTGCTCTTTCAAGTGCCGCATGAACCTGGTGCACTCGCGGATAGCATGATGATCTTCAAAAAGAATCACCTAAACTTGACCTGGATTGAAAGCTTTCCGTTACCCGGAGTGGATGGAGAGTACTTATTCTTTGCGGAGCTCGAAGGGCATCAAAAAGATAAGTCTGTTGGAACTGCCTTGGAGCAACTCCAAAAGCGAGCGCTCCGACTTGATATATTAGGTTCGTATCCGCGCGGCAAAATTTGATTCGACGACGGCTACCGAACCAAATGCGAGCCTGCTGAATTTATTCCCGCCCCACGCTAAACCTGTTCACGAGGTTTCTCTCATGTTTGATCGGCGTATAGTTCTTTGGGTCATTTGCGCTTTAAGCTTTGGTTGCTATCCGGTTTCTGTGCAAGGACAGACGAAGCAAAAAGAACCAACCGAATCAAAGCGACAACTTCTTGCCGGTGCAGCGACAGCAAACATTACCCCGCCGCTTGGCACGCTGGTCGTCGGTGGCTGGGAACCCTATCCAGCCGATGATGTTCACGATGAATTACATGCGCGAGCGATTGTACTCGACGATGGCACCACGAAACTCGCCATTGTGCTCTGTGACAATGTCGGTATTCCGCGTGAAGTATTCGATGCGGCGAAACAGTTAGTAATGGAGAAAACCGGCATTCCTGTTCATTGTCAAATGATGGCTGCGACGCATACTCACTCGGCTGGGTCGGCTCGAAGTGATAACTCGATGGTTTATGCTTCTACTTTGAATGACTACCAAGCATTTCTTGCACTTCGCATTTCGGATGCGGTACGAGTGGCATTGAAAAGGCTCGAACCTGCGCAGTTGGCGTACGGAGCGGTCGATGAACCGAGTTGTGTCTTTAATCGACGCTGGTATGTCGTCGAAGACAAAGAACGTCGCAACCCGTTTGGTGGCGTCGATCAAGTGCGAATGAATCCTGGTGGGAACGCAACGCTCATTCGTCCTGCGGGCCCCATCGATCCACAAGTTAGCTTCATCTATCTCAAGACCCTGCAGGATCGACCCATTGCATTGCTTGCGAACTATTCTTTGCATTATGTGGGGGGAGTTGCTGGTCGGGCGCTCTCGGCTGATTATTTCGGCGTGTTTGCGAATGAAATTGCCAAGCGACTCAATGTGACCGAACAGGATCCTCCGTTCGTGGGCATCATGTCGAACGGCACCAGTGGTGATGTCAACAACATCAACTTTAAGGACCGAGGCCCCGGTCTGCCTCCTTATGTCAAGATGAAGCAAGTGGCGAGTTTGATTGCTGATCGTGTTGCGGCGACCCTTCCGCAATGCACTTTCGAGAAAGATATCCAACTGCGCGGAGTTCAAGAAGATTTGGAGTTGGCTATCCGTAAACCAGATGAAAAGATGCTGGCTTACTTTGCACAAATTCGTCAAAGGCCCGAAGGGGAACCAAAGTACCAAGCACATGAACTGACTTACGCGGATCGAGTGGATCAATTGGCCGCAGCCCCAGGGAGTGTCAAGGTTCCGCTGCAGTCGTTTCGGCTTGGTTCGTTGACTATCTCTGCCATTCCATTCGAAGTCTTCGCAGAAATCGGTTTAGAGCTTAAGGAGACGCTCCCAGCCCCCAGCTTTACGATCGAGCTTGCCAATGGTTCCTATGGTTACCTCCCAACGCCTTCGCAACATGACCTCGGTGGCTATGAGACATGGATGGGAACAAACAAAGTTGAACGTGAGGCTTCGGTCAAAATCGTCGAAGCATTAAAAAGAATGGCGAAGTAACTTGTGTCGATTGGTTTTTGAGCCACCCGCCCGCTTGCGGGAGGGTCGGACGCCGTAGCGGCCGGGGAGGGTCTCACATAACCAATAAACAAAACGGTCTATCGCGGATATTGCACCAGCTCTATCCACAATCGATGACCACAAAATCAATTGGAATCGACAACCGTTTCGATTCGCGTAGCGGTTTCGATTACGATTACGAGCACCATTTCATTGAGCACGAGCACGAACATACTTCAAAACGCGCAACATCAAAATCGCCAGACGGTGGAGTATTCTGCGCTTAACCATCTACCGCTTGGCGGCGGTAGCTACGAAAATACTATTTGACCAAGGAGAAGTAGTATTTTGTGCTGACCCAATGAGGCTTCACGGCAAGCTGAACTACTGCGACACTTCGCCGATCCAAATCGCGAAACGTCGGGATGATTTCGTCGTAAGCGACGAGATTGGTTGCGCTGGCGGGTAACAATGCGAAACGATTCACGGATGCCGCCACCTCAACCCCTTGTATCTCAACCCCCACGGATTCATATGCGCCTTGTTCGATGCTGAGCAAAGCATGCATGCCTTGGAACGTCAAAGGAGGATGTTGTGGGTCAGAGTTCAGCGATCGCATCAGGCCATTTGCATCAGATAAGGGTTCCGCACCAGTCATGAATCGACCGTAGATACCTCGTGTATAGCGAAGCATCTGCATCTCGGTTTGCCCTTGGATCTTTGTGCTATGCGAAGCCGTGAATTTCTTTGCCATCACGGTTTGTGCCACATGGGGCACAATACGACTTAATGAAGCTTGATACACGGGCCCCATATTATTTTCTGTGAAGAGTCCCTCAAAGTTAACGCGGGAGGTAAGCTCTCCTTGAAAAACAGGATAAAGCCGAGCAAACTCTTTTTCCTGTTGTTTAATTTGTTGCTCAACAAACCGCGATCGGAATATCAACGCATCCTCTGTTGCCTCACGGTATGCGTTGATTGTTTCCGTTAGGCCAGCTTTCTGCGCTAACTCGGTCAGGGCGGGACGACAAAGCGCTTCCCAGTCGATATGCGCTGTTCTATTTTTTAGTTGACTGAGAAGTCGCAGATAATCGACATATAGAGATTTGGCGACCTGGGGCGGAGCCGCTTTAGCCTCTGCTGCAATTAACGATACCACGAGATTCTGATATAGCTTGGCAAGCTCGCCGCTCTCTTGATTCCAGCGCGAGTCGGGATCGTATTCAGACGATGCTGACATATCGGTCACTGTTGGGAGCGCATCATCAAGGGCTGCAGTGCGAATTAGATGTGCGTGAATCTCTCCCCAGTTTTTTGAATACTCAAGTGCTGCTGCAGGACCCGTTAACGCTTTTCCGCCAACCTGTATGGTTCCATTCGCAGAGATCTGATTGGCAACCCCTTGAATCGATTGCTGAAACTCGGCTTTGGCTTTCAGCCAATCCGCATAAATCTTTTGTTTTGCTTGCGCAGCAAGCTGAAGCCGATAAGCGTTCATGTAGTTACTGATCGTGAGCGATACTTCATAAAACGGATTCATGAATGCTTGGCCTTCGCCGTGGCGCAAGAAAAAGAAGTCGCGAGCCCATTCATCATTCAGTTCGTCGAGCTCTTTTTCTGCTTCAGCAAAACGTTTAGCTTGAATCATTTTTTGAAAAGCCTGTACCATCTTCTGCCGTTTCTCAGTGGCTTGTCGGCTTTGGTATCTCTTCAGCATTTCGTCATGCGCATTCTGCCCTTCTGGCGAATTGAGGTACGCTTCACGATCAAAAGCAAGTTTTGAAGTCTCCGGTGGGCTGGGAATCTTGATTGGAAATTGGGCTTCGTAGCCAATCGCTTCACCAAAAATCAGCAATCGTCCCCCGATTCTTTTGACTCGCTGACTTTCAGCGAAGAGGTCGGCATGTTCTTTCGCCGATCCACCATTCGCATCGAGCTTGGCCGTCATGCTAAAAACTTTTTCACGCGAAGCCAAAAGCTGTGCGTATAGCTGTTTGCTTTCTGAGATCGTACCGTGCAGCTTTAGAGGAGCATCAGTCTTAATGTGATTGGGATCCGCCCATGCAAAAGGAACGAATCCTCCAAACACGGCAATTACGAATAGGCATTGCTTCGCGAAGTTCATTTTTGGATTCCTGGTGGCGTCGCAGTAGCGGGAACGGATGAGGTGAGCAAAGGAGCCGGTATCACGACGCGACAACTGCCACTGATTGAAGAAGTTTTCTGATCTGCCGACTGCATTTTTGTGCCGGTCAGATTAACGACCAGTTCTGTGTTTTCTATCGCAGTGACCGTCGCCGTAACGGGTTGATCATCAGGACTCATCCATACCGGCGCATTGTTCGCAGTCTGAACATAAAGTTGTCCGGTTATGTTCTGTCCCACCAGTTGCATCGGATCCGAAACATTTGTCGTCCCTTGGAACAGGATTGCGGGATAACTTTCACTACCCTTGGCAAATGATCGCAGTTGAACGACCGCGGGTCGTCCGTCATTGAATCGCGTAAAGCCTAATTCGCCCTGATCACTCTGAATGCTCGCATCCAGATTCAGACGAAATTGACCCTTTGCAGCCACTAGAGCATTGGGTACCGCCGCAGCATCCAATTTTTCAGTGGCGGCCTGTTTGACCTGCTCCGTCAACTTTTCGAGCTGTTCCTTTTGACACCCAATCGTCATGGCGACCAGCGCCAAGAATATGAATTGCTGATATGCAAAGCGCATGGGGCAACCCCGGAAAAGAAAAACAAAGGGTTTAATGATGGAAACGAAGCCGTATCTTACGGCATTCGGTCCCAACAATCACTTAGGCGTCGCTCTCCACCCCCAGCGAACAAAAAAACAGCGAACAAAAAAACCCAGCGAACAAAAAAACAAAGGTGCTAGGTCTCTTTTCCGGGAAAGCGAAGTGTTCCGTTTGCCTCACGCGATGCCGGGGGCACCATCACTGGCCAACTTTGCAACAGCGTAGGCAGGCGCGGCACGCGAGCCAGCTTGGCCGAGTCGGTCGCTGGCGCGAATCACACGCCAGCCGATGGGTAAAGGCTCGGCTAACATGGACCCATGACCACTGAGAATGGCGGTCAGAGGATGATCGGGTTGTTCTACAATAGCCGCGTTCCGTTCGATTGCGGATCGCAATCTTTGCTTCATGATGAGCCAAATGAATTTTGCACAGATCTCCGCGTCATTGCGTTCAAATTGACGGTGATCGAGTCCAATCAATCTTGCCAATCGATTGCGTGCTGCAGCGCGTGTGCGCGGTCGGCCGTCGGCGGTATTGCGATCGTTTGCATCTTCAGAAGCTAGACCTAACGTAAGCGACACGTCATCGGTTGTTGCAAACAGCTCCGCCATGACCGGTACATTCTGACCGCGATAAGGTAATGTTTGTGACAAGGCGCTGATGGGTGTTCTTCCCATGCCAAAATAGAGCAGTTGTTGTTGCACTAAGCGATCGAAGTCGGTTCGCGCCGAGGTAACAACTTTACCTCCCGATAAAGGGATCACGTCAGCAGTCGTTGAACCAACATCAACGAGAACACCATTCTGCCCGCCAAGCCAACTCGCTGCCAGTTGCGCTAAGGCATACCAGTTTGCAGCGGCCGCTTGATCGGGTTTACGAAAGACTTCTTCACTTGTTGCAAAGCGACCTTCCACCGTATACACGAAGACGGGATGTACACCCGCGGCTCGCAAGACTTGAGTCACAATATCGCGAACACCGCAAGCGCGGTCGCGATAACAATCGGCGAGCTCTCCTGTCATCGTCAGAGCGATCGCATCATGTGGCCCGGCTTTCGTCAACAACTCAGCGACTGCGGCTCCAAGACGCGCACGTTCTTTCCAAAGTGGAAATGACATTGCCCATGCGCCACCAGAAACATTGGCCGCTTTGATATTCGCACCGCCGATATCCAAACCGATCCATTTGTAAGGCGTACCCATCTTAATTTATTTAACCTTCATAGATCGGTGACGAGACCGTTCCCGTCAAACTTTAATTTTCGAGGACCGACGGAATACGAAACAGCTTCCCCTTTTGATAACTTCAACAGCATCCCAAGTAAGTTCTCGCTGACGACATGTCGCAGGCCGACATAACTCGTCGTCAAACGTGGGTTCACTTCGATGACTGCATCTTCGGAACCATTCTCGGCACCGCCTAATAACAAGTCGATGCCAATATAACCTCCTGCTCCCGCTCCTAGCGCCTTAACCGCTTCGATCGCAATCGATTTAGCGCGCTCGGCTAGAGGTTCTTCCAGCGGTCCTTCGCCTCCCAGGTATTGGAAGTTAGTAGGGTCAAGTGTCTGCCACATGGGAGGCAGGGCTATATAACCCGACGATCCACATAGCACTGAACAACTCGCAGATCGACCAGGAAGTTTGGGTTGTACAATTCGATAGGAAGTTCCGCCTTTAATCCGCAAATCCTTTAATACTTCGTTCCAATCATTGAGCAATCGGATTCCCTGCGAACCGCAGCCGTCCACCGGCTTCGTCACCCAACCTTGATCAGATTCGAGTTCTAGTCCAGCATTCACCTCTTCGGCTGTCAGGGTGCTGGGTGTCCGAATACCAGCTTCGATCAATAACTCGGCCAAGATTCGTTTGTTGATCCCGGCATCCAACGCTTCCGCGCGACATCCCAACCAAAATGGCCCCGTATCGGACAACGAGTCATAGATGATGCGCAGTGGTCCATCTTCCGGTGCAATCGCCAAAACGGCATCACAGTCTGCTGCGTAGCGTTGCCAGTGAAATGACCAACCTGCACTGAGCGGTAACGGTTTCAGCTCGCAACGATCATCGTATTTGTGAAGCGGATTCCATCGCGCATCGACGGGAACCACAGGCGTAATCGTATCCAAGGCCAGTGCGTCTTGGATCACGGCGTCGAGCATTGCACCACCCTCACGCCACAACCCAGCCGGGATCTCATTCTCTCTCGTTGCGGCTAAACCACCACCACAGATGAATTCGCCGATGAATAGCCGCATGGTGCATCAATCGAAGAGAAGAGGATGGAGCAAAGGTAGGTTGTCAATCAAAAGATGTTTAGCTGGTCACGCGCTTCTTCCGTCATTCGATCGGGAGTCCATGGTGGATCCATAACGACTTTCACGTCGACCTCTGAGACTCCTTCCATCGCAGCGACCGTTTGACGGGTTTGCGCTACGAGCTGTGGACCCGCTGGACACATAGGACTGGTCATCGTCATTTCGATCATGATTTTGTGCTTGGCATCTTCGGTCGTTTGAATGTCGACTCCGTAGATCAATCCAAGGTCCACAATGTTGACGAACAACTCCGGATCAATCACTTGCTTCAAAGCTTCGCGAATTGCGTCTTCTTGTATTGCCATTTATCTGCTCTCATCTAAAGCGAAAACGTCTGTAAAGCATTCATTGTATGCAACCGACTCAAATTCGAACTTCCATTTTCAAATCCAAATTTCAACTTCCAAATTTACTTACGTCACTCGGGTTCTAACCCAAGGTCGCGGATCGTCAGCAAGGTTCTCAAAGTCAACCCCGCATTTGCAAAGGCTTCTGTACCGCCTGCGAGTCGATCAACCACCGCCAAAACCCCTAGGACATTTAAACCAGCTTTCTTGGCAATTTCCGCCGCCTTCAATGCGCTTCCGCCGCTCGTGATCACATCTTCCACGATGACGACCGACTGTCCAGTTAAAACCGGGCCTTCGATCTGCTGCCCTGTTCCGTGCTCTTTGGCTTCTTTGCGAACCATGAATCCACGCAACATCTTCGATTGCTGTCCAGCCACAGTCACGATTGCAGCCGTAATAGGATCAGCCCCAATCGCCAAACCGCCTACTGCATCGGCATTCCACCCTTCTTTCGCCATCTGTTCGAGCATACCTAAAGCAATCAAATTGGCACCTTCAGGATGCAACGTCACTTTCCGGCAGTCCAAGTAATAACTCCCCATACGGCCACTGGCTAATTTAAACGTTCCTTTCCGGACGGCTTCACGGAGTACCAGTTCACTCAGTTTTCGGGGGTCGTAAATCATCTGCATGGATAAATTCTCTCGCCTGAACTTTAATTGCCTTGGCAAAAATGTACCGATTCCCTCCCGGGGCGTCAGTGGGTAACCTTTTTAAACTAGTTTCAACTAGCCACTCCTTAGAAGTTAAACTACAGATCAAGCTGCTTTACCCCTCGGGCCGTTGAACCCATTGGGTGCAGCGGCATGTTGTTCCCTATCCTTTTCTTGCTACGGAATTCGCATTTCCATGAAATCCCTGCTTCTTCTCAGCTCAGTATTCTGTTTGGCTTTGCCCCTGACCCTTGTCGCTCAAGATGCGAAAGCCAAGCCAAAGAATTTGTTGAAACCCACCAATCAATCCGATTCCTGGCGGCTGGAAGAGCATGAAACCGCTAAAGCTGTGATGGCACCAGCCGACGACGCCATCACCTTTGACGTCAAAGCGATTTCGGGCACGGATTGGCATGTGCAAGCGGTCCAGACCAATCTCGAACTCAAAGATGGCCAGGATTACACGCTGAGCTTCGAAATCAAAGCGAATGCACGCCGCATCGCAAGCGTTTCGGCTGGCATCGATCAAGAAGATTGGCACGATATCGGGCTTCGTGAAGAGTTGTACCTCCGCCCTGAATATCAAAAGCTCGAATATACGTTCCGGGCTACCGATGTGGCTAAGGGACCGAAGAACCGCATCTGTTTTCAGTTAGGTACCGATCTTGGCTTGGTGACCATTCGCAATCTCTCGCTCGTCGAGAGAAAATAGCGATCCGCGAAACGCTTGATCGAAACACCCAATTCTTGGGGCCATCGTGGGACCACGTGTTTTTGGCATAACTTTGCGGGGGTGACCTTGTCTCCCCTGCCACCTTCGATCTTCGTCGCTAAACTAGCTTCTCCTGGCAATTAAACCCGCCTTAAGAGAGCTTAACGGCATGAATCGACCGATTCGCAAGTTGTTGGTGGCGAACCGAAGTGAGATCGCGACCCGTGTGTTCCGCAGCGCCCATGAATTGGGCATTCGAACGGTCGCCATTTATTCCCACGAAGACCGTTACGCTCTCCATCGATTCAAGGCGGACGAAGCGTATCAAATCGGCCGGCCGGGTGAGCCGATTCGCTCTTATCTGGATATTCCGGGCATCGTCGAAATCTGCCGGCAATACGAAATCGATGCCGTTCACCCCGGCTACGGCTTTCTCTCGGAAAACCCAGAACTTGCTCGGTCGCTGATCGCTGCCGGCGTCACGTTTGTCGGTCCGTCGGTCAAAGCGCTTGAAGTGCTCGGTGACAAAACGGCTGCGCGAACGATTGCTACTGCCGCGGGCGTACCCGTTCTTGGCGGTACGAATCGTCCGCTTGCGGATGTGGCCGAAGCGAAACGAGAAGCGGAGAAACTCGGCTACCCTGTGATCCTCAAAGCGGCGAAGGGTGGCGGTGGACGCGGTATGCGCGTGGTTCGTCAAGCGGATGAACTCGCGCCGAACTTTGAAGCCGCTCAGCGTGAAGCGAAAACCGCTTTCGGTAGTGACGAAGTGTTCGTCGAACGCTTCGTTGAACGGGCACGCCATATCGAAGTCCAATTGCTTGGCGATCAACATGGAGGCTTGCTGCATTTATGGGAACGCGATTGTAGTGTTCAACGTCGACATCAGAAGGTGGTTGAAATTGCACCTGCTCCCAACTTGGCACCGGACATTCGACAGGCCTTATGTGATGCTGCAGTGAAGATTGGACAACAAGTCCGTTATGACAATGCAGGGACTGTGGAGTTTCTCTATGACGTTGATCGTAAAGAGTTTTACTTCATCGAAGTGAACCCACGAATTCAAGTTGAACACACGGTTACCGAAGAAGTCACTGGTTTGGATATCGTCAAGAGTCAAATTTTGATCGCCCAGGGACATCGACTTGATAGCGTTGAAGTTGGACTACCTCCACAAAACGAACTCAAGACCAATGGGTTTGCCGTCCAATGCCGGGTTACGACGGAAGATCCTGCGAATCAATTCCGTCCTGACTATGGACGCATCAGTCACTACCGATCCGCCGGCGGCTTAGGGATTCGATTGGATGCGGGGAGTGCATTCTCTGGCGCGGTCGTTAATCCATTTTATGATTCACTACTCGTTAAAGTTACAGCGCGCGGGCGAACGCTCGCCGAAGCTTCGCGACGTATGGAACGCTGCCTTCAAGAGTTTCGCGTTCGCGGTGTCAAAACGAACATTCCCTTTTTGATTCGGTTGATCACTTATCCGCTGTTTCTTGAAGGGGGTGCAACTACCCGATTGATCGATAGTACTCCCGAGCTGTTTGAATTGCCCAAGCGTCGTGACCGCGCGACAAAGCTATTGAGTTTCTTGGCGAACGTGATCGTCAATGGCAATCCCTTAGTGAGCGGGCATCCCGTCAGTCAACGAAGAGAGGCGGCACCGCGCCCTGCCCTTCCCGATATGGACCGATTACCGCTTGGCTCGCGAGATGTGCTAGTCAAGGGTGGTCCGGCTGGATTGGTGAAATGGATCAAAGCGCAAAAGCAATTGTTGCTCACCGATACAACAATGCGCGATGCCCATCAATCGTTGCTTGCGACTCGACTTCGCACGTTCGATATGTTGCAAATCGCCCCCGCATACGCGCGGCTTGCATCGCAGCTCTTTTCGTTAGAGATGTGGGGTGGAGCAACCTTCGATACTTCGATGCGTTTTCTCAAAGAGTGTCCTTGGCAAAGGCTGGCGGACATGCGTTCTGCCGTGCCAAACATTTGTTTTCAGATGTTGCTCAGGGCGAGCAACGCAGTGGGATATACCAACTATCCTGATAACGTCGTCCGCGAATTTACCAAGGAAGCCGCAGCCGCAGGAATGGATATCTTCCGTATCTTTGACGCGTTGAATTGGGTCCCCAACATGCGCGTGGCAATGGATGCTGTGATCGAAGCGGGTGGAGTTTGTGAAGCAGCGATTTGTTATACAGGTGATTTGCAGAACCCTCGTCGCACCAAATACGGCTTAAAGTATTACGTCGAGCTAGCCAAAGAACTCGAAAAAATGGGTTCACATATCCTCGCTATTAAAGATATGGCAGGGCTTTGCAAACCCGAAGCCGCACGAAGATTGGTGCGCGCTCTTCGGCAGGAAATCGGTATCCCGATTCATTTTCACACACATGATACGGCGGGCATACAAGCCGCTTCGATTCTGGCGGCATCCGATGAACAACTAGAAATTGCGGATGTCGCGTTTGCTCCGCTCTCTGGCGGCACTAGTCAAGTCAATCTCAACACAATTGTCGAAGCCCTTCGTGATACTCCGCGAGACACCGGCTTGGATACCGACGCGTTAACGCGAATTGCGGTGTATTGGCAAGCCGCACGAGAGTTCTACACACCATTTGAAACGCTCGTGTTGCCAGCGACCGGTGATCTCTATGAACATGAAATGCCTGGTGGCCAGTACACAAACCTCTATCAACAAGCCAAAGCATTAGGACTAGCAGATCGCTGGGCAGAGATCTGCAAAATGTATGCAGAAGTGAACCGTTTGTTAGGGGATATTGTCAAAGTCACTCCAACAAGCAAAGCAGTTGGCGACTTGGCCTTGTTCATGGTTGCTGGGGAATTGACCAGCGAAGACATTCTACGGGGTGATCGTAATTTTGCGTTTCCACAAAGCGTGCTCGATCTCGTGGGCGGGCGTATGGGACAACCACCAGGTGGATTCCCACCGCGTGTGATCGAAGTGGTCATGCAAGGAGCGGGTACGATCACGACGCGACCCGGTGAAACGATGGCGCCAGCTGATATTGAATCAGCGCATAAAAAAGCGGATGAGCTGTTGGAGCATGCAAGTAAGAAATGGGATGCATCAAGTTATTTGCTCTATCCCAAAGTGTTCGAAGAATATGCGGCCCACGTGCGGCAGTATGGTGACGTGGGCCGACTACCCACGCCTAACTTTTTCTATGGACAACAACCGGGGGAAGAGATTGCCGTCGACATCGAAGAAGGGAAACGACTCATCATCAAGTATTTGGCGACTGGCCAACCTTACCCCGATGGAACGCGCACAGTCTTCTTTGAGCTGAATGGACAACCACGCGAAGTGACGGTGGTCGACCGTTCGCTCGAACCAGAAACGAAACGGCGCGAGAAAGCGGACGCAAGTATCGTTGCTCAGATCGGTGCCTCCATGCCAGGGATGGTAATCGGTGTCGCTGTGAAAGAAGGGGACCGTGTTAAAGCGGGACAAAAGTTAATTGTGCTCGAGGCCATGAAGATGGAAGCGACTATTAATGCTCCGCACGCTGGAACCGTCGACAAGGTCTGCATCACCGCAGGAAGCCAAGTTGAATCGGGTGATCTCTTGCTGGTGATTACGCCGTCATAGTGTTCGCACAAGATTAAAATAACTCAAACTCTCAACTCAAACAGGACATCCTTATGGACCGAAGAACTTTTATAGCTTCTGCAAGTGCTGTCACCGTGAGTGCATTGAGCGCTCGCGCCTACGCGGCACCGAAATCCACGCCTCGGCGCGTGGGAGTGATCGGTCCGGGCTGGTATGGCAAATGCGATCTGACACGCTTGATGCAGATAGAGCCGGTCGAAGTCGTTTCGCTTTGTGATGTCGATTCGAAGATGCTAAAAGAAGCCGGAGAGCTGGTCGCTGAGCGTCAAGTGTCCAAGAAGACACCGCGATTGTATAGCGACTATCGTAAAATGCTGGCTGAGAAAGATCTTGATATCGTGATCATTGATACTCCCGATCACTGGCACGCCTTACAGATGATTGCAGCCGTCGAGTCAGGCGCGGATGTATGGGTTCAGAAACCAATCAGCGTGGACGTGCGAGAAGGTCAAGCAATGGTGGCTGCGGCGCGAAAACATAATCGCGTGGTTCAAGTCGGCATGCAGCGACGAAGTACTCCGCATCTGATCGAAGCACGTGATCGCGTGATTCGTGAAGGCCTGCTTGGCAATATCGCGTATGCCGAAGTGTATTGTTATTACCACATGCGCGCCAACAAAAAGCCACCGGTCACGGAGCCGCCTGCGAACCTTGATTACGAGATGTGGACCGGTCCGGCTCCTTTGTTGCCATACACGGAGTTAATGCATCCGCGTTCTTGGCGCGCGTTTATGGAGTATGGCAACGGCATCTTGGGCGATATGTGCGTGCACATGCTCGATCTGGTTCGCTGGAGCTTGGATCTAGGTTGGCCAACTCGCATTGATTCCACGGGGGGTATCTTTGTGCAAAAAGATTCGTTAGCAAACATCACGGATACGCAGAATGCCACGTTCGATTTCGATGGTCTACGAGTGGCTTGGACGCATCGATCCTGGGGTGCTGCTCCCGATCCACAATATCCTTGGGGTGCGACGATTTATGGCGACAAGGGAACGCTCAAGCTGAGCGTTAACTCGTACGATTTTATCCCGCAGGGGCGTGGCAAGCCGATGCATGGGGATGCGCTTTTTGAATTTGACAAGTATCCCGAAGACGAGACCGATAAGGACAAAATTAAACTTGAAACCCATGTCGCCTCCGCCATTCGTGGGCACATGCGTGATTTCCTCAAAGCGATCGATGAGCGAACCAGGCCAGTCGCCGATATTGAACAAGGACATATCTCGGCAGCGAGCTGCATCCTGGCGAATCAGTCGCTGAAGCTTGGGCGATCTTTGGACTGGGATGCGAAAAAGCAAACGATCGCGAATGATGCCGAAGCCGAGAAAGCTTTGGCGCGTCCCTATCGCGCGCCTTGGGTCCATCCCTCAGCGTAGCACCGCTTAGAGTAGCACCGTTGTCCCAACGGTAGTTTGAACCTATATGGTTCGTTCCGAACGAATAGCGCTGCAAGCGAATTGGGACAATTGCACTACACTGTCCCAACGGTAGTTTGAACCTACATGGTTCGTTCCGAACGAATAGCGCTGCAAGCGAATTGGGACAATTGCACTACACTGTCAGCGGTAGTTTGAACCTACATAGTTCGTTCCGAACGAATAGCGCTGCAGGCGAATTGGGACAATTGCACTACACTGTCAACGGTAGTTTGAACTACATGGTTCGTTCCGAACGAATAGCGCTGCAAGCGAATTGGGACAATTGCACTACACTGTCAACGGTAGTTTGAACCTACATGGTTCGTTCCGAACGAATAGCGCTGCAAGCGAATTGGGACAATTGCACTACACTGTCCCAACGGTAGTTTGAACCTACATGGTTCGTTCCGAACGAATAGCGCTGCAAGCGAATGGGGACAATTGCACTACACTTTTTTTAGCGTTGGCTGCGGCTGGCAAAACCGATGGCGGGATCAAGATTGGCCGCGCGAGCGGCGACTTGGCGAGCAATCACCACCGCCCGATCATAAACCACATCCGCAGGCGTTGTAGCCGGTTTCATGGCAACGACCGTTTGAGCGTTGTTATTGGCGCTGGCAATCTGTGTTGTCTCAGGAGTCACTTCGGGAACCGTGACTTCTTCATCCGGTTGCACACCGTGACGATTAATCTCACGGCCACTCGGGGAGTAGAACTTAGCGGTTGTGATGCAAAGCCCCGCGAAACTAGATTGCATCCGGAAGATCCCTTGAACGCTTCCTTTACCGTAGGACGTTTCGCCGACGATTTGTCCACGTTGATGATCGCGAATCGCTCCTGCGAAGATCTCGCTGGCGCTCGCACTATCACGATCGATTAGAACGATTAATGGCAGCGACCAAGTCCCAGGACGATGTGCTTGATATTCGAAGTTCTCGGATGGCTTGCGACCCTTCGTACTCACAATCTTTCCATCGGCAATAAAACGATCGGCTGCGTCGACAGCTGCTTGAAGCAATCCACCGGGATTACCACGCAAGTCCATGATCAAGGACTTCATTCCTTGGCGATGCAGATCCCACAATGCATGATCTAAATCGCTGATGGTGGTCTTTTGGAATGTGGTCAGGCGCAAATAACCGATGCCAGCGTCGGGATCAGCCATGTGCACATTTTCAATGCAAGGCACATCGACGCGTCGGCGCTGAAGTGACATCGTTTGTGCATCGCTTGTACCGCGATTGATCGTGACACTCAACCAGCTGCCTTCAGGACCTCGCAACATATCTGCAACGGTTTCAGGAGCATGTTCACCAACATGTGCTTGATTCACCGCGACAATGCGATCACCCGCTTGCATGCCTGCATCGCTCGCAGGACCACCTTTGATCACACTGACAATGCGAAGCGACTTTGGCTCGCATTTCAGTTCAACACCCAAGCCGACAAAGTTGCCTTCGATGTTCGAAAGCGTTTCTTCGAGCTGTTGGCGGGTCAAAAACCTTGTGTAAGGATCGAGCAAGCCTACAGCACCGCAAGCATACTCCATGATGGTTGCCGAACTAGACAAACCAAGATGCTGTTTAGCCAACCCCGCGACATAGGCTGCATTCGCCCGTAAATCAAAACGTGTATTCGTTGGGCGTGATGCGATGTATTCATGAACATGCAACCGAAACTCTTCAACGGTGTTCGGATTCGCATTTGCCAAATGCTTCTTCATGAACAATGGCTCGGTCAAAGCCACTTCAAGAAACGCCGTACCGTGTCGCTGTAATGTAGCCCAATTGGGTTGATGAACGTAATCACTTTCAAGCTGCGTTAAGACTTCAGCATAAAGATCCAAGGCGCGGTCAGCAGTCAACTCATCGACCGTTTTCACAAAACTCGAATCGAGATACCGACGTTCCACGTCCGCATGCACGCGGCAAACTAACAATCGCTGTTCTAGCAATCGATCTTCGGGCCATTTGCGAGTGGCTTGCTCGTAAAAACGAACACACTCATGCCAGCGATGTGCTTGCTCAAGTTGCAAGCCGCTTTGTAACGATAATTCCGGAGTTGCACTGAGTTCAACATTTTCCGCATGCAACCATGCTGGAACGAGAACAATTGCCAAGGCAATTCCGAGACAAGCACGGGCACACCGTGAGATAAGCGGCTGGCAGTAGCTTCCGAAGCTCATGCGGGCATCCAATTCTTTGCGTGGAGCGTTCAAGTGATCATGGAGAGATCACTTGCCAGCCAACGGCATGACGCCGGAGGGCTGAAGGAATATAGGTCACGCCAAATGCCCAGTCAAAGAATTGCTGCGATTCTTGCTCCGCTTTCTTCATTACGGACGGCAAAATCGGTCTCTCGCGATTCGGTCGTATCGCTTAAGCGGACGCCGTAGAGCAAACACCGCAGTACTCTCGTCTCAAATCGCGTCCCAGCGGCTCGGGGCTGATTACCGGATGATTGTCCGAAAACACACCTCACTGAAACCATTCGAGCAGGTGTGGTTTCCAATCACCCGGGATCGCTCCCGGGGCTTCGCTGTAATTGATATGCAGTGGAACGACTTGAGACAAGTCATTCCGAAGCAAGTTTTCGCAACACGGCGGGAAGGATACCACCATGGCGGTAGTATTCGAGTTCGACTGGCGTGTCGATACGCACGGTACATTCGAACTTCTTGGTGCTGCCATCAGCTGCCGTTGCCGTCACCGTAACTCGGCTTCGCGGCTTGAGCGATGCGTCCAAGCCACTGACCTCGTACACTTCTTCACCCGTCAATCCGAGCGACTGCCAAGTGACCCCGGATTGGAATTCCAATGGCAAGACGCCCATGCCGACCAAGTTGCTGCGATGGATCCGCTCGTAGCTTGCTGCAATGACCGCACGTACGCCAAGCAAGAAGGTTCCTTTGGCTGCCCAGTCACGACTACTGCCCGTACCGTATTCAGCTCCCGCAATTACAATCAAGGGAACTTGTTCTTGGCGATAACGCATGGCTGCATCATAGATGCTCATGAGTTCGCCACCTGGCAAATGCCGTGTCCAGTTCCCTTCTTTGCCTTGCGCGATCGCATTACGGATACGAATGTTTGCAAACGTACCACGAACCATGACACGATCATTGCCACGACGACTACCGTAACTGTTGAATTCGCGGGGAGACACCCCATGGTCTTGGAGGAATCGTCCTGCAGGGCTGTCTTTGGCAATCGAACCTGCCGGGCTAATATGGTCGGTTGTTACCGAATCACCTAACAATGCCAAGACGCGCGCACCCTTCAGCGACTTGAGCTCAGGTACTGTCAAAGTGACGTCGGACAAGAACGGCGGTTCCTGGATGTAGGTACTCTTTTCGTCCCAGCGATAGATATCACCGGTTGCCGAAGCGATACTCTGCCACCGTTGATCCCCTTGCACCGCTTTTCCATACTGGGTCTGGAACAGGTCGGGTGTGATCGCGTGCTTCTCCGCTTGTGCGACTTCTTCTTGAGAAGGCCAAATCTCGCGCAGATAAACCGGTTTGCCATCGCGACCTTGACCGATTGGCTCATTAATCAAATCGATATCGGTCGTTCCCGCGATTGCATAAGCAACCACCAGCGGCGGACTGGCCAAATAATTCGCTTTGGTATGCGGATTCACGCGTCCTTCGAAATTGCGATTGCCGCTGAGCACGGCAGATGCCACAAGGTCACCGGAAACGATTGCATCGGCGACCGGTTGTGGCAACGGACCACTGTTGCCGATGCATGTGGTGCATCCGTATCCGACGACGTTGAAGCCTAAAGCGCGGAGGCTATCCATCACGCCTGCTTTGCTCAAGTAATCCGATACAACACGCGAACCAGGAGCCAGGCTTGTCTTCACATAACTGGGAACTTGTAAGCCTTTGGCCACGGCTTTCTGTGCCAAAAGCCCCGCTCCGAGCATCACCGATGGATTGCTCGTATTGGTGCAACTGGTAATCGCTGCGATGACGACAGCACCATGTTTAATGGTGGTCGAGCTACCGCTGTCTTTTACATCACCGGTGCGACTTAAAGCCTCTTCGTTTAGTCCAAAACCCCGCTCGGCAATCGGTGCCTTCAGCGCTTTACGGAAAGTCGACTGCATGTTGCTCAGCAGTACGCGATCTTGCGGACGCTTGGGCCCTGCCAGTGCTGGTTCAATCGTACTCAAATCGAGCTTGAGAACACTTGAGAACGTCGGCGCAGGATCACTATCGCGACGGAACAAATGTTGTTCTTTGCAATAACGTTCAACGAGTTGAACCAAATCATTTGGTCGCCCCGTTCGACGCATATAGTTGAGTGTTTCATCGTCAACTGGGAAGAATCCCATGGTGGCACCATATTCCGGCGCCATGTTGGCGATCGTTGCGCGATCGGCCAATGACATTGTCGAGACCCCCGAACCAAAGAACTCGACAAACTTATTCACGACTCCCGCTTTGCGAAGTACTTCCGTGGCACGCAATACCAAGTCCGTCGCTGTCGCGCCGGCAGGTAACCGCCCAGTCAATTCCATGCCTACCACTTCAGGCATCAACATATATAGTGGCTGACCCAACATAGCCGCTTCAGCTTCTATGCCACCCACTCCCCAACCGAGTACACCGAGGCCATTGATCATCGTTGTATGGCTATCGGTGCCAACGAGCGTATCGGGATATGCAACCAAATTGCCATCGGCATCTTGATTGGTCCAAACCACACGTGCCAAATACTCAAGGTTCACTTGATGCACGATGCCAACATTCGGAGGAATCGCGCGGAAGTTATTAAAGGCTTGTTGCCCCCAACGCAGGAACTCATAACGCTCGCGATTGCGTTCGTATTCAACTTCGACGTTTCGCTCTAGTGCGTCATCAGAACCAAAGAAATCAACTTGCACGGAGTGATCGATGACGAGGTCCACCGGAATCAATGGATTGATCTTCGATGGCTTACCGCCAAGTCGTTGCATCGCACCTCGCATCGCGGCAAGATCAACCACCGCCGGCACGCCGGTGAAGTCTTGCAATACAACACGACTCGGTTTGAAAGGGATTTCATCAACTGATGGTGCACCTGCCTTCCATCCCGCCATCGTGCGCACGTCTTGTTCGGTAACCGCGAAACCATCGCAGTTACGCAATACCGACTCGAGCAAAACACGAATCGAGAAGGGAAGTTGGCTGAGCTTGCACAGCCCGGCTCGCTCAAGTTGATCAAGCCGATACAGCGTTGCAGTGCCCGTACCAGTGTTGAAAGTGGAGCGTGCCGAAAATGGGTCGTGAGTGGCAACCTGCTTTGTCATCGAACGTTCAATAAATCGAAGGAATTGGTATTGTGTGCCGATTCTAGCCCGAATGTTTCTGCCCGGATAGGCTTCTCAATGCACTTAAAACCCTTGTGGCAAAGGGTTTCGTTAAACACCCAAGCCGGACAACGCTTTATTCTCACACGTACCCAGACAAGTTTAAACCAGGGGGTCTAGGCAGATTCTGCTTGGGCTACCGATTTTACTCGCCGTAACGATTCTCCCGATCCGATCGATGGTAGCGGGGAGAGAGCGCTCAACGCTCGGACTCACTTTGGTTCAGGAGGATTAGGAACATGATTCACCCAGGATTAGGCGTAAAGCACGCCGTCGTCGCGGCACTATGGTGCGCCACAGTGTCATTCCCAAGTTTGGTCTCGGCGGGCGACGGTGGCGGATGTGCCATCTGCCAGTCTCCTTGGGCAGGTTACAAGAGCCACGCGAAATCGCCAAGCTGCGGTTGCGATCCGAGCTGCGGGGCCGATGTGAGCTGTGGTTGTGAACCGAAGTGCGGAGCCGAACCCGCTTGTGGATGTGATCCGGCGTGTGGTTGCGAACCCGCATGCGGATGCGAGTCGGGCTGCAATTGCGAAGCGGCATGCGGCTGCGAACCTGCCTGCGGCTGCGAACCTGCCTGCGGCTGTGAAGCAGGCTGTGGCTGCGAACCGGCATGCGGTTGCGACGGTGGTTGCGATAGCGGCTGTGACAGCGGCTGCGGCCGACCCAAAGTTGGCGTTCTCGATCTCTTGGGCAACATGCTCAAACTCAATCATGGCCGCCGTGCAAAAGGCTGCGACTCTGGTTGCGATGCGACGCCTTGCGATGCTTGTTCTTTAACCAGTATGAGCCAACATCATGGTGCACATAGAATGCAGCCGAACGCGCAATATGCGGTTCCATCGCAACCCACACCTTCGCAAGTCATGGTTGCACAACCACGTACGGTGCCGACACAGAAACCCAATACTATGGCTCCCATGAATCGTCAGAATGAAACTGCGGCACCTAAAGTGCCTGTGCCGCCGCAGCTTCGTGATCGCAACGCGCCTGCGGACAAGGAAGATCCCTTTAAAGACGACGCGGCAATGATGACCAAATCCAGATCGCGAACGGTAGCTGCCAAGCCAACCGTATCGCGACCTATGGAAACGCGTCAACCACTTCGTGATCCTTCGCCGATCCAACGAACAAGTCGCTAAGGATCAGAAGTTTTCTTCAGAAGTTTTACAGCGATCAATACTCGTGTGCGCTATGGTCAGTCGTTTCTTCCTGAACCCATTGACTCTTGACGACTTGGCGCACGCGACGATCGCGAATCTCTTGCTGTAAACGAGCTAATGCAGCAGCGATCGGCATCGAACCTAAATCACCTTCGATCCGATCGCGCAATGCCACTTGTCCCGACTCAGCTTCTTTGGGTCCAATCACGGCCATGTAAGGTACGAGATCAATCTGCGCATCTCGAATCTTCGCTTGAACTTTAGCGTTCCTCAAATCAACGCTTGTTCTAAAACCGGCTTCGATGAACTGTTCGTTTAATGCCAAGGCTGCTTCATTGGTCTTTTCGCTCAGTGGCAGAATGCGAATCTGTTCTGGTGACAGCCACAGCGGGAAGGCACCTGCGAAGTGTTCAATCAGCATGCCGACGAATCGTTCCATCGAACCGAATGGCGCACGATGGATCATCACCGGACGGTGTGCGGCGTTGTCCGTACCGATGTACTCCAGTTGGAATCGTTCCGGCAAGTTGTAGTCCAGCTGCACGGTACCCAATTGCCATGAGCGGCCAATGCAATCGCGAACCATGAAGTCCGCTTTAGGACCATAAAAAGCCGCTTCACCGGGTTGTTCGTTGAAGTTTAATCCGGAATCACCGAGCACGCGGCGCAGCGAATCTTCCGCTTTCTGCCAGGTGGCCTCGCTACCGACATACTTATCGCTCTTCGGATCGCGAAGCGAAAGTTGCACGCGATAGTCATCCAACCCGACGCTGCTGAGTACGAACTTGACGAGTTCTAATGTTTGACGAAACTCCCCTTCAACTTGCTCTTGAGTGCAGAAGATATGCGCATCATCTTGGGTTAGGCCGCGTACGCGCAACATACCGTTGAGCTCACCGGTCTGTTCATGGCGATAGACGGTACCGAACTCCATCAAACGCAAAGGTAATTGTCGATAACTTCGTTGTTGAGCTTTGAAGATATGGCAATGATGGGGGCAGTTCATCGGTTTGACCAAGTAACGCTCGTATTTGCCTTGCCAAGCATGCAACCACTCGCGTTTGCTGTTGTCAGATCCGCCGCGCTCGTATCCCTTGAGATCAACTCCTAAGACTTCGGCCGCAGCAAAGAGCTTGTCCTCTTCTTCTTTACCCAAGGTCTTGGATTCGATACGGCGACTCCAGGCATCCATCAAAGCGCCGGCATCATGTCCGAAGAGCGGTGGAAACTGGCTATCGCGGTAATAGGGGAAGTGCCCGCTGGTCTCATAGAGTTCTACGCGGCCTAAATGAGGGCTATAAACCGGTTGATATCCGCGTCGCAATAGTTCGTTGCGCAAGAAGTCTTCGAGCAAACCACGCACGCGAGCACCACGCGGTAACCACAAACAAAGCCCCTGCCCTACTTCGCTCTGGATTGCAAACAAACCAAGTTTTTTCCCCAGAACACGGTGATCGCGTCGGCGTGCTTCTTCGACTTGCTCTAGATGCGCAGCGAGTTCTTTCGGATCAAAGAATGCTGTTCCATAGAGTCGCTGCAACTGCCGACCGGAAGCGTCACCTTTCCAATAAGCTCCTGCAACACTCAACAGCTTTACCGCTTTGATCATACCCGCATGAGGAATATGCGGACCGCGGCACAAATCAACAAACTCACCTTGACGATAAAAACTCAAATGAGTTTCGTCGGCGAGTCCGGTGCTAATGTGTTCAACCTTCAAATCTTGTTTGAGGTCAGAGCAAAGTTTAACTGCTTCGGCGCGATCGACATGAAACCGTTCGAATGGTTCACCTTGATCAATGATTTTCTGCATCTCGGCTTCTATTGCCGGGAAATCATCTTCACTGATCTTTCGCGACAATTCAAAGTCGTAATAGAAACCGGTTCCCGTGGTGGGACCAAAGGCTAACGATACCCCTTCAAACAATCGCATCACGGCGCGTGCCATCACGTGTGCCGTCGAATGGCGTAACACATCGAGCGCTTCTCGATCTTTGGCCGTGAGCAATCGAAACGAGAGAGGTTTGTCATCCGTTGCCACTTCGCTCAGTGGTCGATTGGCATCCACAATACGGCCATTGACTTCGGCCGCAACAACCGCCTTAGCCAATCGAGAACCAATGCCACTGGCGATATCCATGGGTGTGGTGTGCGCCGGATGCGCATGAACCGAGCCATCGGGCAGACTGACAGAAATAGTGGCAACGCTTGCCATAACGGGACAACCTCCTGCAATTGGTGCAAAAAACTCCCGCCGGAACGGAGGGCGGGATGAACGGTAAAGGATGAAGACCAGGGTTGGCCGTCGTCAAGTAGTCCTGCCTTCCGGACAGCTCATTTGACGACAAAGTTCACGAGTTTGCCAGGAACCACAATCTCCTTCACGATTTGTTTGCCATCAAGATGTTCACGCACTCGCTCCGATGCATGCGCGGTCTTGAGAATGTCTGCGTTGCTGGCTCCATTAGGAACTTCGATCTTTGCTCGCAGCTTCCCGTTGATTTGAACCGGCAGTTCCAAGGTCGCTTCGACCAGTGCCGCTTCATCCCACTTCGGCCAAGGTTCGTGGGCAAGCGACTTCGTACCTCCCAGCGCTCGCCAGAGTTCTTCACAGATATGCGGGGCGAAAGGACTCAATAAGATGACAAACGTTTTCATGGCATCCCGCGGACGAGACGCTTGACGACCAAAGAAGTTAACGAACTCCATCATTCTTGCGATAGCCGTATTGAAACTCAGCGCTTCGATATCTTGGCTCACAGCTTTGATGGTTCGATGCAACACGCGTTTCGCTTCGTCATCGAGTTTGGCATCATCGATTTCTGGTGCCAGGACCATGTCTTCCGACCGCGCATCGAGGATCATACGCCATGCGCGATCGAGGAAGTTGCGCACGCCGCCGACCCCGGCCATATTCCATGGCTTCGTCGCTTCAAGAGGCCCCATGAACATCTCATAGAGACGTAACGAATCGGCACCATAATCACGAACCACATGATCTGGGTTCACAACATTCCCACGCGCTTTGCTCATCTTATAAGCGCGTGCGTCGACACGGATCTCCGGTTGGTCCTTCAGCACAAAATTACTTTCTACTTTTGCAATCGCTTCTTCGGGAATGCGTGAGGATTCTAGAACACGACCGCGCGCATCGCGCCAAATTTGATCGGCACCTTTGTTTGCGTCTCCAGATGAAACCCACTCCCCCGATTCCGTTTTGTACGCCGTGTACTCGACTTCGCCCAGAATCATGCCTTGATTGACAAGCTTCTGGAATGGTTCGGGATGCGTCACATGACCGCGATCGTACAGGACCAAATGCCAGAATCGCGAATACAACAGATGTAACACGGCATGCTCGGCACCGCCGACATAAAGATTCACGGGCATCCAAGCAGCTTCTTTTTGACGATCGACAAGAAACTTCTCGTTATTCGGATCGATATAGCGCAAGAAATACCAACACGACCCGGCCCATTGCGGCATCGTATTGGTTTCACGCTTGTATCGTTTGCCATCCAGGTTGACAAATAGCCAATCCTCCGGAGCTTTATCGAGCATCGGTTCTGGACGACCGTGCGGTTTAAAGTCATCTAAATGCGGCAAGTCCACGGGCAATTGTTCCGGTGGCACCGAACGCATCAAGCCATTCGGTTTACCTTGAGCGTCGAGTTCATGCAAAATCGGGAACGGTTCGCCCCAAAACCGTTGACGACTAAACAACCAGTCACGCAGCTTGTAGTTCACTGCACCGCGCCCCAACCCCGCTAGCTGTAAGGCTTGCGTGATCTCTTGTTTCACTTCATCGGTGCGTTTGCCGTTGTAACGATCGCTTTGATAAGCCGTGCCATGCTCTTCAAAGCAAATCTCGCCTGCAAGCACTTTCGCGCGATCTTTTGCTTGATCGCCTGGATCAACGACAGCAACAATGGGCAAGCCGTAAGTCTTGGCAAAAGCAAAGTCGCGTTCATCGTGCGCGGGAACCGCCATGATCGCGCCCGTCCCATAGGTCGCGAGCACGTAATCACTGATCCAAATCGGAACCTTCTTGCCGTTGACAGGGTTGATCGCATAACTACCGGTAAAGCAACCTGTCTTTTGTTTTTCTCCTTCGGTGCGTTCGCGATCACTCTTGCGCGCGGTCGCTTCGCGATACGCTTTAATCGCTGCGGCTTGTTCCGTAGTCGTTAAACCGTCAACCGCTTGATGCTCAGGCGCAATCACCATATAGGTTGCGCCATACAAAGTGTCAGGACGCGTGGTATACACACGCAAGACATCATCGGCCGGTTGATCGCTAAAACTGGTTTTCGCGCGAGCAGCTTTCCATGCTTCAAAGTTTCCTGCAGGGCCAATGTAGAAATCCACTTCGGCTCCCGTGCTGCGACCGATCCAATCCTGTTGCAGCTTCTTAATGCCCGTAGGCCAATCGAGCGTTTCAAGTCCTTTGAGCAAGCGTTCTGCATACGAAGTAATCCGCAGCATCCATTGCTTTAACGGTAATCGAATGACAGGGTGTTGCCCGCGCTCGCTCTTGCCATCGACGACCTCTTCGTTAGCCAGCACAGTCCCAAGGTTGGGGCACCAATTCACCGGCGCGTTATCTTGATAAGCCAAACGATGTGCATCTTGGTAACGTCGCACGGCCTCGTCCCCCGCTGCCTTGACATCGGCAGGAATCGGCAACTCCGAGATCGGCCGTCCTTTCTGCGCTTCGGCATCGAACCAGGTATCAAACAACACCAAGAAGATCCACTGCGTCCAGCGAACATACGCGACGTCGGTCGTCGCAAGGCAGCGATCCCAGTCGTAACTGAAGCCGAGCATCTTCAATTGACGCGTGAACTCGGCGATGTTCTTTTCTGTATTGATACGCGGATGCTGGCCCGTTTTAATCGCATGCTCTTCCGCTGGCAAACCAAACGCGTCAAACCCCATTGGATGCAAAACGGTTTTACCGCGCATTCTCTCGAACCGAGCGACTATATCCGTCGCCGTGTAACCTTCAGGATGTCCGACGTGCAGACCCGATCCGCTGGGATAAGGAAACATATCCAGAACGTAGAGCTTTCCCCCTGCGCCAGGCATCTCCGGGGTCGCAAACGTTTTGTTGTTTTCCCAATATTGTTGCCAGCGAGGTTCGATCTCAGCGGGATTGTAGCGCGGCATGGTCACTAGGGGGGCGACGGGTGGTCAAGGATGGCCAAATTAACGCTCGTTAAAGCCCCAGCAATGTAGTGTGACCCAAGAATTCGCGAAAGATGGAACGAATCTCCCCGTGATCGCGTTACCGCTTTTAATCCCTAAGTCAAACGGACATGAGAAACGTACCAGCGAACCCACTTTCTGGGTTTGCCTAACTTGTCGTGACTTGCTTAGATCGCCGCAGTGCCAAACCGAAAGAAGCGATTCCCGCAAACACGGCCGTCAATAAGCTTGGCTCAGGAACTGCTGCGGTCGTCGTAAAACCTATATCTCGAAACGAGGCCAGCGTCATGTTGCTGATAAACGGATTGCTATTGAGCCATCCGGTCATCAACTCGTTGCGCATATCTCGGCCAAGACTGTCAACGATCCCGGTAGGCCCTGCCCCGCCATCGACCTCATTCCAGTGACCATTGGCTGTTCCAGCGCCACCACCAAGTTCGACATCAGGTGTCCCTGATTGTCCAAAATCGTTTCGCCAAGCCGCAGACGCATTGGCTCCGGTGAATTCACCTGTGCCATTGACATAGACACCATTGAGCGTCCACAAAGTGCCGAAACCTAGTACATGCCCCATCTCATGAAGCACAACCGCTTCTAAGAGATTGTTCTGCGCTAGAATGGCTACGTCGGCCGAATCAAAAGTCATCACTCCATCGGTCGCCAATATATAGTTCAGTGAATCTAATATGGCTTGTGTTGGGCCCGCCGAGCCAAGGATTTGACCAACACCGTCAATTGGGCTTACGTTTGCATTAATAAATACTGTCGAAAGCGTTTGGCCAATGCCGTAACTGCTCCCGGAGGTGCGAGCTATGGCCGTTCCATCCTGGTAGCCTAGGAGCAAAGACTGCCATATAGCAGCCGCATTCGTGAATGCACTTGCATACTGTGCATCGCCAGAATAATTAACGTTTACGATCAGATTGGCTTCGACCGCTCGCGTGGTTACGAATGAAAGGAAAAGGGCGCAAATCGCCGCGATGCGCAACATAATGCTGCTTTTTAAACGAAGCTATGTGGATGAGTACTTGTACTCCAAAATAATGGGTGATTGGATTTCTTCAAGCGAGAACGAGGTTCACTCTTGAAAAAAAACAAACGTCCCGAGCTTCGAGGCCGTTAAAACATCCAATCGACCGTCGCCATTGATATCTATCGTGGTGATTTGAACTCCAACGCCGGAAGCAGAATCAATTAAATGACCTCGGTACTCGGCTTTGTGGTCCGTACGATTGAGTTCAAACCAAGCGAGTAAGGGAGTTCCATCAGGTTCGATGTCCCCCTTGGGGCCATGAGCCCAGCGACGTTTGCCAACGACAATATCCATCAACCCATCTTGGTTGATATCTGCCAAATCCAGCGCATGGGGCTGAGTGAAAACAATTTCGTCTGCGGATGCATGCTCCCGATCATGCATGATCGTATGTTGAACAAACTCGATTTGACGGTCGCTCTGCGTTTGTTCAATCCAGGCTAGTCCCCAACCGTGCGCATTCAATGCTGTGATGACATCTTGATCACCGTCTCCATCAACATCCATAGCAAACATCTGCGCGCCTCCACGATCCTCAGAAAAGAGATGCCGATGCTCGCTCCAAGGAGTCTCACCCTTGGCAGGCTGTTCCCACCATCCATCGTTTAGTAACAAGTCGAGCTTGCCATCGCGATTGATATCTCCCATACCAGTGCCATGATAAAACTGTGGCCATTCCCCTTCCGCACGTGCCGGCATCCAAGGCACAAAACGCCAAGGTTCCTGAGGTGCCGCAGGGTTCCATCGCAAGCAACCCCAAGCGTTATCCCAGTGGCAAACAAGTTCTGGTCGTCGATCCCCATCGACATCAATGAACGGTGGTGATTCACCTCGAACGCGCTCAAACGCAAAGTGTTTAGTCCAAGCACTCTCGGACCCCTTTGGATTCTCATACCAGTACGCTTCGTGCATGTGTACGCGTCCAAGCACTAAGACATCATCCCAGCCATCTTCGTTAAAATCGCAAACGTATGAATACATACTATTCGATGGGCTCTTCTCGGGAGGTAATTCCACGGCAGGATAGATTTCATGCCGAGTTGTGAACTCGGGGCCTGCATACCAATACGGCCCAGCGATGACATCGCGAACACCGTCGCGATTGAAGTCCCCATGATTAACCCCATCGCAGTAATACTTATCAGTCAAAGCTTGTTTGCGGAATCGAATCGCTTTGCCGTCTCGTCGCAATTCACTGTCCCACCAGCTCGGATTGGGTTTGAAATCAGGCTTCAAGAACCCAGCGTGCTGGCGTTCCAATTGAGGAAGTGTTTCGGATTCAATTTTTCCTTGTTTACGTGCGTAAGCAGTTTCCGTGAAACGAGGATCGGGTTGCGGAATCTTGGCTTCGGTTTCTTTAAGCCAACGATCGAGCTTGTTTCGCATGGCCCTCACTCGATCCGGTTGAAGCTGGGCCGCATTTTCTTGTTCTGCTTGGTCTTGGCTTAAGTCATACAATTCGTCCCGTCCATCTTCGTAGTAATGGATCAGTTTCCATGAACCTTCCCGAATGATCGAAGAGGGCTCTCCACCTTGATTTCCGTAATGCGGATAGTGCCAATAAAGAGCGCGTTCGGGTAAGGATCCGCCATTGAGCAACGGTACCAAACTCATACCATCACATGCCGGGGTTTTAGGATCGATTCCCGACAACTCTAGGATTGTCGGATAAAAATCGATGCCGCTAACAGGTGTTTCGCAAGTTACCCCACGAGTCGATGCGGATGGACAACGAATGTAGTACGGCTCCCGGATGCCCCCTTCCCATTGTCGACCTTTACCACCGCGAAGCGGCAGGTTCGAAGTTGCATAAGCGTCGCCTGAAGAGACACCGCCGTTATCGGCCGTGAAGATGACCACCGTGTTGTCTGATAATCCGAGTTGATCAAGGGTTTCGAGGACCGTTCCGATCGCTTGATCCATCGTTTCAATCATGCCTGCATAGACAGGATGATCTTGGATTTGCCTCACTGGTAAAGTGCGATCGATTTTAAAACGCTCGGAAACTTTTGGTGAATCAACTCGAGATGCTTTCGCTTGATACTTTTGCCAAAGTGTTTTGGTAGTCTGTAAAGGCGCATGCACCGAGTAAAAGGATAGGAAGGCAAAGAAACGTTCGTTGCGATGTTCGCGAATAAAGTTGTTGGTTTCTTGAGCGAGACGCAGCGGCAAAGACTCCCCTGGAGGACCGTCAGGCAACTCAGGATTTTCATAGGGTGAAAAGAATCCTCCTTTGGGACTGCCGGTACTATTGCCGCCGCGATTGAATTCGTAGCCATGATCTGTCGGCAGCGATCCTGCGCCCCCTAAATGCCATTTACCTGCGAAGAATGTGCGATAACCGTTTGATCTCAACGCTTCGGCAATCGTGGTTTCTTCTGCACCGAGCTCATGTCGATAGTCTGCGGGCAACAAACGATCGGATCGATTCCAAGCGGTGCCCGACGCAGCGCCGATCCAATCTGTGATGCCATGCCGCGGCGTATACTTCCCCGTTTGAATGCTGGCACGTGAGGGGCTGCATACTTGGCAAGCGGCATAGCCCTGAGTGAACCGCATACCAGACTTTGCCAGTCGATCGAGGTTTGGTGTTTCGTAGAAAGAGCTCCCTTCGATCCCCACATCACGCCATCCATAATCGTCTGCCAGAATGAACACAAAGTTGGGCTTGGTGTCGACCGCATGCAGCGGAACCATTGTTAAGAATGTTAAAGCAAAAAACGACAGCAGTTGTGCAAGTGAAGCTTTCATAGAGACGATTATAACCGTAACGAGACCGTCCCCGGCCGCTACAGCATCTGACCCGCCCGAAGAAGCGGGCGGGTGGCTACAAGTGAGCTAGGCGGAAAGGATCTCTCTGATAGATGCCTGCGTTTATAGCGTGCCGGCGACACGTTGCATGTAGTACAGCAATCCCACCAACGACTTGGCGTCTTGGATCTGCCCATCACACAAAGCCGCGCGCACTTCACTCCAATTCATGATGCGGTTTTCAATCTCTTCACCGCTTTCTCGAGCGTGATCTCCCGGCGTTAGATCAGTGGCGACATACATCCACATCAACTCATCCATGACACCAGGAGAAGCATAAAATTTGGTAAGCAGTTCGATTCGGCCGGCGCGAAATCCGGTCTCTTCGATTAACTCACGCCCGGCCGTAATCTCAGGCGCTTCGTTGGGCTCCCGAGTTCCTGCTGGCAGTTCGAGAAGCGTTCGATCAATCGCTACGCGATAGTTATTGATCATCACTATCCGTTGTGAATCGAGCACCGGAAGCACAACAACTGCACCAGGATGACGAACCACTTCGCGCGTAAACGTGTGACCGCGTTCATCGGTTCCACGTAATCGCTCGACATTGAATCGCTTGCCCTGATAAACCGTCTCGCGCTGATAATCCATTACAACCTCTTCAATTCACAAACGGATGAAGCAACTTTTAAACTCAAATCTCAAATCGCTTAATTCGCTTGACTCAGTGCTGCTTTTGCCACGCTCACGCACTCGCGAATTTCTTCGATGGGGTTCTTAGGGTTCTCTTCGTACTCTAGAGACAAAGCGCCATCGGCGGGGAAATTGACTTGTTGCAATGCAAAGAAGACTTTGGCGCAGTCAAGGTGGCCTTTGCCAAGAATGACTCCCTTGGTCTTATCTTTCATCTCAGCGAAATCTTTAAGATGAACCCCATATAGACGACCTTTTAGCGCGCGGATCACTTCGACGGGTTGCTCGCCAGAACGAATATAGTGTCCGAGATCTGCACAAGCACCGATCCGTTGATCATGCCCTTCGATAGCTCGCAGCACGTCCCCAACTTTGTTGTAACGATGTGTTGGTCCATGATTATGGATCGCGACACGGATATCAAATTCTTTCACCAGCTCATCCAAGCTCGCGAACGAATCGGGATCGGGATCTGCCGTAATGGTTGGAATCCCAACTTGCTTCGCAAACTCGAATAACTTCCGATTGGCGTTCGCATCTTTCGTCATTCGATTGACTCCATGCGCTGAAATCTTCAGACCGAGCTCCGCGACTTGCTTCTTGATGTCCGCAATCGTTTCCGCCTTGGCATCGGTGGCTAACATGCCACTGTAAAACTCGACGGCGCTAAAGCCCAGATCTTTCGCATGTTTCAAGGCTTCTGTTACGGGGTAACCTCGCAGCGAATAAAGTTGAATACCGAGAGTTAAACCGCTCGCAGCGGCAGCAGCGCGACGGCCCAAAAACGCGGAACTTAATAGCATCGCAGAAGTGGTGCCAGCAAGAAAACGACGACGGGAAAGTGGGTGGGACATAAGCGGGAACGCTCCAGGCGTAAAACAAAAGAGGAAACGGACGCCACTATCCTAAGCCGCTTGGCCTAACGATGCTAGCTGCTAATTGAACAGCGCCACTAGGCGACGCGACTTCTCGAGATTTCCGTAGCCACCGCTGCCAAGTTTTGATGTTGCGCGTTTGGATGTATTCTCGTACTCGTACTCAATGAAATGGTACTCGTACTCGTACTCGAAACCGCTACGCGAATCGAGACGGTTGTCGATTCCAATTGATTATGTGAGACCCTCCCCGGCCGCTACGGCGTCCGACCCTCCCGCAAGCGGGAGGGTGGCTACCGCATTCCAAGTGACGCTCTCTAACTAAAGCCAACGCGAGGCGTAATCGCGTGCGTCGACTGGCCACGTCCGCCATTGTCGTAAACCTTGCTGAGCCATTACCAAATTGTGAACAACGATCCCGATATCTTCGATACGCCAAATGTCATCTGCGATCGAATTGGCTCCGAAACCGTTGTCTGCTGACATTGTGCGTTCCCGATGAATCAATGCATGACCCAGCGCCGAATAGACCATCCCGCTCATTGGAGGAAGCAAGCATCCGAATGTACAAAGCACACCTTGCAGCCGTGATAGCACGGCTTTGCCACCCACTGAGTGCATTGAAATAAGCACCCCTGCGGGCTTCCCTAACCACAATTCGGTCCCTTCCGTCTCAGTCATTCGCTCGAAGAAAGCTTGCAGCGGCGACCCCCAACTATCCCAGTAAGTGCCCGAGCCAATGATGATGATGTCCGCAGAGCGCAGGCTCGACTCCCAATCATTGATGTCAGTTGATTCGCTTAGATTTAACCAGCTAACATCGACCTGATACTGCACAAGATAAGTCGCTGCTTGCTGCAAAAGAACACAGGTATTCCCGAGTGTTCCTTGCGGACTGCCATTAATGAGTAAAGCACGCGACACGAAGCGAGCATCCGAGGCAGGTATTAGAACAATGCAGGTTTGCCTAACTGCCTTCGCACGATCACCCACTGCCCGGAATGCATCAACCAGTGAGCGCCTAAGAGCGTAAACATTGCGCCGATTGTGGGTGCATAGTGCACGCCGGTGTCACGATTCAAATCGGCGTCTGTTTGCTTTGTGAGTAACGCCTGAGAAGCTTCACGCTGTTGTCGATAAGTTGACATCAGTTCTGCCTTTGTACAGAACCTTGTCGCATCATCATCATTAACTCGATCGCGACCATACTTTTCTTTGAAGCCAGCAGGCAACGCTGGCATCGAGTTGGGATAAATCGTTTCCATCATGCGATGCTCCCCTTCGATCAAATGCCCCACTTGCCAATTGATGTGATTGCAAGCACTGTGAGGCCGCATCATGAACTCAGCATCGGTGAGATCATTTAAATAGCCCAAGGCGACAAACTCCGCCATATCCATACCGACTTTGATGGCCGCACGAGAATCCATAATTAAACTGCTAAACCGTTTGAAGTTGAAAGGAGAATGAATCGAACACAGGCTTATGGTGCTGCGGACGTCGGACTACTGGTTGCAGCGCCGGATCCACTGTCGAGCATCGCTTCGCTCGAACTAGGAGCCGCGCTATCCGATGACGATGAACTGGAAGCGCCACCAGGTCCGCGAGGCTGAGCATTTGGAGGTTGAGGTAACAACGGCCCGACTTGGGCCGCGATCGCACCAGCGACGACTGCCGCCTGTTGATTAAACTCCGCTTGAGTTCGCGCATTCAACAGTGGATCAATGAAGCCACCGATCGCGGCGGTTATTAAAGGAACTTTCGCAAACGGGCTATCGAGTCCCGTTCCCCATCCATCGATCGCTTTTCGCGCATCGCCTAAACGTTCTTGCCAATGGTCGTGAAGATCTTTTGGTACCCAACGCTTCTCAAAACGAATGTACTTGGTCGTCGTTCGACCTAGAGGACCATCATAGATCAATGTTGCGCTATTGTCGTTGTCTTGCTCAGCGTGGTAAGCACTCAGAGGCGATGTCATTCCCAATTGTCCTGCTTCGCGAGCAACAGCATCCAATCGAAGAAGAAAACCACCGATCGCTGGCCCCTTAACCTTCAACGCCTCCGTGATATTGATCGTCTTGAGGTTCTCCAGATCCCAGAACTTGGAATCAAACATTTCACAAAACAATCCGACATTCGCATCGTAAGCTTTTTCAGCGGGAACATTGCTACTGGCGGTCAACACGGAGATTTGCGGATGGTTCAAGATAAATGTTTTTTGTTCTTTCAAGAGTCGCCCGACTTTGTCAAAGGTAACCACCATGGGCTGCCACTGTGCGGCTGGAATCTTGGCTGCAGCATCTTGCACTAATTGATTCAAATCTTGCTGCCAGGTCTGCGGCAAAGCGTCCCAGATGATCTCGGGGTGACCACTAGAGACTTGCTCTCCCATGTGATCGATAAACTCTTGGAGCGAGCCATTATCTGGAAACGGTTTAAAGGCTTCTTTGACTTCGAGTGGCTTGGTTGTGTCGGCTACAATCGCATCTTTTTTCACCGCTTCCCAGCGTTTCGGTCGAGAATTCTTCAATTCCACGTTCATCTCTTCAGCGCGAATGCGGCTATCAGAATTGAGCTTGTCTAACGGAACCGCCATCCGCGTCCCGTCCGCTTTCTCAAGAATGACTTTGTCATCCCACATGCCGCAAAACCGAGCTTCGATCGTTGCTGACCCCGTAATATCCGTCCAACGATCCCCCCAAAGCGACGCATTTTGAGTTAAAATGAATACTGCGCTAAAAAAGAAGAGCTTGGTACGAGCGAAAATCGCATGACGCTGAAGGAACATTGCGCGCGTCCTGACTGATTAAGGTGTTTTGATGAAGCGAACTAGCAGACCGCTTGGAATGAGACCAAAACAACTTCCGGTCACACTCCGCCCGTTCATCATAACTCTGCGATCTGATCTCGGCGATAGTCGTAGAGGCTTGACACCGCTCAATAATACTAAATTCTAGTGACCCCTATCGCCGGGCAAAGGAGTAAGATGCTCAACCCCGAACAGATTCCTCCAGATCATCTTTACCGCACGACTTTGCAGCGTGCTCTTGATGGTGGCCTCTGCGTTTTGGATCAAAACGGCACGGTATTAACTTGGGGCCCAGAACTTACGGCATTAGTCGGCGTGTCGCCCATTCAAGCATGTGGCCATCCTTGGCCTTTGAAACCAAGTGCTGCGGATGACCATCGTTCCATTACCGATTTCCTAGAAGAAGCGGCTACACAGGGGGCAACCCGGGCCCTTTTCGTTGCCAGTTCGATTGCGACAGGTAGCCGATTTGTCGAAGTGGCCTTTGTGGCTTTACCCCTGGAGCAAACCGAACATCAGAATAGGTTTGGAGCCCTCGTGCGGCTGGCGTCCATCAGTGGACATATCGATCCTCCCATGTCTGAACAAGCGCATGTCGAGGGATTTTTGAAGCGGCATTTGACCCATGTTGCATCCCAAAACTTGGTTCATGCTCGACTTGGTCCACAAGCCGATAGCGCCGAACCATTTGCGGATAACTTGCCAATAAGTGCTTCTGGAAACGAAGATGCGAACTCGGCTCGCACGCAGCGAGACCCTTCGTTGCACGAAGCATTGGTGCTTCAGCAAGCGATTTTGAATTGTGCTGCTTCGAGCATCATCGCTACCGACCCCAATGGAGTCGTCGTTATTTTCAATCGCGCCGCAGAGCGATTATTGGGATACCGGGCGGATGAAGTCATAGGTCGCAAGACCCCATTGTTATGGCACGACGAACGGGAAATGCAGCGTCGTGCGCCGCTTCTTTCGCGCGAACTATGTCGCAAGATCAGCGTTGGTTTTGAGGTGTTTACCGCCAAAGCCGCTGGAGGCCAGCCAGATACCAACGATTGGACGTACATCCATCGGCATGGCGGACGTCGCATGGTGGAACTTACCGTCACAGCACTTAGAAATGACCAAGGGAATATTACTGGGTATCTCGGAGTGGCAACGGACATCACGGAACGCAAAGTATCCGATGAAGCGCTCAAAGCGAGCGAAGAACGAGTTCGACTGGCCAATCAATTTGCAGGCGTTGGTATTTGGGATTGGAATGTCAAAGCGAATCAGACTTACTGGGACGACCAGATGTTTGCCATGTATGGCATGCCCAAATCAAATCCCGTTCCCTATGAGGACTGGTTGAAGGTAGCTTTTACGGAAGACTTACCTCCCGTCGAAACTGCCCTGAGAAGAGTTGTTGAGTTGGGGCAAACTCAAGACTATGAGTTTCGCATCCGGCGCGCGGATACCGGTGAGTTGCGGTACTTGCGCGGGGCGTGTGGTCCTGTCTTCAATGATCAAGGGCGGGTGATGCGAGTGGTCGGTATCAATTTTGATATTACCGATCGCAAGCACTATGAAGAATCGATTCGCCAGCGTGAGTCTTTGCTGCGGGCCATCTTTGATTCGACTGCAGCAGGCGTTTCATTAACGGATAGTGACGGCAAATTTGTTTCTTGTAATCCAGCATTTGCCAATCTTGTGGGCGTTCCGATGGCAGAGATCGTCGGTCGATCGCCTCGCGATTTTACGCATCCGGACGATTGGGCTCATCAGCATCATTTGATGACCGAGATGCGCAATGGCCAAAGGAACTCTTTTAATGTTCGTAAACGTTACGTACGCGCCGATGGTACATTTTTTTGGACACAGTTATCGGTGACAGCGGCACGCGATGATCAAGGACAATTTCAGTATGGTGTGGGGATCTCGTTTGATGTAACCGATCAACAACGCCTCGAAGAGCAATTTCGTCAGGCACAGAAAATGGAAGCCATCGGACGAATTGCCGGAGGCATCGCACACGACTTTAACAATCTCTTAACAGTCATCTCCAATCAAACCGAAGTCTTGCGATTGCAGCTGCAGAATCGCGCTTCGCACGAAAGTTTGACGGAACCAGTCGATGCCATCAAAGCAGCAGGCGAGCGCGCCACTTCGCTAACCCGGCAACTCTTGGCCTATAGCCGCAAACAGATGCTGTCCCCCGCCGTGCTTGATTTGAATCTAATTATTCAAGCCTCACTGGGCATGCTGCATACGCTGGTTCATGAAGGCATTCGCTTCGATATCGATCTTGAACCGCGACTGCATTCAGTTCGTGTGGACCGCGGGCAACTCGAACAAGTGTTACTCAATCTGACGCTCAATGCTCGGGATGCTATCGAACACACGGGGCGAATCCGGATCGTAACTCGCAATGTCGTTGTTTCGAGTAACGAGCATGGTCAACCGGTCGTCGAAATGCGCGAATCACGTCGTCCCGTTCATATTATTGTCCCCAACCAAGGCTCACCACGCGAATTCACTTGGTTGAATGAAAAGCTCAAGCAAAGTTCCGACTATGTGATGCTATCGGTGCAAGATACAGGGAGCGGAATCAAATCCGAATTGTTGCCGGAGATCTTTGAGCCGTTTGTAACGACCAAAGAAAAAGGGCAAGGAACAGGGTTAGGGTTGGCTGTCGTCTATGGTGTTGTGACGCAAAGCCGTGGGTTTATTGAAATCATTACGGACGTGGGACAAGGAACGACCTTTAGCGTTTACCTACCCTCATTGCCGGCGCAGCAACCTCGCGAGATGACGCCCGAGAAGAAATCAGAAGCCCGAGGTGGTGAGCGAGTTTATCTCGTTGAAGATGATGGGTTGGTGCGCACCGCGACACGTCTTGCGCTCGAAGCGTATGGGTATCGTGTTGTTTGCAGTAAAACAAGTAGCGAAGCACGTGATGAGCTGAACAAAGATTTCTTTGACTACGATTTGTTGCTCACGGATGTGATGATGCCCGAAGTCAGCGGTTGTGAATTAGCCGATCTCGCTGTGAAGAAACACTCGCATCTCAAGGTGTTGCTAGTGAGTGGTTATTCAGGCGAAGACGCGCAGCAGCGGTTTGAGCCGGATGGACGGATCAGATTCTTGCCCAAGCCGTTTACTCCTGACTTACTGGCACGTACGATCCGTGAATTACTCAAAGCGCGTGAATGAGTAACTCGTGCAAACATAAAAGATCTGATGATCAGTTTCTGTTGGTTCCATCGATCTTTGACGACCCTTGCTGTTGCTCCTCCTTTTGTCGACTTATCCAAAGGGCATAAAAGCCTCCGGCATAACCCAAAATCAATGCGGTCGTAAGATGTGCTAGGGGTAACGTTTCTCGTGCGTTTTCAATCGTAAACATTAACTCATTCCCCTTCAAAGATTTGCCCCTGTATTCTGTTTGCAGGATCGTCTGAAACATCCCTGCCCGTTGAGTTAGTTTCCGCCTTTCTTTGCGCTAATCAGCATTGAGCCGCTACCGCTTGTCGACTCAAATTTTTCAGGGAACCCAAGATCGCGCTTGGCATGCATCCGGTAACATAGCCGCAAGGTGTCACCGTTCACTTCCAGAATTCCCTGAAGCAGAGGTGCACCGGCGGCGGCTCGCATGGTGACACGATACGGCTTGGTCGACACGTCGAAGGTGCAAGTGAACGGTTCGTCGAACACAGACCCGATCAACCGAACCTTACCGTTTTCGAAATCAACCCGGCCGCTCGAAGCTTTCGCATCCGGAACCTTCGTCCCATCGTAGACGCTAGAAACGATGTTCCATGACCCGTTCACGTAATTTTCCAGCTCGCTAGCGTCATTGAATGATTGTCCGCTGGCACAGCCTAGAAGCATGCATAAAGCGATTGCTTGAAGCGTTGCAGAATTCGATTTTGTTTTCATGGTTTAAGTGGGTTCAAGGGCGAGATCGTCCGGATGCAAGTCGTTGTGCTCTAATTCTCACTCGTGCTCTCGAATTCGTGCTCGTGCTCAGCGCCGCTCGTGCTCGTGCTCGTGCTCGTGCTCGTGCTCGTACTCGTACTCGTACTCGTCCTAAAATAAGCATCTGCCAATTAAGTTTTTTCGTGATTTTCTAGGCGCAGGCTCAACCCTGCGCCGAATGGCGTTGCGATGTTTTCGGTTGGTCGTCACGTCATCTCTTGTCGGTTGCCCTGTGGGCGGCTTGGCGCTGGCGGTGGTACCGAGACATCCAGATCTCGGCTTCAAAGACTTCATGTCACTTCAGGGCAACGGTCAAGAACTGGTTGAATATGTGGCTGCATGGATTTATAGACGTCAGACGAACAATTAATTTTCGGCCTGTACGTATAACCAGCGCCGGGAGCCGAATGAATTGCTCTACGAAGGTTCTGTGCTCCATTCGCAAGAGACGTTTTTTCTCTTCTTTAATCTTCCTGACTGACTCTTTAGTGGCTTGAGTGGTAGCACGCTTAGTTGCCTTACGAGTATTTTCGATTGACTCTTCCGAAATGCTCAAGGCGATCCAAGCTTTGAGCGTCCAACTCAGCGAGGCCATGACCATATATGCCCAATTGGATGCCAGTTCGTCAACTGGAGCGTGCAAGGCGCGGGCTTCATACAACTGAGCGATCACGTTCTCCTGATTACATCGCTTGTTGCTTTCGTAGATTACCTCTAGTCCAGTGTATTGAGCAGGCTCGAGATTGCTGATGTAGAAGAAATACACATCGTCTTCGAAGAGTACGCCTTGCTCGGTAACGTCTTGCTTTTTGCGAACGATGATCAAGCGATAAGTCTTGTCACACTTGTAAGGCTTATATGGCACCTCGACATAAACCTCTTCCTTCAGCCTGCGATTCCTGTACCCGCGAGCCTCGATAATTTCACGTTTGACTTTGTCCGGCCGAGCGCGATTGCGTGTGGAGGGGTCGTAACTCGGCTCGCGAGGGACTGGTTGCCATTGATCCACCGCAATTTCATCGATTTTCGCCATCAAGTTCGCGTGTTTCGCAATCCCAAAAACGAATTCTACATTGTCGTCATCCCAACGATCGAGATGATCCGTTTGCGTGAATGCGGTATCTCCGCGAAGCAGAATCCGCTCAAAGCCGGCTTTCTGACAAAGATCAATAATTTTGTCAGCATCCTTGAAAGCATTGTGGCCACTCTGCGCGTTGCCTCCACGGTTAGTCAGTCGTAGAACTTCGCCCGTCTCCGCTAAGGTGAACAAAAGAGGATGGTATCCCCAAATATTTTTGTAGCTGATATCCATACCTTGTTTGCACTCACCATCGGTTTCCACAATCGTGGCATCCATGTCGATCGTGGCCAATTTTTTAAAACTCTTCGCTTGTGCATTCCAGACATCTAGTCGTACTTCGTCAATTGCATCTTGAAGTACACCGATAGCAGCAGAGTCCATGCGACGACAGAAGTCACCCGTCGTCGTTGGGTCAGGGATGCGTTCAGCCCCTAGAGAGTTCAGATAGTGCTCGTCATTACGGCGCAACTCAATCTCTTGCAACGATCTCGCACCGCACATGGCATTGTAAGCCACGTTGAGTACATGATCCGATTCATAGTAAGGGCAACGCTTCTTGAATACGGTCAGCCGTCGATTGATCTGTGTATCAAGCCCAATTCGTCTGACGAAAGCGTGAACCGCAGCCATTCCACCAAAACCCGTTCCACCAACTTTGCTCGAGACTTCATAGTGAACGTTACCACTCTGAGTCATCGGCTGGCCACGGTCCACGGCGCTAGATTCCGACAATCGCTTAGCGATTCGCCCTTGTCTTCGAGCAATCTCACGCTGAGCAACTTGACGCTTGCGGCGGGCGACCTTTTTTGTTTCAATCCTACTCACTCGAAATCTCCTTTGGTGAAAATCGGTCTCGTCGGGAGCAGGCAAAAACTACCGACGATTCCTTGGTGATTTCGAGTTTTTTTATCGACTCATCGAAAAAGTGGAAAGGGCACGTACTTATTTGAGGACTCGTACTCGAATGAGGCTTGATGCATCAATTGTATCTCTGAAAACAAATCGTCTCACGCGACCTGCATCCATTTCTTGGCGAATTAGATCTACCAAGAAATTCCATCAAAAATCGATGCAAATCAAAGTTTCAGCCGTTGAAAGTTGGTCCGCCCAACATAACCTCTACGAGCACGAGTACGAGCACGAGCACGAGCACGAGCCCAGTTGCTACTTGTCTGGCAGAATGAACTTGGGAGTAATCTTTTCCTTGCCCGACAAATCTCGACTGATGCTGAGATCCAGCCCGCGTTCTCCCCCTAGGTCTGTGTATTCCAAGCGGTAGAAGACGAGGCCCGCAGGAACACGGGCCCAGCGAGAGAGTGTTTGGTAGGGATGCCCCAAATCATTGTCGATCAACAATCGATTGCAAAGATACAACTTACTTCCATCATCAGAACTCAAATGAAACCGATACAGGCCAGCTTGTTCAAACTTCATGAACCCTGTAAAGACGACAGCATACTTCTGATCCGGGGACCTCTTAATCACACCGTCTAGATCGAACTTAGCTAGCTTTCCGGACCTCTGAGGTTGCAGTTTTGAGAAAACAGGCATGGATGGAAACATACCTGAATAGAAATCGAAATGAATGCCGGCAGTTTCTTGTTTGGTGTCGCGCGAGATGGAACAGTCAGGAGTCTTTTCAAGAATCAAGTCAACGTTTTGAGTTTGGCCATCGCGCGAAAAGTTAATCTCTAATACGTCATCCGGCTTGTGTTGCCATAGTGCGAAATACCACTCGTAGCCACCCAAGACAGGACGGCCGTTTACCATTCGTATGATGTCACCTTTGCGCAGTCCCTTTTTTGACGCAGGCGAGTTTTCGAGAACCGTATCGACAACCGCTTCGGCAGCCAAGACATCGATTTGAACGCCCGTCCAAAAGTCTCCGACTTCTTCCGATGGCACCAAGTGAGGAATCAGTGCTCGTATTCGATCGATAGGAACTCCCCAGTTAATGCCTTCTTCTGTAAAACTCTTCTGCGAGACGAGACCGATCAATGAAGCTTCAAAATTGACCACGGGTCCTCCCGAATTCCCGCGATTCGTCGTCGCATCAAACTGAATAAAGTCGGGTCTTCCACCCGTGGTGCGGCGTCGATCGATGGAAAGTTCGGTTGTTTCATTACGCCAATATGACTTGACGAGAATGTTGGGCCACGAAGGCTCTATCGTCCGCGAATTGATGGTGCCTTGCGAGAAGACAATACCACGTCCGCCTGGATTGCCACCAACGATGATGGGTTCGCCCAGCTTTAAATCGTGACTGTTGCCGAACCTGATGACTGAACTAACTTTCCTCGGATCACGCAGCTTCAGAATGGCGATGTCGCGTTCCGGCATTCGACCGACAACATCGTATTCAAAGCGTTCGAGCCCCATTAAAACGACACCCTTCAGCTCCTGAGTCACATGATCTGCCGTGAGCATAAATCCATCGGGATGGATGACCGTCGCTGAGCCCGCAACCATTTGACCTTCGGGACTCGAGCAAAACACCGGCAAGATCGCAGTTTCAATCTCTTCGATCACTTTCACTGCGGGAGTAACGCGCGCGGGTTCGTCACCAAGGCTCATGCCAAGCGGCAAAAAAATGATGTAAAGCGCTAGAGAGTAAAAGAAAACTACGCGATCCATGAGATGCCTCCCGTGAGTGTAAGAAACAAATCTTTTCCAAAACTGCCGAGAATTGCAAGGCTCGCGCTGGTGTTCCAACTTCAGTTGGCTCCCGCTGGTGTTCCAACTTCAGTTGGCTAAATCAACTCATTTCCCTTTGCAAACATTTTCTGCTGAACACAGCAACAACCCATTACATAATCCCCATCCTTCGCCTCACAGCACGAGCCATAAATCCCAGCGATGCAAATACGCTTGCCATCCTTGAGAATTTCAAATCGTGTTGACATTTCGAGAAGAGCTCACAGGGGTGACAATAGGTTGAAGCAAACCGTCTCTCTATGGTCATTCCAGAATCGACTAACACAAAATCGATTGGAATGGAAAACAGTTGGAATGGAAAACAGTTGGAATGGAAAACAGTTGGAATGGAAAACAGCGGGCCAACTAAAGTTGGAACATTAGCATCAGTCAAAGCCTTGGAACAGTCGGCACACCGGACTGCGGGTGCCGTCGGGGCGCACGAGCCAAAAACCTTTGTAGTCAGCGTTCGCTTTCGGATGTTGCTTAATCGATTCGTTGCAATACAGCTGCCAGTATACGGCATAAGGGCAACCAAAACGCTTTGCTTCTTCGAGGAGTGAAGTCGTACGATCAAGCACGATTTCCGGAGACGCTTCCGATTCCGGCAGGCCGAATTCGCCGATAAAGACGCCGTGCTGGCCATAGGGTTCCGTTGCTCGCTTGTGCTTCGCGATAAAGGATAAGGCCTCCGCGAAATTCGCCGGAGAGTCTTTTGTATCCCATGCAGAATATGAAGCCAAATCTACGGACACATGCGGTAAAACGTCCGTCGTTACGCTAGGCGCGCCCTGCGTCTGCGCTTGCCTGACGAGGACTCGGAAAAGGAGTACAACCCGCCGATATGCGCTACGCCCAACTGAGTGTGAGGCTTTGTTGGCGACTCCTGCGCGAACGAAGATCCCTGCCAATAGATTAGCAGTCCCATCAAAACAATTTGTCGCATAACGCAGCATCTCAGCATTCTCCTACTCCTACTCGTACTCCTACTCGTACTCCTACTCGTAATCGTGCTCGTAATCGTGCTCGTAATCGTGCTCGTAATCGTGCTCGTAATCGTGCTCGTGCTCGTGCTCGTACTCGTACTCCTATATAACAACCTCTCCGTGCCCTCGTGGCTAAGCAGGACAGTCTCTAAAGTTGGAACCCCCGTGGTAGGAGAGATTAGATTGGTTTCAATTGCCAAATACTAGACAGCAGGCTCGTGCACGCGTCAAATAGGCTGAAACCTATTCAGATCAACAACATTTTCAGCATAAGAGTGACACGGTTGAGAGCGAGAGGTCATGACAGGCCAACATGTGGACAATGAGAACCCCTATGCACCGCCACAATTTGACACAAGTGCTAGCACATCTAGATCCCGGGGCCGCATGCTTTATTGGGTGGCCATTGCATTGGCCAGTTCCGTTTGGCTTGCAGTGCGTTTGTTTTTTGAATCCGATCACCCGGTTTTAACACGCGTATTTTTTATCGTAATTCTAATCGTCGTGATTGCTTTAAGAAGGCTATAGCATATTTTGAGTTATGCAATACAGTCTACGAACCTGCAGGTAGGGTGTTGAAGCCACGGAATTCGGCAACCGTGTGCTTGAACCGATTTAGGTTCGCTTCTTGAGTTCGTCCTTGAGTCGCTTCACGGCAACTGGTGGATTGACAACAGACGCCCAATTGACGAAGTCAACTTCAGAGTTGTCGCCGCCTGTGTGACAAATGCCAAGCAGAATTTTTTCCCGCACGTTGGGTGCCCCAAAAACACCCTCAGCATCCATCCGCTTAATCACTGACAAGGCAACTTTTTCAAGCGTTCCGTCATATTCTGGGTATAGCTCGATACCTTCTGCGATATCGAGCAATTTGTTTGTATTTCGAAAGTGCTTGTCTTCCGATTGATACCATCCGTCCTCTGGCCCAGCCCATCGCAGCTCAGCCATCGCTAGCTCGAGATCACCCTCAAAGTCATCGGCACATTCTTCGGCGCGTTTCGCCAGCGACTCCTCCGTAGCAATCGCAGCCGCCGCCGCGTACCCCACAGCGCTGAGTTCAAACAGAAAGGCGTACACTGATTCCGCCGCATAGCGCTTTTGAAATGCTTGCATGAAAGCGACTCCTTCCATATGCATTGCGTCTTCGATCTCTCGCAGAGTCGTACTCTTTCTCGCTTTCTTCGCCATAAAAATTCCATCGGTTAGCGACCCCGTTTCGTCCATAGTTGCGATCCATAAACACTAAGCATAGCGGGGCATCGCAGGATTTTGCACCACGAAGGACGGGCGTTTGATGCAAGGATTGTAACCGGATCGCAATGGCTGGAATCGCTGCAGCGCATGGTTAGGCCGTCTCCTTAATGTATGCTGTGATCTCATCAATGCGTGCTGTGGCGCACTCGCCGCGAATCGTTGTGACATTGGAACAAAAACTGAACGATAGGCGCTGTGGGCCAAGACGCTCTAGCGCAAACGTGCCTTCAATGGTACTCGCCCATTCACCGATGCTGATGCTTGAAACTTCCCAAAGCGCAATGGAAACCTGTGCGGTGTTGGTGTGCTTGGGCCATCTTTTACTAGGCCGGTCGGGAAACACTAGTAAGTCGCCGCGAAGCTTAAGAACAGGGCCATCGCGATGGAGCAAGACCTCGTGGAGATCCAAACGGTCTAGAAGCGCCGTTGGCGCTGAGTAGTAACCGTAGATGAGTTTCGGATTATCGCACTGGTTATACCATGCCATGAGATGAGATGTCGTTATTGGGTGGTCTAACGCGTATGTACTCAACGCACGTCGGTTCGCGCGATAGTTTAACGTATCAGATTACGCACCACAGCGTTGCGAAGGGACGACTTTGATAAAGCCCAGGGCAATCGGAGTTCCTATGGTCGTCGCACCACGACAGCGAATCGGACGTTGGTGTTTCAACTTTATAAAAATAAGAGAATGTGAAACACAGAGTCACAGAGGCCGCAGAGAGAGGAGAGAATCATGTCTCCGTGTCCTCTGTGTCTCTGTGTTTTACTCTCTTCAATGCTCAGGGTAGGAATACACGCGAGTCTTTTAGGTCCCAAAATCTTTTTGATTCATTCCGCTCGGCTTCGCGGCTAAGCAGGACAGTCTCTAAAGTTGTGACACCAGCGGGAGGCCCGAAGATGTCGGCAAAACCTCTGCCTGTTTGCTTCAGCCAACGGACCGCCGGCTATCCCATTGAGAAGCAGCGGTTATGCCTCAGAGTCGGTTCACTCTGCCATCTTGTAGAGCATCTTTATAATTGGCTCGGACAAAGCTCGATCGTAGATCCTTAGATCACCAATGGCGTGCATTGGATTGTTACGTTCTTGCCTTGCTCTTGGCACTCCACTTTCCGCGTGCATCGACCACATTCGGTTCAAGCGGAAAAGATCCCATGAGCTCGTCAAGGTTTATTTTCGATGCAATACCGACCCGCAGTATACACAGTTTTTGCTTCGGTTTGTATGCAATCTTGAGACGTCTCACTGAATCTGAAAAGACCGTTACCTGAATCCATATAATCGAATTGCTTTTTATTTCAAATCCATTTTGGCCATGAACGTATTGAATGCGATCGTTACGGATAGTAACAAATGGAGGTATCAACGTGAGAATTGCCATCTGAGCTACCACGGCAAGGAGAATGCCAGGCAACGCGAAAAGCATCGGCCAGAGGTTCCGCAGTACTAGATTTGGCACAGCAAACTTGAAAGCCAGGACAATCGCCAAACACAAAATTGTCGATGCGAGTACAACGCGAACGAGTGAATACAAATTAAGTATTCGGCGAAGGTCTCGCCACAATCGCGGCGAGTACGACCAACGCGGAACAGCCCAACGTATTTTAGAGATTCTTGTTCCGATATGCGATTCACCTTTAGGAAGTAACGGCAGCCATACCTGAGCCACAAAGAAAGTTTTTCCATTTCAAAATCGGCTGACTTCGCCGCTTCGATTCGTCGGCCCTATCAAATGATGTTAGCGGCCAACATGGGTTGAATCAAATCGAAAAGTGGAGATGTATATGTCGAGCTATTGATTTGCCAGTGCGATGAGGTATTTCGAAGCCGCAATGCATCAACGGTCAGAGAAAATGTAACGCCCAAGGGTCCGCAGAAATGCGGCCCCTATCCCAATTCGCTTTATTATTTGTCGTCCTCGAGGTGTGGCTTGTCGTATCCTCGACGCTTGACCTCGGAGGTGTGGATGAAATTTTCAAGCGTTGTTTGATCCAACGCACCCTCAACGTCTGAGAATGTGCGAGCAATCATTGTAGAGTTGATTACGCGACGCTTTCTTTCGTCGGGCTTTAGTATGGTTGCAGTGTGAAGTGTTCCTTGCCAAGTGCTTCCATCGGGTGAAAATGGTGCCGATGAATTGTTGATGCTCACGATTTGAAAGTCGCTTGGAGAGAAGCATGGAATGCGCGTCGCGTATGGCCGCAGTAATTCGTATCCTGAATGGAACATAGGGTTATGTTGGGCCATGAATTCTTTAGGCGTTAACCCAAGATCAAACGCACATTTGGCGTAATCGGTAATCTCAAGTTCGGATGGAATCTCGCTGGGTTCATAGCCGAGCATTAGAAGGCACTCATCGGGCCCGCCATCAAGGTGTGGTTTAGTAGATTCTTGTTGATCAAAGCGTGCTGCAGACAAATAGACAAGTGAATCTCGTGATCTTGACTTGTGAATGACCGTCATTTCCCGCTTGACGTCCACCATCAATTGGCGAAACGAAATACTTCCTATGGAGCTACCGACGTTGACGAGGCAAAACCCCGGTGCGTCAAAGTTTGTGCGGCACGTGAGATGGTAGACGTCGCGAGCGATCTCGCGAGCATCCAGCGTCGATGGACGCAGGCAGATAGAATCGCGACTCCAATTGAGTGTGTCGGTGGTCATGAGGTCTTTGACAAATAACGTGTGAAATCACCGCGGTACTCGTACTCGATCGCACCCTCCGAAACAGACTCCGTTCGTTGGATCAATCGCGTGCGCATCGATACGATTCGTTTTGAATCCGATTTGGCAAGTTGACTCGATTCTACGTGAATCACATCGCAGACAGCAAACACATCGTGGATCGAAGCAAATTCCAGCGCTGAGCCGCGAGCAATTTCAAAGAAGTGATTCTTGTCTTTCAGGCTTTGCTTGAAAACATTGGTAAAACCGCAAAAAAACAAAGCGAGGCCGACGCGATGCATCGCCAAAGCCTAGAATTGCTCCCCGCTCTTTTTAGCAATGAAACCAACGATTGATGAGTCAAATGCTGGTCGAGGCATAGTGGCGATGGGACCACGGAACCGCCAGTATTCATCGGGCTGGACAGTGTAGCAACCCGTTTCGAAGGCACGAACGGACCATGACACGCCATCAAGTTCGGAATGACGCTCGTGTGGTGGCACCAAGCTCGTGCCGCTCTTATCAATTACATGGACGGCCCCTGTTTTTAACACTAGCTTCCGAGCAAGTGGCTTTCCATTAACCGTGTGAATCGTGAACTCAAGCGAGTAGTCCTTGGTTGGACCCTTGCTTTGGTCGGGATAGCCCCATGTTCCATCGAGCGTGACCATCGTGCCCAGTGGATAGCCAAGCCGCCCGATCAGGACCAATTTTCGATCAACGTCGTCCACCGATAAGCGCTGGGGTGGTGTCACGGGTTCGTCGCACGCAGAGTGCGACGACATCGTTACTGCGCAGAACAGTAAGCCGATTGGAAAAATACAACGCATATTGAAGGCTCGCATCTATTTCGGGGAAAGTTACGATTCACGCAGTACGGGGATTTGATACTGAATCGAACCTTGCAATACTCGCCGTGCTTGCGCGCAATCGCTCGTTCCTGTGGATGTCGCGTCACGACGGTTTGATCAAACCACAGGGATTGATCATCTTTATAAGATTAAGCAATTTTATATGACGGTGCAATCATTTTGTGATGGATTGAATTGAATCCCTCATCGCAGCGCACGCGGATCAAATAATGTTGATGAAACAATCAGCTCGCCGATCTTTTCGTCTGAAGGGAAGGTTACGAACTAGCCACGCAGTGGCGACAGGTTGTAGCCATGGGCGTTAGCCCATGGACCGCGTAATCGATGCGGTCAGAGTCGCGAAGCGACGGCAGGATCGGCTAGGGTTTAGAAGTTGGAACACCAGCGCAGGCCCGAAGGTGCCGACACAACCTCCGCCGGTGGCGTAGCCACCGTTAAACAAGTAACAAGATGTGCGGCGAGCGATGGATTTGCCAATGCAATAAAGCTATTCGAAGCCGCAATGAATCAACGGTCGGTGAAAGTGTGTTGTCAAAAAGGTTCGACTGAACGAAACAGCTTGCGGCTCGAAAAGAGCGTTACCCACTAGATCATCACTAGCTCGCCGCGATTCGCGTGCTTTCCGAACCGGCGGTTACACCGCCGGCTAACGATGTACCAGCCCTTCGGGCTTGAGAGACAGGGCCGATGTTGATGAATCGATTCCACTTGAACGTCCGGCGTCACCTCGCGACGGGAGTTAACGCTGCATTGCCAGAGCGTCCTGGTCGTCGCTTAGCTGGACGCGTTTGTTCCTGTGGTAGCGTCACTAACAGGGTATGACGCCACCGCACGATTCGATAGATTGATAGGCTAACCGTTCGAATTGGCCATCGCAATCATTTTCCAGTCCCGAAGGAACGAACTTAACCCAGCCCAGGGCAAGGAGAAGCGAGTCTTCGAGCGCCTCCGCAGCCCTGGGATAAAAACCCGTCGTAATCGCGGCGAGCGGAAGACTTCGCAATGCATCCAAGTCGTTCGAAGCCGCAATACGGGGCGGTCGTTGAAACCGCTGGCAAAGTACATGGGCAAAAAAAGATGGAGCAAAAAGATGCGGACGCACAACGGAATGTGACCCCGTTGGCCAGCCCCTGCAATGGCTTTGAAGACTGCTGTCATCGCTACGCGATTAATGTTGACCACGTCATCCGCATACGAATCGCGAAACGATTTTCAGCAATTAGCCTTGGGCGTAAGCCCAACAATGAAGGTCCCGCAGAGACCAAACAAGCCTCCTTTCGTCTCTCCGGGACTTTCATCTCACTTCGTTACGTAAACCATGGGCTTACGCCCATGGCCACAAAATGTCGCCACTCCGTGGCTGGTTAGGTGATGCTGAAAAATGCATCGATGTGGGCATGACCCGATGATCGATGACGCAGCAGCAAGACTGTCAGATGATCCACAGGAACGATTAATTATTCCCGGGTCAGCCATACTTCAATCCATATTCGGTACGAACTTAATCATACCGAAGCCCTATTCGGTCCGAATATCTTCTCAATAATTGGTTTAGCCCGATGGAGGGGGCGAGTAGTTTCTTCGTCCATCGATTTTTGCTTACTGCCGGGAAATCAGTTTTGAGTATGCGGTAGGTACTACTTCCCGACACGTTTTTTGTCGGTGGCTATGGGAACCATCACGGTAACTATTCATCCTTGTTTAGCACGCGCCCCCGTAGCACGTTTTGTGTCCCTTCGCCTCGATGACTCGACTGCGGTTCTCGAATGTCGCGGAGGCCAATAGACACACTCCGCCGCGCCCCCAACCCTAGGACAGGTTGCCGGACGATCTTCACCGCTTTCGCGAAGTAATGACCGGGACGGATTCGGGGCCAAGTTTCGTTGCCCCAACGCTTGCCCCAAATTCTGAATACTGTGGTCAAAATCGGACCGTTACAGACCAAAACGGGCCTTCGGCAGAAAGTGCCAAGAACGGCGGTTTACCCTTGAAAACATTGGTAAAACCGCAAGAAAACAAAGCGAGGCCGACGGGGCTCGAACCCGCAACCACCGGATCGACAGTCCGGTACTCTAACCAATTGAGCTACGGCCCCATCCGTAAATGGGTCTCGCCTGACCGGTTCCGGTCTGGCGATGTGGGATTATAGCCCGTAGTTAGCGCCTCGCAAGGGAGTTTTGTCGATCCACCGCCGTTTTTGTTCACTCCCTATTCTTTCCGAGAAACTTTGCCCCTGCTGGCTGCCACTTGCGCCCTGAATGCTAGGCTTGCGGGTACGCTTTGCACCGGATTTACAGCGTTCCCGCACACAAAAGGGAAACCCATGACGCTCCTTTTTGCCTCGGGCTCCTTCGCTCAGGAATGGAGCCGCTTAACCGACTTTTTCGCCAATCAGATGAACCACATGTCACCGACCCACTGGATGGTGGTTTGCGTGGTCGTGGTCGCGATGGGTTTCATGTTTCTGCGTTCCGGCGGCGCCCGCCTTTAATCGATTTGCTTTGTTTGCAACGGCGCTTTTCAGCGGTATGATGCAGGGACTGCATGGTGCATGGGGAACGAGGGATGCCGCTGAATTCGAGGAGCCTTGGGTATGCCGTTGTTTGAGATCGAAACCGACGCGCACATCATTATTACGTGGGCTCCCGATGAAACCGCCGCGCGCCGGGTGGTTCAAGACGCGTATCCTGGCGACACGCTCGTACGACTCACGAAACGTCCCCGCGACACGTGGGTCATTAGCAAGTCGGCTTTGGGACTCACCGAGCAACAACTCGATCCTTGCGGTGTTGCACGAAATTGCCTATCGAAATCCTCCGGGGATAAGCTTCACGCCATCCGCTTGTACATGCACGAAACCGGAGCTGATATGGATCAAGCTCGCAAAGTCATCGAATCCAATATGGTGATGGGTTGGTAACCGCCGGATGGGCTCACCGGCTTGGCTACCTCTTCACATTCGCTTTACTGATCGTCTCATCTAGCGGTTGTAGTGGTTGTCGGAGAGACACCAAGCCGGAAACGAGTAAGAAGGATGAGAAACCGCCGATCACGCGCGGTCCGTTTCGCGTTGAGCCAGCGAACACGGGCACCACGCCCAACGTTTATAAATCAGGCCATTGGGGTGTCGCTTCGGTCACGTTGACTTCGAATCGAGATGATTTGCGCGGAGAGATTCGGTCTCAGCCGTTGGGGAGCGATAATCAACCCGCGAGCATGTATGGCTCTGGCACTGGTGTTTTCACGTCGCGCCCGGCCGTGCTTCCAAAGGGCCAGCAGAAGCATTTCAAAACGCGATTTTGGTTACCCAATCGCACAGAAACCAATCGCTCGGCAAGTCTCCAAACTCAATTGCTCATCGCTGGCGGAGAAATCGAAGGCGGAACGTCAGTGAACCCTATTGGAGAACTGCAGTCGCAAGAGTATGCGCTAGTGGTTCTGTCGAAACGTCCCGATCAATGGATCGGTCTTAACGCGCAAGATTGGGCCGAGCTTTACATGAAAGACGCCTTTGAAGAGAACAAATTGCGCTGGCTGCGCGTCATGCGCCCGACGGCAAAAGACTACGAACAACTTCCTGAATCATTGCTTGAATGGACTACGACTTCCGTGATGCTTTGGGATGACTTGCACCCCGATCAATTAACCGAATCGGTCCAACAAGGATTGATTGATTGGCTGCACTGGGGCGGGACGCTGATTGTCAACGGTCCGGCAGCGGTCGATCATTTAAGGAAATCGCAGTTTGAGGCACTCTTGCCCCTTGCCGATGCCAAGCTCACCGAGATTCCCAATGAATCGCTCGCCAAGATGATCGAGAACTGGACCGTGCCCGGAGATGCTACAGGTATCGAGCATGCTCGCACGATTCGAGGTATGGGTTCGATTGCGGGTGTCGATGGGACCGTAGTCGAAGGTGCAGAAGAAGTCACGAACAGCGAACGCATGGTATGGCGAAGACGCGTGGGGCGTGGTCTCGTCGTTATGACGCGTTTCAATATCGATGCTCCTTGGCTCAACGCTTGGAGGAGTGATGACGCATTTTTCAATGGAGCGCTATTACACTTCCCTCAGCGCGATGTTAAGGATGATCGTACGCGACTTGCCAAAGGCGCTCCGGGGAGTGAACGGTTACCTCATCACGTGACCAATCTGCGTTTGTTTAGTCGAGATGCGGATGGCGTCAATGATATCGCTACAGAGGAAGATCGCATTAGCGGTTGGCTACCAGGTGATGGAAACAGCTTGGGAGAATTTTCAGGGCACAGTGCTGTGGTCGATGGTGCTACCGCATCACTCCGAGACGCTGCAGGCATTAATATTCCCAATCGTGATTTTGTTTGGCGAAAGCTGGCACTTTATCTCGCTTTGCTGATCCCTGTAAACTTTTTTGTAGTTTGGATCTTTGGCCGCGTCGAGTTGGGATGGGCAACCATACCATTCCTCGCCCTCTTTGGAGCGATCTGGATTACTCGCTCCGCGCAACTTGATATCGGTTTCGCGAGGAGTGTCAATGAGATTGATATTATCGAACTACAGCCCGGTTATTCGCGCGGGCATCTGACGCGCGTAATGGCGATTTATAACTCGCTCAGTACACGCTATGAAATGAATAGCGATGGATCCGAGTTTCTCATTGGACCTGTGAAGCCCAGTTCGAGTGAGATTAAACCTCAGGCCACCGAAGATATTGAATTGAAGTTTGGCGGAGCTAACGGAGCCATTGCTCGCGGTATGACAGTTCCCTCGAATCGAACGATGATCTTCCGGGGCGAACAGATGGTTTCACTTCCCGGTCCGATCGAGATCAAAGGACAGGATCAAGTCGTCAATTCCACAGAGTGGGATCTAGAAGACGTGTCGGTATGGTGGAATGACAATGGAAAGCTTATGGTTGCACCGGTCGGTGGACTGAGCGCATCGAGCTCAAACCATTTGGAGTTTATGGACGCGAAAGCATTTCAAGGATGGTCAGAGGTTGCCCTCGGTGCAGATAAGTTAGCCAGTGCTGTGTCAAAGATGGGGAGTCTCACTCCGGGTGCCATGCGTTTGATTGGGCGTATCGGAAATGCGCTTCCAGGTTGCGAGATACTGCCTAAAACCAATCAGTCGCAATCTCAGACCATTGTGGTGGCGCATCTCAGGTATGGAGCATTGCCTAAATGCCAGCGCGATCTCGCCATTCCTGCACAACGAAAAGATAGCGATCCTAAGGAAGATGGCGGAACCTTCGAGATTGTGAACTAAAGCTGTTTGCTTTAGTGCTGTTCACAATCGCAGCACCCTTGCATGTGCGTATGATGCTTGGTGCAGTACCGTGCTCTCTCCGCAGCATGGGTAGCCCACAGCGTTCGATAACAACTGGGACTTTGGTAGTAGGCCGCAAACGATGCGGGTGGAACACCAAGAATCGGTCCGCAGTAGGTGCATGGATAAGCGGGTGGGCAAGGCTGCACCGGCATGCATAGTGGCACGGCTGGCTGATAGTACTGAGTTGGCGCGCATGCTGCAGCCGGTCCCTGAGGTGCTTGTGCGCTGGTGAAGAGAGCGTTGAAATCGACGCGATCTTCTTTCGGTTGAGGGGGAGCCAAGTTGGGCGAAGCGTGTGGATAGGCCGGTAACTCTTGATCACCAATCATGCTTGGTGCCAGACTATTGAACGTCGGTGCGGGATTCGCAAGCACACTCAAATCGACTTGGTCGCGAGGCAGCTCACGAGTAACCGCTGGTGTCTGAATTGATTCGGCTGCTCTTCCATCATTCGAGGAATGAGGGCTTGGGAGCGGAGAGTTCTGACCCGGTGCCGGTTGACCCGAAGGTATAGGCTTTGGCACCTCCGTCGCACTCGGTGGCTCCGGCAAGGATGGTCCTGATGCGGCGCGAAATAAGCGATCGAAATCCACTGAATCAATCGCGTAAGACGAAGCGGTGAGCGACACCACGACGGCAAAGCTTGAGAACCAACGGCGCATACAACAGTCCTTTGCGGCAGGAGCCTTCGACGCTCGTTGCATCGGCATTCCCTATGTTAACGCTAGACGAACTCTCTCTGCGGCGGATTCAGCCCGACAATCGAAGCAATCCGAACTTGTTTAATCCCCTACACGATCGGTCTCGTGGGTGTGATAATACCGGATGTAGGGATTGCGACCATTCTAGCGGCTCGGTTCTTTCGATCAGGACAACTTTGCTCATGGATCCACTTGCGCATGGCGATCGCTCAAACGCTTTAGACGATTTGCTCAAACGAATTCCGGCGTATCGCGGCTACTTAGAACGCGAACATCGTCGTGAAAGCGATAAACTAGCCCGCACCTTTATGGCTGATCAGTTACGTGAAGCGCGAAGTGCCATTGATCGCGTGCTTCGCGCGTGTGTCGATGCCGGACAATTTGATCGGCTCACACGCCTCGAAAATGTACGCACAGCGCTCGATGCATTGGAGCTTCGCGTTGTTACGGCACCGCGCGGTTACGGCGCTTTCTTCGACTATGTTCAAGTGGATCGAAAGCGGCTCGATGATCTTTTGTTTCTCGATCTCGATCTCGGTAAGCAAGCCGAAGCACTCCGCACACAAACTGAATCATTGGACAGTTCAGTCGATACTTCGTCGCTCGATACGTTAACCAAGGAAGTCGAGAAAATTTCGCAAGCCTTTGAACAGCGCCGCAAGATTTTAGCAGGACTCAACGAATAGTCACTTGCGAATCTCTTAACCCCCTTCATTCCGTTCATCGACACATTCCGCTTCATCGACACACAAATCAATTTAGTGAGCTAGCTCCATGGAAGTCATTCAGTTTTTTGATCCGTCCGGCCGCACGATCGTATCCCGATTTCCGCAGTCCGGTGCAACCGACATCAAACTCGGTGCGCAACTTATCGTGCAAGAATCGCAGGAAGCGGTGTTCTTTTACGAAGGAAAGGCGATGGATGTCTTTGGTCCCGGCCGCCATACATTAGCCACGGCCAACGTTCCCCTGATCACCCGTTTATTGACCTTTCCTTGGGAACGCTCGCCATTTCAAGCGAGTGTTTACTTTGTGGGTAAGCAGACGTATTTAGATTTGCGCTGGGGAACCAAACAGCCGATCACGGTGCGCGATCCGCAGTTCGGCATGGTTCGACTGCGCGGGTTTGGCAAGTTTGCTTTTCGGGTTCGTGACAGTGCGGCTTTTGTGAATGGAGTGGTCGGTACTCAAGGTTTGTATTCGACCGATCAAGTGGAAAGTTATTTAAAAGACGTCATTGTGAATCGGTTGACGGACGTTTTAGCAACTGCAGGATTTGGACTTCTCGATTTGCCCAGTAAGTTTGAAGAGTTATCGATTGCTGTTCGTGCCAAAGTTGCTGACGCATTCACGCGCTGGGGGCTCGAACTCGCTGATTTTTTCATCAACAGCATTACGCCTCCAGACGAAGTGCAAAAGGCGATCGACGCGCGCACGAGCATGGGGGCGATCGGTGATCTCCACTCTTATCTCGTTTATCAAACCGCCGGTAGCCTTTCGAAGCTTGCGGAAAACAACGGCGCCGGTGGCGGTGCGATGCAAGCGGGACTTGGTGCCGGTATTGGTATGATGTTGCCCAACATGATTGGCCAGTCTATTCGGCAAGCGGCAAATCCTGCCGTTGCAGGAGCTACAGGCGCCGCTTTTGCACGTAGCGGTTTAGCGCTTGATCAGTTAACGTCGGCCCCTGCCCTCTCACCACAGCAACTGGTGAAGCAAGTGGTCGAAAGCGCAGGATGGAAACTTGAAGCAAACGATGCCGTGTGGTTGATCACCATTCCGATCAACGCGCTGCGCAAGCAGCAGATGCGTGTTCAATTCGCTGATGATGGAAATGGACACGCGATCCTGGGGCTTAGCACGGTATGCGGGGCTTACCAAGAAAAATCAGCGAATGTGCTGTTGCAATACAACAGTCAACTCATTCACGGCGCGTTCGCTGTTGAAAATTCGACAAGCGGACCGCAGGTTGTCTTGCGCGCAAATCTAATCGCCGACGCAACCGACGCACTGAGCCTCACACGCGTCTTGACGTCATTAGCTTGGCAAGCGGATCAAGTCGAAGAGCGGCTATCAACGACCGATACGTTTTAGTTGGAAAGCGCCACTTGGCAAGCTGTCCGTTTGCCCAATTAATTCTTGGCCTTTTCAAAAGCCTTTTGAAAAAACTGAAACATCTCTAAGGGTGCGTTGCGCCCTTGGGCTTCATCGGTATGAAGGTAAACGTTCTCGATTTTCAGTTCATCCATCGCTTTCTTTAGTTGCTTGCCGAAGTTCGGATGGTGAATGAACTGACCGGGTTCGGAATCGGCAGGTGGAACAATGTCCGGCTCATTGTAAATCATGAATAGCGGTGGATCGTCTGCGGTCAGATGCGTGATCGCCGATGCTTCATCGTAAAGTTTTTGGATCTCTGGTTTCGGTGATAGCGCCGCTTCCTTGCTTGAAAGTCCATAGACGAGCAATAGCGAGCTATGCTCCCAAGCGCGACCGCCCACGAGTTCTTTGATCTTGATGGGGTCATAAGTACCTTGTCCTCCCATGGTACCGATCGCCACAATGCGCGTTGATTCGCGCGCCATCGGATCGCTGGCGTTCGGATCTGCCAGATCATCATGAAATCCAAGCCACATGCTGATGCCAGCGCCTGCTGAACCACCGAAACACGCAATTCGCTTTGGATCGATGTTCCACTCTTTGGCTTTGCTACGTAGGAATTGAATTGCCTTAGCACAATCATGTTGCGGTGCAGGAAAGATCACGTCTTTTCCATTAACGAAACGATAGTTCAGCGCGGCGACACTAATTCCAGCTTGCTGGGCAGCTTGAACCATGACGGGCTGCAGTGAATTCTTATCGCCCGCGACGAAGCCGCCACCGTGGATGTACACGATCAGTGGTGTGGTTTGATCTGACTTCGCTTGATAAAAATCCAGTACGTTGCGCTCATGCGGTCCATAGCGAACGTCTGCAGCAGTGGGTGACTGCTTGCCGCTTCCTGACTTCTGCGAGCCATTCGCACCTTGCATTTTAGCGCGGTATTGCTGCGCTTCTTCCACCGTCAGCTTTCCGTCTTTATTAGAGTCCGCTTCAGGAAAGCGTTTGAGTAGTTGTTGCAGTTGAGCTTCATTTGGTCCACGACCTGCCGGATTCTCTTGGGCGGTCATTGGAACGGTGGAAAGGGAAAGGAGGCAAAAAGCAAGTCGACAGATAGGTTTCATAAAGGTCACCTCAAGAGGGAGACCTCATTGTAACTGCTCTCAACCGAATGGTGCGACGAGTATCTGCACGTGTTGGAACCAGAGGGGGTTAAGACCCACGAGAATGGTCGTCACGAAGCCCCTTGAGTTCTGTGCGATCGCAGTACTTCCGAGGTGGATGGGAGCGACCGCATATCCTCTTCGATCTTACCAATCAGCACTCTTGGAATTGCACGACGGGAGCACACCGCTTTAAATCCAAAAATTCTTCTCCTGTGCGTCTCACTCGCCTTAAGTTTTTTGTGAGAGCACTAGATGGTGGGCAGTACCATACTGAGCAAAGCAGTTCTTCATGATGCGGCGACGCAAAGACAATCGAAAAGGCAATCGCTCTGGGGCGGCGCTTATCGAATTCGCATTCTGTATGCCTCTGTTCTTTGCGATCACCATGGGGACGATCGAAGTCTGTCGCCTGCTTTACCTTAAGCAGTCGATTAAGATCGCCGCTTACGAATGTGCTCGGCTGGCCATCATTCCAGGCATGCCACCAGAAGGGCTTCAAGCCCAGTGTGATGCGATCCTGGTACCGCGGCGAATCAACGGTTATGCCTTTAACTACTCACCCACGAATCTGAACACGCTGAAATACGGCGACGTTCTTACCACGACGATCGAAGTTCCTTTGGATCAAAACGCGCTGATGGGAAGTTGGTTTTATCGCCAGCGCAATATCGTGGCATCTGTCTCCATCATGGCAGAGTATTGATCCAATGAACATTGATTAGTCGACGTGAAATGAATCAGCGTGCCCAGTTGAATACGAGCGATATTGCGATGCCACACCGTCGCACTTTACGAAAACGAAGCGTTCCAACCGGAAATGCTTTGGTGTTGCTTTGCATCATGTTGCCCGTCGTGCTTGCAATCTCGGCATTTGCCATAAATGTCGTCTATATGCAGCTTTGCCGAACGGAATTGCAGATCGCCACGGACGTAGCGACGCGAGCTGCGGGGCGAACGCTGGCGGTGACGGGCAATCAACGCGCGGCAACGGCAGCCGCAGAGCGAATGCTCAAACTCAATCCATGCGGTAACGCCACCGTACCCATTTCCACCAACGAAGTCGATTACGGTGTCTCAACACGACTGACCGAAGCCCAGCGATACGCCTTTACTGCTTCTAAACCGAATCCGAATGCCGTTCGACTTGAGGGTAACGGTACTTATCAAGTACCCATGCTCTTTCCGACAATGGGACTGCCGACCGAATTTCAGCCAGTGAAGGCAGCGATTTGTACGCAAACAGAGCATGATATTGCCATCGTGTTGGATCGTTCGACTTCGATGGCTTACGCCGCTGAGGAAAGTTCCAAATCATTACGTCCTGCACATGCTCCATTATTCTGGACGATTGGCCAACCCGCACCTCCAGAAGCACGCTGGCGCGATGCCACGGCAGCCGTGCGGGAGTTTCTCACGTTTCTGAATTCGACGCATCAAAAAGAGCGAGTCTCCCTCGCAACGTACAGCACGTTAGCGCTTCAGGATGTACCTTTAACGTTGGACTATAAACAGATTCATCGAGCCTTGGATTTGCACACGCTGTTGTTCCTCGGAGGGACGACCAACATCGGCGATGGAATTCATCAAGGAACTGTGAGTTTGTCTGACAAGTCGCATGCCAGGGCTTGGGCGACTCGCATTATGATCGTCATGACCGATGGTATTCAGAACCTGGGAAGTGATCCCGTTGCTGCCGCCAGGTATGCTGCCAGCGAGCACATCATGGTTTTCACCGTGACATTTTCTGAAGAAGCTGATCAGGAAGCGATGCGAGAAGTCGCCCGTGTCGGGCATGGGAAGCACTACCATGCACGCTCTGGCAAAGAACTGACTGCCGCGTTTCGTGATATTGCCAAACGATTGCCCGTGCTGCTCACTCATTAATCGAATATGAAGCTAAGAAAGCCACCCTCCAGAAGTCGACGCGCGGCGGTCATCGTCGAGTTTGCGCTCTTACTGCCGATCTTGCTGTTGTTTTTTGCAGCGATGATTGAAGTAAGTCGCGCTCTTCTTTTACAACACACTGTTGACAGTGCCGCCTATGAAGGGGCACGCGCGGGAATGATCCCCGGTGCGACAAGCGACGATGCGAAGCAAGCGGCTTTACAATTACTGTCGCTGGCAAAGCTCAAGGACGGACAAGTTACGGTTGAGCCTGATCAGATCACCGAAGAAACGGCAATCATCACCGTGAACGTCAAAGTTCCCCTCGCCGTGAACTGCTGGACCACTCCGCTATGGTTTAAGTCTGAAAAGATTGAAAGCGAAGTGACTTTGATTTGTGAGCGTCCGCCGATGATTCAATTGACCGGGATACCAAAGCTGCAAGAAAAGGGATTGGTCGGCTCGCTGCTTGATGCATTGCTGTAGCGTCATGGCGCAAGCCATACGGTGAATTGACGTCATGGCGCAAGCCATACGGTGAGTGTTTTATCACCGTAGTGCTTGCGCACTGACGCTTGGCAACCGTAGTGCTTGCGCACTGACGCTACTGGCGACTGGATTGTGCTCAGAGTATTTTGAAGGAACTCATTTTTCTCTCCCGTCCCCCCGACCGTTGATCCGTTCCCGGATCCTGCGATTCCGTAAGGATTTTTATCATGTCAAATCGAACTTCTACCTCCCGACGCGGGTTTCTGAAGACTGCCGCTGCAGCGGGGGTCACCATTATCATCGCGCCGACCACAAAGCGAGCGTATGGATATCAGTCCGCAAACGATCGGCCCGTATTTGCGACGATTGGATTACGCAATCAGGGTTGGGCCATCACGAGCAAGTCGTTCAAATTCGCCGATTTCGCGGCACTTGTGGATGTCGATGCCAAGGTGCTCGCCGAGAACGTTGGTAAAGTCGAAGAGAAACAGAAGAAAAAACCTGATGCTTACAAAGACTATCGCGAAGTATTAGCGCGTAAGGACATCGACGCCGTCATGATCGCCACTCCGGATCATTGGCATACGAAGATCGCAATCGAAGCGATGTTGGCGGGTAAGGATGTTTATTGCGAAAAGCCTTTAACGCTCACGATCGATGAAGGTAAGTTGATCGAGAAGTATGTCAAGCAAACCGGAAGAGTGTTTCAAGTTGGCACGATGCAACGAACCGAATCTGATCAACGATTCTTACAAGCCATCGCATTGATCCGCGCTGGGCGCATTGGCAAAGTGACCAAAGTGACGTGCGGAATCAATGGTATGGAATCCTCTCCAGAGATTCCTGAAGCACCCGTGCCAGAAGGTTTGGATTGGGATTTCTGGTTGGGACCGGCAGCGAAAGTTCCCTATCGCGCATTGCCTAAGCTTCGTGAAGGTTACGGTGGTGGCGTACCCTTGTTTAGTAATGCCCATTACTCTTTCCGTAACTGGCATGAGTATTCTGGCGGCAAGTTAACGGATTGGGGAGCACATCACGTCGATATCGCTTGTTGGGCGCTAGGTGCCACAGACACGGGCCCCTCGAAGATCTCGCCAGTGGAATTCACTTTGGCATGCGAATACAAAGACGGGCATCCTGTTGTTCAAGATCGTTACAACACGGCAACCGAATTCTCGATTCGCGCTGAGATGCCGAATCAAGTGGAGATGATTATCACTAGTAAAGGTGACAACGGAATTCTGTTCGAAGGCACAGAAGGACGCTTCTTCGTCAATCGTGGCAAAATTTCAGGTAAGCCTGTTGAAGATCTCAAAGACAAGCCTCTGCCAGAAGGAGCTATCGAAGAAGTTTACGGTGGTAAAGTCAGCGAAAATCACACCGCGAATTTCATCGAAGGAATGCGAAGTCGAAAACAACCGATTTCCGATGTTTGGTCACATAACCGCATGCTTGAAATCTGCCATCTCTCAAACATCGCTATGCGTTTAGGCAGAGAACTAACATGGGATCCGGTCAAACGCGAAATCGTTGGCGACGCGCAAGCGAACGCATTCTTAAGTCGAGAAAGCCGTAAAGGTTTTGAGATCAAAACCTCGTAGCCAACGCTGACAAGTTTTGATGTTGCTACCCTCCCGCTTGCGGGAGGGTCGGACGCCGTAGCGGCCGGGGAGGGCCTTACCCAAACCCCATTGCCTCCTCACCTTTTGCCGGACATGTTGGTACCGAAGCATGTCACCACGAAGAGCACGAAGGCTTCGAGAGAAGGTTGCATACGTACTCGTAACTGTTCTGTTCACAGAATGACGTACGAAACGTTTCAAATAAAGAAGAATCCGGATACCGAATCTCTCGTTCTCATCGTGCCCTTCGTGGTGCGATATCCTGCGATGGCCAGGTTTGTTTAGGGTTTATTGATCGCAACTGTGGACGCTACGGGGTCACTAACTAATTGTTCAGTGCAGGCATTGCGCAACAAGTTTCACGGGAGAGATAACCTGTTAACTAGGCGTGAAGGCAAAGTTTTTATCAGGTCACCCAAACCCTCTCTGGGGAGAGTTGCATTAAATCAACAAGCCGGTAAGCAAGGTATATGTGATTCATGTTGCGCAATGACTGGCACCGAACAATCAGCTACTCATGCCCCGCGGTTGCCGCCGCGAGGGCGTTCGGCCTTGGAATCGTAAGCGGGATTGGGGCCAGCAGGTAACAAGGCTCCCGTTTCCCGCTGCCATCCCTTTAACGCTTGATACATTGATTTCACTTTGTCTGGCATCATGTTCGCCAGATTGTTTTGTTCGCTGGGATCACGACTCAGGTCGTAAAGTTCCTGACGGCCACCCTCTTCAAAAAACTCAATCAGCTTAAAGTTGCCCTCGCGCATCGCACTCGAAGGCGTGGCTTTCCCGACGTAACACGGGAAATGCCAGAACAAACGTTGCCGCGCAAGCTGCTTGGCGCCTTTTAAACATGGCACAAGACTCACACCATCGAGTAATTGTTTGGGTGGCGAAGTCGCCGTAAGTTCTAAAAGTGTCGGATAGAGATCAACACTTGAAACGGGCACATCGCACGTCGCGTTTCCTCTCTTTAAACCTTTCCACCAAATCATTAATGGAATGCGAATTCCCCCTTCATATAACTCACCTTTTGCACCTTTCAATGGTGCGGTGTATTGGTTGGTGCCTCCGTTGTCGGAAGTAAAGATGACAATCGTATTGTCCAAGAGCTTCTTCGACTTTAGACCCTCCAGAATGCGTCCAACATTCTGATCGACCGCTTCGATGGTTGCCGCATACGCTGGATCGTTACGTCGGTCCGAACTACGTTTGGCTTTCGCTTCGTACTTAGCCTTCAAATCCTGCTTAGGGTTGAACGGGGCATGAACCGCATGATCGGCAAAGTAAGCGAAGAACGGTGTGTCCTGATGTTGTTCGATGAAACCTAATAATTCATCAGTGAGTCGATCACTCAGATAGTTGCCTTGGTTATCGAAGTAAGCATCTTTAGCGAACCCTAGATTTTCTGGAAACACGACCTTTTGAAAGCCTTGGCCACTGGGGGTTACGGGGCCAGAACGACCGCGACCCAAGTTCCACATGCCTAGGAACATGGTGTTGTAGTCATTGGCTCTCAAAGCTTCGGCAATCGTCGTAATGTTGGTATCCAAATCGGATTTGCTATCTGCGGCTTGAAGCTTATGCCAAGCAGATCCGGGTGGTTGTCGTGGATCGACGACTGTGTAGATGCCATGACGCGGAGTGTATTGTCCGGACATTAGACACGCTCGCGTTGGGGCACAGTTTGGCGCGCTCGCGTAAGCTTGGGTAAATACGAGGCTTGTTTTCGCAAGCTGATCAAGGTTTGGAGTTTCAACGAAAGTATTGCCCATAAAGCCCACGTCGCGCCATCCCATATCATCCATTAAAATCAAGATGACGTTTGGCGGCCGGGTGTCATTTGCACCAATTGCTTGCGAAGCGAACCAAATAAAAGCACAGAACAAGCCACAGAGGCGGAGCATTGAAACCATAGAACAACTCAATAACATTTAATTGGGACGCAAGCTATTTACTTGCCTTTGCGTTCGTATTGATAATCAAACGTGCCTTCGGCCAAAGTGATTCCTTTAATGGCTTCGAGCAATGCCGTACGAGTCACTTGATTGGGGGCCAAATCAATTTTGTCTGACAGTGCATAGACGGTGATGTGATAAGTTTTGACACCAGGGCCTTTGCTACACATGGGATCGTATTCGTTGCGACGTTTGTCATTGAGACCTGCGGTACCGATGTTCCGAGAGTTCTGACCAATGGCGGATTGTGTTCCAGGGATGTTGTACAGAACCCAATACGATTTCTCTTGATCGGGGGCGGTGTGCCAAAGGCTAATCGCGAAAGTACGTGTCCCGGTCGGCGCGCCACGCCATTTGACCGACGGCGATTGGCTTTTACCGTCGCACGTGCAGTCGACAAGCAGAAATCCGTTTCGATCAATTGATTCGCTAGTAACTTCTAAGCTCGCAATGCTTCGTTCGTCCTTTGATGCTGTGCGACTATTCTGTCGCGGATTCACAGCGAATGAGTTAGGACGAGGTGGATTTCGGTCCGGTGATTCAGGACGGGGATTCTCGCGATCCGGCCGACCACCAGGACCACGCGGCCGAGCTTGATAGGTTTCCGTTTTCTTTCTGCCATCAACATCAGTAAATTCGAAAACAGCCCCCGCATCTTTGAGCGTGTAGCGAACGTAACCATTCTTCGAACCCACGGAATAGATCAGCTCAAAGCTTCCTGGTCGCGTCTCCTTAAAACCTGTAATTCGAGCGCCTTGCATCGGTGGCAGTGCCGGCCGCATGGGTTCAGCACGCGGTTGCGGGTCGACTTGGCCATCTTTCTCTACGACGACTCCATAGAAACCTCCATTGAGGTAGGGGTACTTTGTTGTCGCGTGATAGTGATAATTGCCTTGCTTATCTTTGTGACCATTTAATCGGTCGAGTGGAGCAAAATCGGGATCTTCAGGAGTTTGATATCCGAGGATGGGATAACCATCGAGCGCATAGGCGATCGGATTCCCTTTACCAATTAGTTTTTCCAAATGCACGGGGGCTAAATGATAGTGGTAATCGTCTGCCCGCCCGCAATGTCCACCGTATTCATCGAGCTCACCAAACAAGTACGCATCATCTCCACGATTGTTTAACGGATTAAAAATCGGAATACCATTCACAGCCAAAGCAATAGCGCCACGAAGAAACCGGTTTTTGGTCATCGCTGGTTCCTTGGCAGGAACTGGATGCAATGGGATGCGCCAAGCGTTATCACCGAAGTACTTTTGCGGAATGGGAACTTGCTGTTGCCAAGCTCGAATGCCAACCATCATTTGGTGATCGGGCATGCCATTGGAACCTACATAGAGAAAATCTTGATCCCAGCGCAGCTGCAACGTTTTCTCAAAGGGTTTGAAATGATCGGCGATGGTTGGCCGCGGCACATTTCTGGACGCTTGTTGTGGGGGCTGGGCCACAAGCCTGACGGCTTGAGCGGAATTCAAATGATCGATCTGTTGTTTCTTAATCTTGACCCAATCACGATCCAGTGGCATCAATTGATCAATCGAAACCTCCATTAATCGCGTATCCGCTAACCGAATTTGAACACGTTGCGAATTCGATGCTACATAGCTTCCAGACTCCACGGAACCATCCATGAAGTGCCACTGACGCAACGCAGGCGTAGCATGCGACGCTGTCGTATCGTGATGCCCATCATGAGCAAAAAGTCCTCCGGTCAGCAACATGATCCACGAGAACACGATCTTGCCGAAGAGCTTCCGATTTTGTGTCATTGTGCATTCCATGAGGTTTACTTACCTTTCGGCCCCTTCATCGGTTTGTTTTTGTTGGGGTTACCTTTGTTCTGACGCAAAGGAACTGGCGGTTTCGTGGGATCAAATTGTGGATTTGGAGTCGGCAGTTGTGCGTTCACGGATGTTAGGTAAGTTTCCAATTGCTGCTTAAGTCGCTTAACATCTGCGGGCCGGGATGATGCCAGATTGTCTTGTTCACGAAGATCTTTCGAAAGATCAAACAAGAGGTCTCGACCGTCTTCATAAAAATGCAACAGCTTAAGCTCCCCTGAGAATATTGCCGAATGCGGAGCGTCGCCTTGATAATGTGGAAAGTGAAACACCAGCTCCTCGCGCGAACGCAGTACTTTCCCTTCACCTTGCTTGAGTAACCTCACTAGGCTGCCCCCTTCCAAGCCTTTGGGTAACGACTTGGATGGAATCTCAGCCCATTCACAGAAAGTTGGAAACCAGTCGTATCCGACGACGCGCGTATGGCACCATGAGTTGGGCTTGATCCCTGGACCACGAACGATCCAAGGAACTCGGATGCCACCTTCCCATACGCCACCCTTGCCGCCATTTAGAACTTTCTTGCCACCAGAAGCGCCGTTGTCGGCCATGTAAATAACATACGTGCTTTGCTTCATGCCCAAGCGATCGATGGCTTCCAATACTTTCCCCACACCCGCATCTAAGTCCTCGGTGATCGCTGCGGTGGTGATTCTTTTTTCGTTCTCCCCTTTTAGCTTCTGCTCATATTTTGCCAGGGTCGCGCGATTTGCATTCTCTGAAGCGTGCAATGCGTTCCAAGAGAGCTGAATAAAGAAAGGTTTCCCAGCCTTTTGACTCTTAGCCATAAACGCTTCGGCGCGCGCTGCCATGCCGAAAATATCGACGGGATTAGGATCCGTGAACTTAAATGCATTTTCATTTCCCGTATCACCATCATGTTCATCGTAGCCATGTTGGCCTGGACCACCACCGGCGATATGCCATTTGCCATAGTGTGCCGTTGCGTACCCAGCTTGATGTAATAGCTCGGCAATCGTTGTCTCAGCAGCGTTGATACTCTTGACGTTTCTCGGTTCAATGAGCCTTTGACCTTCTTCGGGCGGAGCCGCTTTGGTCCAGTGCAAGGCAGCCGGACTTTTGCCTGTTTGCAAACTGATGCGAGTCGGCGAACAGACGGAGGCCGGTGCATAGCCGGCCGAGAAACGCATCCCCTCTGCTGCCAATCTTTCGAGGTTCGGAGTGAAGAATTCTTCGCCGCGCGAACCAGCTAATGTTGGATGCATAGGTACCGACAATCCGCTCCACCCCTGATCATCCGAGAGCATAAACAGGATGTTGGGGCGTTCACTGCCGAAGGCCGTCAAGCTCCAAACCATCGATAAATAGGAGCACAAATAAATCAGGCGCATGACACATCTCTCAACATGAACGATGATTAGCGGCGAGGACCACGTGGTGGAGCTTCGGGGACTTGATTATTCAGATCGCGAAAATCAGCGCGAGGTTTACCGTCGGGAGGTGATTCAACACGATGCCGAAAGATTACGGTGTTGTCGAGTTCGACATCGCTGGTCCAAATGAATTTTGCGCCATTAAAATCATGTTCGAAGAAGGGTTGCTTGGGACCCACTTGCTCTTGAGAAAACTCTGTTGCCAAATCCCAATCACGATCATCAAAGTCAACCGCATACCAATTGGCGGGAACAGGTATGGATTCTACTTTTGGCTGTTTGGTATCGCGATTTAACGGACCCCATGAGAACTTCTTTGCTTTCCATTTAGCATTCGTCACCGTCCCGTCGCTGAACTTAAGTGCAAAACCACCGTCTCCGATGTTCGTGTTGGCGTACTCCATCCCGGTTTTCGCGTCGGCGTTGTCTTTCGCCATCACCGCGATGGTCATTGGATAACTTGGCAAAAGATCGACGGAAATAACATTGTGGGGAATGAACGCAATGGAATCGACAGCCACTAACTCGCCATTGATGTAAAGCATGAACCAATTGTCGGCATAGACGTTTGCTCTGATTGTGTCTGCCATCTGTGGTTTTCGCACCTTGGATCCTCGACTTTCTGAACGCTGTGGAGCTTGTGCATAGAGGGTTATTGTAGATATGGCTGTGGCAGTCAGGCACAAGGCGACGAACCGGCGACTTAGTCGAAACATGTTATTCCTTTTCAATGATGCGGTCGGCAGTATGATGGCGGGCATGCCGAAAGAAATCAGGTCCGAGGTCTTTTTCTTCGTTTAAAGTAAGACGCAATGTCAATCGTTCGGGTCCATACGGCATCTCCACGAAACGCAATTGTCGAATCAATCGATGGTTCGCCGAGTAAGAGATTTCGACACGTTGCGGCCCCCGAAAGCCTCGCTTCTTGACCGCCACCAGCAGTCGTGTGGGGTCAGTGTCGCTGGGGTTCTCGGTATCCAGTTCGGGAGGAAGGATTTGAATCTCGTATGCCGATTGCAAAGTGTTAAGGATCGCTTCCACATCATTCAGTGGCATGCGATGTTCATGTCCTGGTAGATCGCGGCTAAATCGATCGATGTCATGACTGACTCGTACGGGCCCATCGGGGCGAACCGCCCAACTTGTTTCCCCATCGCTTCCAGTCACAAAGGGCTGGCCATCGCTAGTTTTTCGGATCAGGACAAACTGATAGCCATGCCGGAGATGAAGCGTGGCGCCTTGCATCGGCGGTTTCGGAGGCCGAGTCGCTTCGATCGCGTCCAGGCCTGTTTTGTTCGGTTTGGCAATTTCTTCGACCGAAATAATGAAGGTGCAATCTTTCACCTTCTGCTGTGCCACAATTAGCCGATTGATCTCCGCCGCTGCAGAAGCCGAAGACACGCCATAGGAATGCCACAATGAAACGCAAAGCAATAAGACTGCAACGGCAACCATGCCAAATAAAAGGGGGCGAACCTTCACCACGACTCGCGATTGCGGTGGCTCACCCTGCTTTGGCTCATTAACGCTTCCTTTTAATGACTGAAAGGCATGCAGATGATCGTGCAATTGATCGTGCAACAGAACGAGTGATGCAAACTCCCTCTGGTTTTCAGGCGCGGCAGAAATCCAATCTTGAAGTCTTTGGAAATCAGTTTCAGAAAGTGCATCGTCGAAGTAGCGATGAATTAAGTCTCGAGGATCAGCCTTCATAGGATCCCCTTTCCAAAGCCAGTTTCTCATTGATGCACGCACGAAGTTGCTCACGGATTCGTTGCAACGCTTTCGCGACTCCATTGGCGGTCATGCCTACTTGAGCGCTGATTGCCGCCGGTTTTAAGCCGCTGATGTATCGCAGTTCGCAAAGAATCTTTGCGCGGCCTTCGAGATGTCTGAGACATTCATTGAGATAACGCAATGCCCCCGTTGTGTCATGATCAACTGCTTCAAATGCGGCCGAGATCTGTGCGACGCATGTTTCATCAAACAGCAACTTTTGACGCTTTTCTTGTCGGTAGTACAGACGAACTTGGTTCTGAGCGATCCCAAGCGCCCAGGAGACGAAAGGGCGCTGAGGGTCATAGCGGTCAAAGGATTCCAGCACGGCAATCGCGGTATTCTGTAACAAATCATCCCGAACTGAGAAGTCGCGGACGACAGATGAAAGAAACGCCGAAATAATGGGCTGTGCTAATGTCCAGTTTCGCGTGGCAATGCGGGTTTTTTCATCCATTGCGGACTGCTCAGAAGGGGTTGTTTATTAGGAGTTAACCCCCGCACCGCAAAGATGACACGCATTTTGAAAAATTTTTACGCGCCAAGCGTCAGTGCGCAAGCACTACGGTGATAAAAAGACGATTCACCGTATGGCTTGCGCCATGACGCTTGACACCGTATGGCTTGCGCCATGACGCTCATTCGTAGTGAATCTTGCAACCGCATAATGCGCTTTGCGTTACGGAAACCGGCTTGCCCGCAAGCAATGCCTCGACCGCGTCGACGATATATCGCTGAGTGATTTTTTGCCCGCGCATGTCGTTATCAAATGCCCCTGAGAAGACAATCTTTCTCCTTTCGTCAAGTAAAAACACATGCGGCGTTGTTTTGGCACCGAACGCTTTTGCAACCGCTTGATTCTCATCACGCAAATAAGCGAAGTTAAACTGGCTCTCTTGGGCACGTTCTTTCATCACATTCAGGTCTTCTGAAGTATCGCTATTGAACGCTACCACTTTGATACCCTTAGATTCATAGTTTGTTACAAACTCCTTGAACCTCGCTTCATACCCTTTGGCGCAGGGGCAGTGGTTGCAAAGGAAGACCACCAGAGTCGCTTTTGCACCCTTGAGCTCAGCAGCGTCATGCACTTTGCCGTCGGTCCCAGGCAATCCCGGCCATACGGGAGCTGTTTGGCCAAGCGATGCCGTGTTATCCGCATGCGCCTCCCAAGTGACCGCGAGGCTTGCCGCAAGAGCTAGAAAAACAGAAAGCCGACACAAATACATTTCTAATCCTCCGAATGGATGTCACTTGAAGTCTAGTCTTTTCTCCCGGTCTGCGGTAGCAGTTCCCTGCGGATGTTTTGACTAACACGGCACGTATGGGTGAGTTAAAATGGGCCTGCGAAGCCCCCTTTCCCTTTGTCCTGCCAAATCACTTACGATCACCATGCGACGTCGAAGGAGGATTGAGTCCAAACGCTTCTCACGAAAGCTGCGGCAAAGTCTCAGTATCGAACCATTGGAATCCAGGACGTTGCTGGCAGGCCTGGTGAACGATACGAATCTGTCTCAAACAACGGACGCGCAAGGTCAGTTTCAAAACGTACATGGAACGCGAATCTATGGTCCACTAAGACCCGCCAAAGCCGATTGGATCGTGCAACTCTCAGACGAAGGGACGAAGCAACTAAAGGCTAGTTCATCTATCGTCGGTTCTCTATCGTCTCCGGATGTCGACTTTGAATTAGTAAGAGGACTCGGTGCGGAAGGACTCTTGCAGGTTTATTCGTTCGGTATTGAACCTCAATTGGCTGAATTGGCTCTCGCCAAAAACGCGCTGGTTAAGACCTTCGCACAAAACCAGCAAATCGACGGGATGCGATTTCCCAACGATTCGGATTTCGGTAATCAGATAGGACTTCATAACGTCGGACAACTTGGGGCCAAGACAGATGCCGACGTCGACGGCGTAGAAGCATGGGACGTCTCCACGGGTAGCGCTGCAATGGTCGTTGGTGTGATCGATTCAGGGATCGATCTAGCTCACCCAGATCTCTATCTCAACATCTGGTTGAATCAAGGTGAGATCCCAGTAGCGAAACGTTCAAGCTTAGTCGATGTGGACCGCGACCGCTTGATCACCTTTTATGACTTGAATGATCGCTCCAACATATCGCACGTTAGCGATCTGAATGCCAACGGATACATTGATGCGAGCGATCTGCTGGAGGATCCCCGCTGGGCCGATGGAATCGATACCGATGCGAATGGTTTCATTGATGATTTTTTTGGATGGAACTTTCGGCTCGATGCCAATGAACCTTTTGCGCCGAATCGGCCAGCGGATGTATTGGGACACGGAACCCACGTTGCAGGGATCATCGGCGCGATGGGAAACAATCAACTTGGCGTAACAGGAGTGAATTGGCAAACCTCATTGATGTCCTTGAAATTTCTTGACGAGACGAACAAAGGAGATCTAGCATCTGCAATTGCGGCCGTGAACTATGCCACCATGATGCGGAACGAGTTTGATACGAATGTTCGTGTGCTTAACAACAGTTGGGGACAATCGGGAAGTCCCAATACCCTATTGGAGCAAGCGATTGAATTGGCAGGTGAATCGGGAATCTTGGTCGTCGCGGCTGCAGGGAATGGAAATGTTCTAGGTCAAGGCGTGAATCTGGATTTGAGTCCCTTCTATCCTGCCAGCTTTAATCTTCCAAATGTTTTGTCCGTTGGGGCAAGCGATGGTCAAGATCGCTTGGCTTCGTTTTCGAACTTTGGCGCGACTACCGTAGACATCCTAGCTCCAGGAGTCGGTATCCGCAGCACTTTACCTCAAGGACGATATGGCGAAGTGAACGGAACGAGTATGGCAACTCCGTTCGTAGCTGGAGCCGCAGCCCTGATCTGGTCAAGCCAACCGCAAGCGGCTGTGAGTGAAGTTCGCGATGCCATTCTCGATTCCGCTGATCGAATAAACCAACTTACGGGCGTTGTGGAGAGTGCAGGACGACTCAATCTTGCAAAGGCAATCAACTCAGCGGAATTCGCGCCTGTCGCAAAAGTCATTGCTGCAACTGACATCATAACTGCAAATTCTGATACACAGGAAATTGAGGTTGTTTATGAAGATAAAACAGGAATCGACGTATTAACTATCGGCGACAATGATCTCATCGTGCATCATCGTTGGGGCAATCGCGAATCGCTGTCCGTGACGTTGAATCCGAATTCGATTGTAGTGACCAATGGTGGAAAGAAAGTTACGGCTACGTACAAGCTGATGGCCCCTGGTGGATCCTGGGACCCACTCGACTTCGGCATTTATGAAATTGAATCCGTTGCAGGAAGCGTTAGTTCAATTAACCATCGCCTGACAACTCGCGACGAAAACATTGGTCGGTTCCAAGTCCGAATCATGGATCCTTTGGTGCACTACGTGACGCAATTGGGGGAGAGCAACTCCGGTGTGTCGTTGCGTCAAGCGATTGCCAACGCCAACGCGGACCCTGCGAATGAGCATTTAGTCATTCTCGAAAGTGCGGAGTATTCGCTGGAGCTCAGTCAGGTTGCGGATCCGACCGTTAGTTTTGACTCACCGAGCGGCAACGTAGATTGTGGAGTCTCGAATACGAACGTCGGCTGGTCAAATGCAACGACCGGTGATCTGGATATCTCGGGCACCGTCAAAATTGTCGGTGATACTCCGCAAACGACATTTATTAACGCCGCAGGTATCGATCGCGGCTTCAAGGTTCATCCGCAGGGATCGCTTACACTTCAACGCTTAAATCTTTCCAATGGTCAATCACCTGACGGACAGGGTGGAGGCGGCATCCTTTCGCTCGGTCAACTTGAGTTGATCGACGTTAGTCTATCAAATCATACGGCCGGGCAGATCGGAGGTGCCGTCGATCGCGGCGGCGCCATCGCAGCATGGGGAGGTTCCGTTGAGATTGAAGGGAGTCACATCACCGACAATCGAAGCGATATTGGTGGCGGCATTTTTGTTTGTGGTTCAACGCAGTTGACGTTGATTCAAAGTACGGTCGATGAGAACGTTGGCGGCGGGGTTGTAACTTACTCTTCCGTTGATGGTCGTATCGAGAATAGCACAATAGCGTTGAACTCAAATGGTGCCGTGGTCAGTCGATCACGCGACTTTCCCGGTGGGAACGGATCTAGCTTTGCTCCATCCATTAGCGATGACGGCCAGCGTGTTGTCTATCTGTCTAAGGCGAGCAACCTTGTGGCTGCGGACACGAATGCTCTTGCGGACGCGTTTTTGTTTGATTCCGTTAGCGGCAAGAATGAAAGGATTAGTGTTGCAACAAACGGTAGCCAATCAAATCGCGCGAGTGAGGCGCTGCAGCTAAGTGGTGATGGTCGGACGGCCATCTTTGCATCCGATGCAAGTAACCTCTTTTCAAGTGACGATTTTTTTTCAAGAGATATAGTTCGTCGTGATTTGATATCCCGTTCGACGTCCGTAGTGTTGGGTGCAAACGAAGCGATCCGCGATACTCGCGGGTCGCCCTCAATTGACGCAGATGGCGACCTGATCGCCTTTCAGCAAGCGGTGACAGACAATCCCAATAACAATTGGGATGTGATTGTTGCAGACATCGCGATGGGTGTTGTAACGCGAGTGACTTTGCAGATGGATAACACTCCGGTTGATATCGCGTTTCTCAACCAGACTGTCATAAGTGGCGATGGGCGATATGTCGCGATTGCGGCCAGTGAGTCTGGTACCGACGACAAGGTCTTCCATGATATCTATGTTCTCGATCGTCAGACCGGGTTGTTGAGTTTGCCAGAACTGCGTCGGGTTGGTTTCGCTGTAAATGGATCGAATTTTGATCCCGTCTTGAGCCACGATGGGCGTTTTATTGCGTTCGTTTCAGACGACTCGAATCTTGTCGATGGCGATACGAATGGCGTTGCGGATATTTTTGTCTACGATACGCTCGCACAGACGACTACTCTCGTTAGTTCTGCAGGCATAGGTTTAACAGCCAATGGAGCAAGTACTCACCCCGCGATCAGTGACGATGGTCGTTTTGTAGCGTTTCAATCCGATGCATCGAACCTCGTCAGCGGTGATATGAATGGCAGTTCTGACGTTTTCATCAAAGATCGCATATCTGATAGCGTTCAAAGAATTAGTGTTGGACCTGGAGGAGTTGAAGCGAATGGATCGAGCGGCCAACCAGCGATCAGCGGCAATGGAAAGTTTATTGCGTTCGACTCGACGGCGACCAACTTAGCGACTACTCATCCCAATCATATCGCCACAGTGGACCCCAATCGTCGAGAGGTATACCGTTTTGACAGGGATACGAGCACGCTTCAAAATATCTCACGATTTGAAACCAACTCGACTCTTGTACTTGAGCATGTGACGCTCGCCTTTAATCAGGGTGAACAGACTCTTGAGGGAAATGTTACCGTAGGTAGTTCCTTGTTGGCCGGTAATGTTGTCACAGCTGACTTCGGCGCCAGCGTATCATCGCGCGGTCATAATGTGTTGGCTTCCGCTGCGCTGCCTGATCGACTACAGGCGACGGATGTTGTCGATTCAATTTCCTCTACCAAACTCGGTCCTTTTCAAAGCATAGAAAACCTGCCACCCGGCTATCTTTTGCGTCAAGGTAATCCAGCGATCAACAGCGGAGGAAACTCGCCTGGACTCAATACGGACCAATGGGGTCGGAATCGAACGCAGCCAGATTCTGGAGCGTTTGAAGCGATTTCTGGATCCCTAAGCGGTGTCGTATTTGTTGATTACGACGGAGACTTAAATCGAGATAATGATGAAGCGGGCTTTCCAGGTGTGACCGTATTTATTGACTTTAACAATGATGGTGTATTGCAGCCGGATGAACCTCGTCAATTGACTTTGTCACCCAGCGGTGGCAACTCGATACAGAACGGTTCATATCTTTTCGGGGATATCCTACCCAACCTCCAATCGTTGCGAGTGCTTCCTCCAGAACATTGGCAAGCTTCAGATGAAGGGATTTTTCGTGTCGCAGCGGGAGCAACCCAGGCAAATGGGGACAGTGTCGCTGGCGTTATAGATGACAGCGGACAATTTATAGCCTTTACCTCTTCCGCGAATAACCTCGTTCCAGCAGATACGAGTGATCCGAGCGTATTTCTTTATACTGTCACTGCACAATCCATTGAAAAAGTTCCCTTGATAGGAGCAAATCCTCGCGCCTTGGGATTTGCAGGCCCTCAGTCCGAAAAACTGCTTGTGCGAGACGATACAGCAGTTTACTTCTATGATCGCAACACCAGATTGCTCGAGCCACTCAGTAGGAATGGAAGTGGAGAACTCGCGAATGGCCATAGTGATGATGCGGCGGCGAGTGCGGATGGTCGTTGGATAGTCTTTTCGTCATTTGCAAATAACCTTGTCCCGGGTGACAACGACAACTTTGCTGATATTTTCATCTACGACCGAGTCCAGCAAGTGGTTTCGAGCGTTACGAAAAGTGCCAACGGAATCCAAGGTAACCAAGATAGCGAGAATCCGACGATCAGCGGTGATGGTCGTTACATAAGCTTCACATCTGACGCGACTAACTTGGTCCCTAACGATACGAATGGTCGCGGTGATGTTTTCCTTTTCGATCAACAACTCAATACACTGCGAAGGCTAAACACGTCGCCAGATGGTGACCAGAGCAACGCATTCACCTATGCTCCTGTTATCAGCGGTAACGGGCAGTTCATTGTTTTTCAATCGCTCGCGAACAATCTGACGGCAGACACGGTACCTGGAACGACCAACCTCTTCGTTGTGCAGCGGGCGACTGACACCATCGAACGCTTAAGAATACCCTTCTCCGGAGATCTAACAGGGGTTAATTTCAATCCTTCGATCAGCGATGACGGTCAATATATTGCTTTCGAAGCTCCATTGACGCTGGTTGATTCGAGTGCTTCTGCGACCTCGCGCGGTGTCTTCGTTTATGATCGATTTACGGATGCAGATGATGATAGCGACTTGGGAGCGAGATTGCGTTTGATTAGTAAAAGTCTCGATGGGCAATTGAGTAATGGATCTAGTCGGCGTGGGAAGATTTCGGGAGATGGATTGCGAGTCGTCTTTGATTCGTCGGCGAGCGACTTGGTGCGTACGGATACCAACCAACGGATCGATTTGTTTACTGCCACCAATCCATTCGAGAGTGCAAGTCGACCTATCCATCTTGAGGTAGGTGAAGATCTCGTATTGCCTCCCATTGGATTGAAACCCGATCCGGGAACCATCCGGGGAACGGTTTACCACGATGTAAGTGGCAACGGAGTATTTGATGTGGCCGAGCCCACACTTGCTGATTGGACTGTTTACTTGGATTTGAATGACAACCTGCGGCTCGATGAGCTTGAGCCGAGAACACTATCCGCAGCGGATGGCAGTTACTTGTTTTCGAGGGTCGTAGGATTTCGAGACTACTCCGTTCGCGTCGTGGCGCCGCTAGGCTGGGAACTCAACAAGTCTCTTTCGTCATCGGACCGCGAGAATATCTTCTTGCCTGCTGGTGGAAGCGTGGGGCAAGTGGATTTCGGGTTCAAGCGTCAGTTGACGGGGGGCCAATCGACAAACGGTCGGATCCAAGGCTCCGTCTTTCAAGACCGGAATGCAGATGGTGTTCGGCAATTGAGCGAACCGGCGGTCGCGGGTGTGGTGGTTTACCTCGATCTCGATGGGGATGAACTGCGCGACTTCGATGAACCACGCTTTGTCACCGATTCGCAGGGGAACTATGAGTTTTCAAACTTAGGCTCACGAACCTTTACCGTGCGAACTCTGTTGAATGAGGGCACGCAGCTGACGACACCGATTGGTAATCAGTTTACATCTCAGCAGTATCCCTTCTCCACGAGTTCGACTGCGATCCTGACTCCCCAGGATTTGACGGTTGCTGATATCGATGGCACGCAAGGACCCGATATCATCGTAGCGTTATACTCGGCAAACGCAGTTGCGATTCAGCGCAACAGTGGCGATGGCACGTTCGATAGCCCTCCGATCATTATTGAAACCCCAGCTGGCCAAGGCCCGATCGCACTTACCGTCGGAAACTTGAATGGCAAAGGCTCGACGGATATTGCAGTTGCCAATTCACTGAATCAAACCATCACCCTCTTAATCGACTACCAGGGAAACCAGTTTTTAGAGGTCCAAACCATTTCGACCTTGGGTGTACCCACTGACATCAACACCGGAGACATGGATGCAGATGGCGACAATGATCTGCTCGTATTAACGAGACTCGCAGATCAATCAGGTCGCATCGAAGTGTTCTTGAATCGAGGTGACGGCGTGTTTGCGGCAGGAAATTCGATCTCGACCAATGGACGAATCCCGACTTCTTTTGTTGCTAAAGATTTCAATCAAGATCAGAGGTTAGATTTTGCCATTACACACTTGGGTGATATCGGGCGTAGTAATGCAACAGGTGAAGTACGTGTCGTACTATCGAATGGGCTTGGTGGCCACGCTTTGCCTGTTGCATATCCAGTTGGAGCAACACCGACAAGCGTTGATACGTCCGATTTAAATGGCGATGGGTTTAGCGATCTAGTCGTTGCCAACTTCTCTGTAAACACTGCGACGTTGATCATGGGGAACAGTCAGGGGACTTTCACATTATCACCCAATGAGTTGGCGGTTGGTTCAGGTCCAGTGCAAGTGTCGCTAATGGATATCGACGGTGATCAAGACAGTGACATTTTGATTGCAAATCTAAGGTCAAAGACCGTTTCGATTCTCAGGAACAAATTGAGTCAGCAAACAGCTCCATCGGCAGTTGCTGACTTTGAAGCGGAAGAGAGTTTTGGTTCGGCGGCCTTTTCGGTCAGTCCGAGATTGGTATTCGCTGGCGGGGATTTTGATCAATCGGGCACTCTCGACTTAGCTTTAGTCAACAGCGAAAGTAATGCGGTCAATGTGTTCGAGAATAAACTAATCGGCGGCGCTAACCGACTTGCTCTTACAGGAACTCAGACCGTCACAAACCAGAACTTTGGTTTGAAGTCGGTTGTACTGACTCCAACGATTGATTCTGTTACGACAACCATTCACCTGCTTGAAGATGCTTCGACGTCAATGGTGAACTTGACAGGCATTCGTCGAGGATATTCGAGCGGGCCAGCGATACAGTGGAACGCCACGAGCTCTGATGAGTCGAAACTTAAAGTCCAAGGGATCGATTATTTGGATGGCGCTACCACGGGTACGCTTCGTGTCGTTCCCGAGCCGGATGCCATCGGAAATGTCACCGTCCGAATTCAATTACGCAATGCCGGTGCGGATGAGGTTTTCAATAACTCAGATGACGGTGTGACCGAGACGACCGTCCGTTTTAGTATCGATGCGGTCAATGATCGTCCAAGCATTCAGATCATAGGAGATCAAGTGGTGACGATTGGATCGCCGCTTCGAACCGTAGCCAACTATGCCACCGGTTTCAAAAGTGGTGGAGGCGTTGACGAGCAACTGCAAACGATCTCTGAGTACATTGTCTCGAATGATCATACCGAACTGTTCATTGTCCAACCTAGGATCGACAATCAAGGAACGCTCCGTTTTCAACCGTCTCTGACTCAAACTGGCATTGCGACGGTTCAAGTTCAAGTGCGAGATAACGGTGGAATTGAGCAAGGTGGCATGGATCGCTCAATTATCAAGACGTTCAAAATATTGGTTACCGACCTTTCGGATGGTGAGATTGACTTTGGGGATGCTCCTGCGGCAACTCAGTCAGGTTTCGTCAATTCGTATCCAACTTTGCTTAAGGATGACGGTGCGAGGCATCGCGTTAGTTCTATTTACTTGGGCTCGGCAATCGATCCTGAATCCGATGGGCAAGCCGACGCAAATGCGCTTGGCGACCAAGCGGATTTGTTTGACGAAGATGGAGTGATTTGGATCGCCACTCCGATGGCCGATCCGAATGTACCGACGCTCGCGAGCGTTGTTGTAACAGCATCATCAGTTTCTAAGCTCGATGCTTGGATCGATTTCAATCGTGATGGTGACTGGAACGACTCGGGTGAACAAGTCTTTGCATCGGCTGAATTGACCGCTGGAAAAAACTTTATTCGATTTACGGTACCGGCTGGTGCTGCAACGGGGAAAACCTTTGCTAGGTTCCGCGTGAGCACCCGCGGTGAGCTTAGACCAATCGGTGAAGCCGTAGATGGTGAAGTTGAAGATTATGCCGTAAACATTCTTGATGCACGGGTTCCCCGTGTCCTCGAGCTTAGTGCTGAGACCATCCTGGCGCACGAGGTTTCGGTTCGAGATGGATTTCTCTTCTTAAGTAACGCGACGGGGACGATCTATGCGAGCCCAACGAGTGCAATTTCATCGTTAATGCTAAGTGATGGAGCAGGAAATGTGGTTTATCAGATTGCTGATCCAAAGGAGAACCTGTTTGGAACAATTCAGTATTTCGACCGCAACACGCCAGTCATTCTTGTAAGCTCACTCTCGATAGTCGATATCAATCGCGTTGCGGGAGCGATTTCAGGAATTGGATTGATTAAACTTGAACATGCTTCTTCACAGATTCTAAAACTTGACTCGTCAAGTGTATTGAGCATTGCACAAGGTTCGAATCTCCTGATTCAACTGGGAAGCGGCGATCAGGTTGAATCAACCGAAAATTGGTCGCTGGACACACTTAATCTCGTCGGCCAATTTCTAGAACAGGTGTTCAAACACAACTCGATTCGATTGACTATTCGCAGTGTTGCTGCCTTCCAGAATCCGTTGAATGCGTATGATGTGCTGCCGGATCATGAAGTGCTGCCGATCGACGCACTGGTTATCATCAACTACCTGAATGCGTTCCCCGACGGACGCCTGCCGGCATTCGAATCGTTGTCAGTTGCTTCTCATCTCTATTTTGATACAGATGGAAACAACCGAATCGAGCCGATCGATGTGCTGATTCTTATAAATTATCTCAATTCATTAAGCTAGCTTCTAGGTTGCTGCGGTATCGCTGGTCACTTAAAATCTTCGACAATAGACTAGTGGAGTTTTGGGGAAAACAACGCGAGGATGATGCTGTGAGTTTAAAGGGAGCAAGAGGTTTGCTGTCGATGCAGAACTTGCGGAGGCGGGGCAAGCAATCACGACAAAGGCGACGGAGCCTCGGGTATTTCGAGAGATTGGAAGCCCGCGCGTTGTTAGCTACCATCACCTTTGGCAATTCGGCCGGGGGTAGTTGGACTCAAGGGTCAAACTGGGTTGGTGGGGTCGTGCCTGGGGTCAATGATGATGTCGTAATTCCTGACTTTCCCGGGACGCCCACGATCACCATTTCCACCGGTATTGTGAACGTCAAAAATTTGGAGATTCGCGAAGCCCTTGTTTTGTCGGGAGGGAGCCTTACTTCGACATCGATCCAGCAACTCGGTGGTTCGTTTACTGTCTCAGGCGGTACGATTAAAGATACGACGCTGACACAGGGCACCGCAGTCGTTACCAATCAAGTAAGTATTCAAAACCTCACGGTAGCTACGGGTGCCACATTAACCGTGCAGGGTACTGGGCGTCTGAGTATCGACGAAGTCTCAGCGTTGACGGTAAGTGGGACCGCGAACTTTCAAAGTGGCGCACGAGTCGACTTTAAGCATAACACCTCCGTGGGATTTTCGGAGATCGTTGTCAACAGCGGCGGGATAGTGAATGCAGCGACGACCGATTTCACTCGATCAGGCGCTTGGAGCACAAAAACTCGCATTACTGTAAATGATGGTGGTCGGCTCGTAGCGAGCAATAGCAATTTCCAGATTGAGAATGTGATATTGGGAAGCAATGTTGTTTTCAACGCCGGGGATTGGTTGGGGAATCGGTTTAGCCGTCCAATTTACATACCGCATAAGGTTGCCCCTCTGTTGTCTGCCGCTGGAGGCGGCGCGGATAACTTAGCGTTCAATGAGATTCATCTTTTATCTTCAACCGTTACGAGTGGAACTCTCGACCTTAGGGGGGTGGGTACAGAGACCACGGCAAATCTTTCTTACTGGTTCGATACCGCCTTCGATATATCAGCAGGTGCAACCCTTAATTTATTCCCGGCGGTGAAAGCGTTTATAAGTAACGCTTCGACTCTATCCGTCAGTGGCAACATGAACTTGCAGAATGGTTCGTCATTGACGTTCCAGCAGGAAGGCTTTGGTCCTTTCGCTGAATTGGTTGTGAATGGCGGTGGTGTACTCAATACGAACAATGCATCACTGCTGCGCGGTGGTAGTGTACCCTCGAGAACTCGCGTCACGGTGAATGACGGTGGTCGGCTCATCGCCATCAATAGCACCTTCACGATCGAAGAAACTCGGCTTAGCGATGGAGTCGTGTTCAACGCGGGAGACTGGTCGAGTAGCCGGTTTGATCGCCCGATCTATGTACCTCACAAAGTCATTCCGTTTCTCTCGTCAGCGGGTGGTGGCGCAGACAATGCGAGGTTTTCTCAGATCTTTATCAATGCCGGAACCCTGGCCAGCGGAACACTCGACTTACGTTCGATCGGTACCGAGACCACTGCGAACCTTAGTTATTGGTTCGCTGGCGCATTTACGATTTCATCGGGTGCCACGCTGAATGTGTTCCCGTCGGTCAAAGCATTTATCAACAACGCGATCGCGGTAACCGTCAGTGGCAACATGAACTTGCAGAATGGTTCGACGTTGACCTTCCAGCAGGAAGGCTTTGGTCCTTTCGCGGAACTGATCGTAAATAGCGGTGGTGTACTCAATGCGAACAATGCATCACTGCTGCGCGGTGGTAGTGTACCCTCGAGAACTCGCGTCACAGTGAATGACGGTGGTCGGCTCATCGCCACCAATAGCACCTTCACGATTGAAGAAACTCGGCTTAGCGATGGCGTCGTGTTCAACGCGGGAGACTGGTCGAGTAGCCGGTTTGATCGTCCGATCTATGTACCTCACAAAGTCATTCCATTTCTTTCAACAGCCGGTGGTGGCGCAGACAATGCTAGGTTTTCTCAGATCTTTATCAATGCGGGAACCCTGGCCAGCGGAACACTCGACTTACGTTCGATCGGTACCGAGACCACTGCGAACCTCAGTTATTGGTTCGCTGGCGCATTTACGATTTCTTCGGGTGCCACGCTGAATGTGTTCCCAACGGTCAAAGCATTTATCAACAATGCGATCGCAGTCTCCGTCAGTGGCAATATGAGCTTGCAGAACGGTTCGTCATTGACGTTCCAGCAGGAAGGCTTTGGTCCTTTCGCTGAATTGATTGTGAATAGCGGTGGTGTACTCAATGCGAACAATGCATCACTACTGCGCGGTGGCAGTGTACCCTCGAGAACTCGCGTCACGGTGAATGACGGTGGCCGGCTTATCGCCACCAACAGTACGTTTACGATTGAAGAAACTCGGCTCAGCGACGGAGTCGTGTTTAAGGCGGGAGACTGGTCGAGTAGCCGGTTTGATCGTCCGATCTATGTACCTCACAAAGTCATTCCGTTTTTCTCGTCAGCCGGCGGTGGCGCAGACAATGCGAGGTTTTCTCAGATCTTTATCAATGCGGGAACCCTGGCCAGCGGAACACTCGACTTACGTTCGATCGGTACCGAGACCGCTGCGAACCTCAGTTATTGGTTCGCTGGCGCATTTACGATTTCTTCGGGTGCCACGCTGAATGTGTTACCAACGGTCAAAGCATTTATCAATAATGCGATCGCAGTCTCCGTCAGTGGCAATATGAGCTTGCAGAACGGTTCGTCATTGACGTTCCAGCAGGAAGGCTTTGGTCCTTTCGCGGAACTGATTGTGAATAGCGGTGGTGTACTCAATGCGAACAATGCATCACTGCTGCGCGGTGGTAGTGTACCCTCAAGAACTCGCGTCACGGTGAATGACGGTGGCCGGCTCATCACCACGAACAGTACGTTTACGATCGAAGAAACTCGGCTTAGCGATGGAGTCGTGTTTAACGCCGGAGACTGGTCGAGTAGCCGGTTTGATCGCCCGATTTATGTACCTCACAAAGTCATTCCGTTTCTTTCATCAGCCGGTGGCGGCGCAGACAATGCCAGGTTTAACCAGATCTTTATCAATGCGGGCACCCTGGCAAGTGGAACGCTCGACTTACGTTCGATCGGTACCGAGACCACTGCGAACCTCAGTTATTGGTTCGCTGGCGCATTTACGATTTCTTCGGGGGCCACGCTGAATGTGTTCCCGTCGGTCAAAGCATTTATCAACAATGCGATCGCGGTAACCGTCAGTGGCAATATGAGCTTGCAGAATGGTTCGACGTTGACCTTCCAGCAGGAAGGCTTTGGCCCTTTCGCTGAATTGATTGTGAATAGCGGTGGCGTAGTCAATGCGAACAATGCATCACTTCTGCGCGGTGGTAGTGTACCTTCGAGAACTCGCGTCACGGTGAATGACGGTGGCCGGCTCATCACCACGAACAGTATGTTTACGATCGAAGAAACTCGGCTCAGCGATGGCGTCGTGTTTAACGCGGGAGATTGGTCGAGTAGCCGGTTTGATCGTCCGATCTATGTACCTCACAAAGTCATTCCGCTTCTGTCGTCAGCGGGCGGTGGCGCAGACAATGCCAGGTTTTCTCAGATCTTTATCAATGCGGGAACCCTGGCAAGTGGAACGCTCGACTTACGTTTGATCGGTACCGAGACCACAGCGAACCTCAGTTATTGGTTCGCTGGCGCATTTACCATTTCTTCGGGTGCCACGCTGAATGTGTTACCAACGGTCAAAGCATTTATCAACAATGCGATTGCGGTCACCGTTAGTGGCAACATGAGCTTGCAGAATGGTTCGTCGTTGACGTTCCAACAGGAAGGCTTTGGTCCTTTCGCTGAATTGGTTGTGAATAGCGGTGGTGTACTCAATGCGAACAATGCATCACTGCTGCGCGGCGGTAGTGTACCCTCAAGAACTCAATTCACGGTCAGCAGTGGTGGGCGTTTTGACGCTGCCGATACCGATATTCAACCTTGGATCTTTAACGTTGCCAGCGGTGCAATCGTCAATCTGTCTGTCAAAGATGCGTCAACGAAAACCGTTGGGCAAGGAGGTATCGATCAAGTACTTGCGAATGTAAAGTCAGTTGAAATTGGTTTTGGTTCCACTTTGAACCTTCTGCAAACACTGCAGGTAGGAGCTTCCCCTTCAGACGTCGTTTCGTTGAATGTTTCCTACAGCAGCACGCTAGCGATCACTGGAAGCCTGCTTGGGAAAACGCAATCGGTCGCAAACTTTTTGCCCCACGGACGTGTTCTCTTTAACGGTTCAGGTAATTCAAGTAAACCGCAACTGCTCGAAGTCATGGGGCGCGATTTGGGAGCCGTGTCAGCTGGTTTCTCTCCAACAAATTTTGTCTACGGAAAGATTGAACTTGCAAATAACACCTATGTCCGATTGACCAATATCGATCTTAATAGTGCAGTCAATGAAGCAATCTACGTACACACGCTTGTTGTTCCAAGCGGATCGACGCTAGATCTGAATAATCAAAAAATCTATGTAAGGTCGGCGCAATACGCGGCTGGCGCAATCGTCAATGGCACCATCGCTGTTGATCCAACCATCGTTGCGGACGGAGGTCCTATTCTCTTTTCCTTACCAACGCCTGGTGAAATCAGTTCTACGCAGCAACTCGCGAACCAACCAGATGAATGGACTTTTACGGCTCCAAAGAATGGACCGGTTATGATCCAGGTGAATCCCGGGGCAACGGGGACGACGGGGGCTGTCACTCCGCAGATTCAGCGAGTTACCGTCGAGTTACTCGATAATAGTAATGTTGTGATTAAGTCCGGGAGTAACATCGCGAACGGTGCGATCCTAACCTTAGTTAGCGACCCACTGACACTGGGCGGCCAGTACAAGATCCGTGTTCGCCCCTTCAGCACCGAAACGGGTAAGTATGTCATAACGGTAGTTAACGATGACGCGCGAGAAACGGGGCTGTCTCTCTCTGTGGCTGCGGGAAGTGAAGCACAAACGGAGGGAACTAGTGGAACCGTTACTTACAACTTTTTTGTAACTCGCTTTGGTGATGTAAGTGGAGCAACCACCGTAGATTGGAGTGTCGTCGGATCAGGGACGAATCCTGTCGACGCTTCCGATTTTCCCGGTGGAATTTTTCCGTCAGGAACTATCAGTTTTGCGGCATCCGAGGCGGTGAAGCCTATCACGATTCAAATTGCGTCGGATGCTGTGTTCGAGCCCGATGAGTCGTTTGCTTTTCGATTGGTGCGACCAAGTATTGGTGCTGCGATCATCCTAGGTGAAGTAACTAGTGTGGTTCGCAACGATGATCAACCGCAAAGCCCTGACTTGGTAGTTAGCGCGATTGCGACTCCCAATGACCCACATGCCGGCGAATCGATTACGCTCGGATGGACCGAGAAGAACCAAGGTACAGTTACGGTCACGGGTTCATGGTCAACACGGGTCATCGTGACCAAGGCTTCGAATAGTCAGGTCATTTACGATCAAGTGCATACATTTAACAACAACGATTTGGCGGCGCAAGGAACGATCGATCGAACGATTCAATTTTCGCTCCCGCTTGGCGGTTCAGGAGCTGGTGTCTTTAACGTCTCAATCGAAGTCGATAGCGCAAAAAGTATCGTCGAACAGAACTTGAGTCTGAATGCCGAGTCCAATAACACAACCACAACATCGTTTCTCTCAACGGAAACCGGCTCTCCTGACCTCTCGGTCAGCCAGATCACCGCGCCGAACACCGCTCAGTTATCGATTCCGTTGAATATCAATTGGACTGTTTTAAACTCGGGAACGGCATCCCTTACCAAAGTGATCCAGGATCGTGTGTATTTGTCGAGCGACAACGTTTTGGATGTAGGCGACCTATCACTTACATCGGTAGACGCCTCCGCAAAGATTCCATTAGACGTTAACGCGAGCTACTCGCAATCCACATCCATTACATTACCCTTATCGACGAACCTCGGACCGGGGCAATTTTTTCTGATCGTGCAATCCGATTTTAACAATGGACAAGTTGAGCTTAATGAAGCCAACAACACACGTGCGATACCGATCACGATCGAATTACCTCCCCTCGCCGATCTCATTGTGGAGAGCATTTCCACCAAAGAACAAACCGTTGCAGGTCAGTCGGTGAATCTAACATGGACGGTTAAAAATCAAGGAAACGCTTCAGCTAGTGCTCCTTGGACAGACCGTGTGTACCTTTCGCAGGACGGGGTGATTGGCGGGGACATCCTCGTTCAAGACTTTTCCTTCGCAGGGAGTATCGCAGGCGGACAAGCGGTTACGCGAACGCAATCCGTCCAAATACCTTCAGGCATTTCCGGCACTTTTCGCTTCGTCGTTCATACCGACTTCAATGATTTCGTCGAAGAGTTTAATCAAGAGAACAACAACGTTGCCATTGACGATGTTGGGCTGAATATCGACCCCACGCCATCAGCAAACTTGGTCGTCGATGCTGTTAATGGGCTGACACAAAATTTGTTCACCGACCAACAGGCGACAATTCAATGGGTTGTTAAGAATATCGGTAATGCGGCGCCATCGACAAACCTTTGGATGGACAAAGTATATTTGTCATCGGATAGCATTCTTGACGGATCAGATATTGAACTTGGTCAAACGGCAAACGCAACATTTCTTCAAGCGGGTGGTTCATACTCAAGCCAAATCACGGTCACATTGCCGCGTGACGTCGTTGGCAATCACTTTTTTATTGTGCTCACTGACGCAGGCTCTCAAGTTCTTGAAACAGGCGCTGAAGATGACAATGCCCGCGCGTCAGCTTCGTCCAACATCCGCTTGACTCCGCCTCCTGACCTGAAAGTTATAAGTGTTGCAAGTCCCGAAGAGGCTTTTGAAGGCGAAACAATCAATGTTAGTTGGGTCATTCGCAATCAAGGAACGGGGCCAACTCGCGTAACGAGTTGGCAAGATCAGATCTATTTGTCACTAAATGGCAACGACATTGATCCGCAAGATCGATTGCTAGACACGGTCGGACATACCGGAATTCTCGCCGTGAATAGCGAATATCAAGTATTGAACTATAGCGTTTTGATCCCACCGAACATTGTGAGCGAAAACGCGTACATCATTGTTCGAACGGACTCTTCGCGAAGCGTTTACGAGCACGACTTCGAAGGAAACAATGATCTCCCAGTTGAAAATCCGATCAAAATCTTCCGGCGGCCATTACCTGACCTTGAAGTGACTTCGATTTCGCCAATTGCCACGGCATTCGCTGGCCAACCAATAACCATTGCATACAACGTGACCAATGCTTCGGTGATTCCTACGTCATCGGCCGGTTGGCAGGAATCAATCTATCTGTCGGTGGATCCCATTCTGAATGCTCAAACAGATTTATTGCTCGGGAATCGGGCAAGAACCGGCGTGCTTGCAGGGAACGCTTCCCAATCCCGTTCGGAGACTTTCAGGCTTACCGATACGCTTCAAGGAAACTACTACATCATTGTGACAATCGACAGTCAAAATGCGATTGCTGAGCTCGATGAAGCAAATAACGCTTTAGCGGCTTCGAATGTGACTACGGTGACAATCGATCCTCCTGACCTTGCCGTGACATCCATTGTCACTTCGGCGAATCTTAAAGCTGGGAGATCGGCAACGATCGACTATTCGGTAAAGAACATTGGCAACAATCCGACACCGAACACGAGTTGGACGGATTCAATTTTTCTATCGGTGGACGGCAATTTAGATGCCGGTGATCGACTGATCGATGCTCGCACTCGTAACGGGGTGTTGGCGTCAGGACTGACTGAGTCGCGATCCGTGCCACTGGTGTTGCCGAAAGACTGGGTCGGTTCAGGGTTTTTGATTGTTAGCAGCGACAGTAGCAACATTGTCTATGAGTTGAACAACTCTAATAACCTCACTTCTCTTCCCATCACTATCACGGCAGACCGCCCCGATTTAACGGTGCCCGTACTAACGACCTTCATAAGTTCGCAGGGCATTCAGCCAGGGGCGAGTTTTGCACTGGATTTTGTGGTACAGAACCAAGGCATTGGTTCGACCTACAGTGATCCTTGGACCGTATCCTTGATCATGTCATCCGACTTGAGCGTTGGAAATGGTGATGATCGAACGCTTGCTTCCTATACGACTTCAAACGCATTGGCTGTCGGCGATCGTTTCTTTCGCAGCGGCGAAAACATCCCTATTCCGGCAAATACTCCCGAGGGGCTTTATCGATTATTTTTAGTCGCCGATGCAACCGGAAGTGTCATTGAAATTGATGAAACCAACAACGCACGTGTTTCCCAAGATTTTGCGTTAAGGAATTCGCTGCCACCCGAACCCGATCTACCCGATTTGCAAATCACTTCGCTCGCACTTCCCCAGTCGGCCACCTCAGGGGCATCGCTACCAATCAGTTGGACGGTCAGAAACCAAGGAAAACTGCCCACGGCGGGCTATTCATGGAACGATACGGTATGGCTGTCTACTGATGCTTCAATCGATAGCGCCGACATAAACATAGGTACCTATACACGCTTCGGAACTCTCGGCGTCAATGAGAGCTATACAAGAAACATCAATTGGCCCATTGCTATTGATTTATCCGGAAGCTACTTCATCATTGTGCAAACGGATGCATCAGGGCATGTCGAAGAAGGCCTGGGCGAGTTAAACAACAAGCGTGCCTCATCGCAGCCCACTGTGATCACACTTAGCCCCACCCCCGATCTGCAAGTCACCTCGATTACGACCCCCGGATCAGCAAACTCGGGGCGCGACGTTACCATCGCATGGCAAGTGTCGAACAGCGGAGGTTCGCCAGCCGTTGCGCCGTGGAGCGACCGTCTCTATCTGTCGCTTGACCAAATCTTCGATCCCGCCACGGACATCGCGTTTGGATACCTCGATCGCATTCAAAACTTGGCAGCTGGTCAGACCTCAAACAACTCTTCCAGCTTTGCTCTGCCGGCAGCATTGAATGGTGACTACTACGTCATCATTGAAACCGACGCAACGGACCGCGTATATGAAAGGCAAGCTGAAGCGAATAACGTTTTCGTATCGACGTCAAGAATGACGATCACTCCACTTCCTCCTGGTGACCTAGTCGTCGACAACATTTCAATCCCCGCGAACGGAATCAGCGGTGAGCTTGCTACGATCTCTTACCGAGTAACCAATGCGGGAGCCAATTCAGCTATTCGAAGCTGGGTCGACTCAGTGTATCTATCGGCAGACGATGTTTGGGACATCAACGACGCGCTGGTCGGCCGATTTACCCGCGACCAAGATCTCAACCCGAATTCGAGTTACACGGCTAATTTGTCTGTGGCCCTACCAGGCGTTTTACGAGGTAACTATAAAGCGATTGTTCGGGCAGACATCTTGAACAACGTTCCGGAAATCAACGAAGCGAATAACGCACAAGCGAGTTCGGCCGTGATCGCAATGGATACGGCAAGCTTACAGCTGGGAACACCTCGCGCAGGGACGCTTCAAGATAATCAACCTGTGTATTATCGCGTCGATGTGCCGCGCGAAGAAACCCTGGTTATCGAAATTGCGTCATCGGCAGCGTCAGGGGCCTTTGAGCTTTACTCAAGCCTTAGCTCAGTGCCGCTCCGCAGTTCTGCCATGTTCACTTCGCTGCAGCCGGATCAAACAAGTCAGCGAATTGTGGTCGATTCAACCGCTGCTGGCACGTATTATGTCATGGCATATGGGGTGAACCTAAGCGGAGGAAGCGCCCCATATTCGATTCTCGCGCGGACCGTCCCGTTTACTGTCTTTGACAAGTCTTTTGGTCAAGGTGGAACTGCCGGAGAACGTACCATCTTGATCAACGGGGCCAAGTTCGACCGCAGTGTGACAGCGTCACTCGTTGACGCTCGGAATAAAACACATGATGCGATTCGCTACACTCGGGTGGGCCCGACAAAACTCTATGCCACATTCGATCTAAAATCGATCGCCGAGGGTATGTATGCAGTGAATGTCACGAAAGCAACGACATCAGAGACTGTTACGATAAACAATGGCCTCGAAGTTGTTAGCGCTCCGGTTTCTCTTCAGCCGGTTACATTGACACGTCCTGAATCGTTCAATCGTAGGCGCGATGCGCGGGCTCCAGCGCCGATACCCGTAGCTGTTGCATGGCGAAACAACACACTCAACGATATCGCGGTACCCTGGATTCACTTTTCTGCAACAGACCCATTTTCCACTTCGTTAGAAGGTGCCGTTGCCGGTCAAACTACTGTATCGTTAGAGTTTCTCGGATACTCAGATACGGATGAACCTCGAGACATTCTATTACCAGGAGAGTTCGCCAGTCGTACGTTCTATGTCAAGCCACGCCAGGTGAGTGCCAGCGATCCGCCGCAAGATATTCATTATGTAGCCGAGTATTTTTATGAAGATCTAAACGCTGCATACCTTTGGGATTTTGATTTAAGCCAACTCGATCTCTCGTATTTGACGGATGCGGAGGCGATCGCAGAGATTCAGGCATTTAAGACTGCAATCGGAAACAATGTTGGCGCTTTGCGGGATGCATTGGCGATCGCCTTAAGACGCTCCGGCGTGCAAACTCCAGACGAGATTTCAGCAGCATCCCGTTTGGTCTATCAAGATTTCTTTGATCGTTTTGTTGCGGGGAGGAAAACATCGCTCGTCGGCCAGCTATCGTCTCCTGACTTCAGAATCAGCTATCAAGGATTGGTTGTAACGATCACAGATACCGTAAGTAATCGTTCTCAATCGACACTAGCTCTGACAGATGGCTCATTCGTGTTTCCCAAACTGACTCCGGCGAATTACACCATCGCAGTAAGCGGTGGCACGGCAAAAGTTAAAGCGGGATCGCAATGGACAGTCGCCAGCGGCGAACATGTTCTGGCAACGGTGTTGTTGGAAGCGGATGCTTTGACCGCTGCCGCTCCAACGAACCCTTTGATTCCCACGGGAATTTCGCCTATTGCAGCTCCGTTCATCACAGTTCCTGGTGCGGTTTATCAAGAGCTCACAGGCAACGTTTTGGATTCAGTTTCAACAAAGCTTGTGGGAATGAACTTTCGTGTTGAATTGATTGGCGACAAACCTGATGGGTTTTCTTTGGACAGGTTCGGCAATTTCCGCTTTCAGTCTCTGACCAACGATGCGTTTGTCGTTCATTACGACTTAGTCATTCCTGACACCGTGACTCGCGCAGGATCTCTATTTAATTCTGAAATCCGCTCGCGCGGTGCGGTTGCCATTACATTAAAAAATAACTTCACTCGTGATGTTCGATCGCTTGATCCCAACGACATCATTGGCCCCGTTGGCTTTGGCGAGCAGCAGTGGATAAGTGCTTCGGAACGATTGCCGTATACGATTCGATTTGAGAATGATCCGAAGAATGCGACGGCGGCGGCGCATACGGTACAGATCGAACAGATTCTGGACAGTGATCTCGATATTCGCACGTTTGAGTTTGGTGAGTTTGCTTTCGGCGGCCATACCTTTGAGGTCCCCGCGGGTCGGCAGTCTATCAACCAAGAGCTAGATGTGAGAGATACCTTGGGTATCTTTGTCCGAGTATTCGCGCGGCTCGATCCAGCAACTCGTAAAGTCACGTGGACATTCACGAGCGTATCACCTTCGACAGGCCAACCGACCAGCAATCCTAGCGACGGCTTCTTAAAACTGAATCTTACACCTCCTGAAGGGGATGGTTTCGTAAGCTATTCCGTGCGAGCGAAGAGTAGCGCTACGACCGGCGTGCGCATTGATGCGGCAGCAAGGATTATCTTTGACGGCAATCAACCCATCGATACGCCCCCAATCTTCAATACCTTAGATGTTACTACACCCAGTTCCGTTGTCACTTCAGTGAAGCCTGGTAGTACAAATGCGAAATGGCTGGTTAGTTGGAGCGGCGACGACGGTGAGATCGGATCTGGTTTGGGAATGTTCGACGTTTTCGTATCAGAGAATGGTGGTCGATTCCGCCGCTGGATTAGTACCTCAGATTCACAGGCCGAGTACTCCGGAAGTGCGAATGTTCAATATGCATTTCTAACCATCGCACGCGATAACGTAGGCAATGAAGAACAGGGAGTCAAAATATCGGACCCCGAGGTTGTCGCACCGTCGGTTCCAACCCTTGCACCGCAGTCAGACGTCGGCGAGTCGAGTACCGACGGTCGCACCTCAATTTCACGGCCGCGATTCAACGGCACGGGAACCCCGGGATACTCGATCGTGGTTTATGCAAATGGAGTTGCCGTCGCGGAAGGTGTGGTCGCTGCAAATGGAACTTACTCAGTACAGTCTAGCCAAGCGATTACCGACGGTACCTATTCGATCACCGCAGATCAAGCCAATGCGTTTGGCGAACGAGGACCCATTTCGCCTGCCATGTCGAACGCCCTAACCATTGATACACAACGACCCAAGGGAACCTTAGGTGCGGTTACTCCTGTCATTCGAAATACGGGGTTCGATTCGCTCTCGATTGATTTTGATGAAGCAGTTTCTGGAGTCACCGTTGGTGCATTTACGTTACAACTCAACGGCGGCCCCAATTTGCTCGGCAGCAGTCAGCAAGTATCTACGAGCAATGGTGGTACACAATGGTCGCTGAGCCAGTTGAGTAATTTGCTCACAACAAGTGGAACTTATACCCTAACGCTATTGCCGTCTGGTCTGCGAGATATCGCCGGGAACTCGCTGCTGGATCAGGCGCCGAGCGACGGTCGACATCGATTGAGCTTTACTCTCGTATTACATCGGCCGACGGATGTTACGCATACACCGAGCAACCTCGCGGAAACCAATGCGATAACCGAAAGTGATACACTCTTTGGAACGCTTCAAGCGATCGACGCGGACACCGTAGATTCAATTGAATTCGCTTTAGTTAGCGGATCCGGAGACGCGGATAACGATCGCTTTGTGATTGCGGGTAATCAACTGCTTATCAAGCAAGGTCAGCTGTTAGATTTTGAGAGCCAATCCACGTATCGAGTGCGGGTGCAAGCGACGGATTCCATCGGAAATATGTTCGCTAAAGAACTCTCCTTAGCCCTTGTCGATGTCCAAGAACCACCAGAGCTAACGCTTACATTGGCGTCAGCGAGTTTGAATGAAGCGACAGGAAGTACCACTGCGACCGTCAAACGGAATGCTCCGTTCAATGTACCGCTCGTGGTCACTCTATCCACAAATATCCCTGGGCAACTAAACATCCCAGCCACTGTTGCCATTCCTACCGGTAGTGCGACTGCGACGTTTAGCGTCTCCGCTGTCAACAACTTTATTGTCGATGGAAATCGCCAAGTTTCGATTACGGCAAGCGCTAGCGGCTTAACCTCATCACAAACCCTGACCGTCATCAATGATGACCTTGTTGCGCCAGGACTTATTGTTCAGCAATCTGATGCGGAAACTCGCGTTAGTGAATTGGGAACTACGGATACGATCCGTGTCTCGCTTGCAGCGAAGCCTTCGTTAAATGTTGTCGTGAGGTTTCTGGTATCCGATGGCGAAGAGATCCAATCCGATATCAATGAAATCGTATTCTCGCCTACCAATTGGTATACTCCTCGAACGGTTACGTTCCGTGGAATAGCGGATTTGATCGACGATCAAGACCGTGATGTTACCATCAAACTAGAAGTTGATAATGGGCGATCGGCCCCCGAGTATGCGGGAGTGAGAGACGAATTAATTGCGATTGCCGAAGATGTACTCGCGCAAGATTTTCGAATCGGACTCGTATCAGGACAGATTACGGTTCGAGAAGTCAAGGATGATCGCTTGCTTAAACAGCTGTCACTCAGCGGCGAAAAAATCATCGTTACGGGGTCGCTATCGGATAAGATCACGATCGACGCATTCACGGTTTCGAATGGATTGCTTCAGGTCAGTAGTGGTGATGGAAACGATGAGTTTTTTGTTTCCCAGCTGAACTTTGCCAAACTCAACGGCGGTGCTGGTTTTGACAGCTTCCATTGGCGATCTGCTTCACCGTTACCTCTACGATCGCTACCCGATCAAGCACTAGTAAGCATTGAATCGATTGATCTAGGTGCTGGTTCAGACTTGTTAATTGCATCGCCGACTGACTTGGCCCGTGTGTTTGGCGGAACAACTCAATTAGTAGTGAAGCTAGAGCCGCAGAACGATGTACTTCTTGGCGGAAACTGGGCGACTGACCCACCCATTTTCGAAGGTGGCGAAGCGTACCATTCCCTACGTCGTGAAGGTTTATCGCTAAAACTGCAAACAGGTAAGATTTGGACCAATCCGCTCAATCCCTATGATGTTGATCGCAACGGCGTCGTACAACCAGTCGATGCAGTCATCCAAATCAACTATCTCAATCGCTTTGGCGTCAAGGATCTACCGGTTCCACAAAACGCTTCCGAGTTACCCGATGCGTATGTTGACGCTTCTGGCAATGGGCAAGCGGATCCTATCGATGCACTGCTCGTGATTAATTTTCTTAATCAGCAATTGTTGGGTGCCTCGAGCGAGCCTGATGATCGTCAATTCCTTACCATTTCACGCTCGTTGGGTAATGAACAACCACAGCTCGTAGAGGATGTCTTACCTCGACTGCCGATAGATGGCTCCCAGCAGACTTCTGTCGAGTTCGTCAATCGCATCACTGCGAATGTCATAGAATCGACATCACAATTTAATGAAGACGAAGTCGATGAATTATTCAATGACAACATGGAGTTTTGGCAGTGAGGATTGGCCGACACGGTTGAGCGGGGGCTTGGATTCACATGAACCCATCGAGCAATAATCCGTACTTGCCGCCACAGACTGGAAGCGAGCGTCCAGCGGTTCCACCAAACGAACCACCCTATCTATGGAAGGATGTTTTAGTGATCTTCATCGTCATGAGCACACTTGTCGCACTCGTTTTACTTGCGCTTATTCTGTAGGTGCAGTTTCGACGACTTGCTCGGCGAAGTTTTGATACGCCTGCCCCATGTTGCGGGCAAGTGAGTCGGGAAAGACATGAAAAGTACCATTGCGAAGCCCCGCGAGGAGCGCCTCGACGACAACGCTTGGTGGTTCAGCAATTTCGGTTAAGCCGGCCGAGTCGGCCATGTCGGTGGCGATGGGGCCGGGATGTACGCTAACCACTAAGGTCCCCTGCGGTGATAAAATATCACGCAGTGCTTGGGTGATCGAATATGAGGCCGCTTTTGACGCACAGTACGTGGCAAAGTCCGGAAAACTTCTCAGTGACGCGACAGAGTTCAGTTGAGCAAAAGCTCCGCCACCGTTGGCTTTCAGGACGGGAGCAAACGCTTGAACCACGCGAAGCAGGCCTTTCACGTTCACGTCGACTTCGAAGTCGAGCGCCGCAAAAGCATCTTTTGAAAGTGGATTGGCCGCTTTCAAAACACCAGCATTATTGATGACCAATTGAACGTCGCTCGCACGCTTCGCCGCTGCGTAAACCGAGCTTTCATCCTGTAAGTCAATCTGCAAGGGAACCTGTCGCGGATCGTTTGTCTTAATGGAATCTGGGTTGCGAACCGCCATATATACTTTGGCAGCGCCCGCACCGAGCAAGCCTTCCACGAACGCTTTCCCAATGCCGCGGTTGGCACCCGTGACCAATGCGATTTTTCCCGAAACGTCAAAACCCATCACAATGCTCCTATCAGAGAGGTTGTCAGTGTCGCCTTTACTGACGCGAAAGTAAAGTAGCGACCGAGTGGCTATAATCTGCGTTTGCGAAATCGTTTTCGCTTTTCGCTTTGTGTAGATGTTTGGCGAGCAAGCCATCTGCGTAACGCTCGTTCGCCTAAATCCGGTGAGATTTCAAATATAGGGACAACTAACAGTGACGATGAAACCTGTCCTGCACAGCTTTGCTTACTGCCTCGATTATCTGCGTGAGCAAGTGGAGGAGCTTGATTCAAAGGACATGATAAAGCAGCCCAGCGGAATCATGAATCATCCTGCATGGGTCGTTGGTCATTTAACTTATAGTTGTCAGGCCATCGGTGGAGAAGTTGGTTTGAGCGAATGGTTGCCTCGCGACTTTGCCCTAAAGTTTGGCACAGGGAGCACACCGATTTCGGATCTTCATGCATACCTGTCGAAAGAGGAGAGTCTCGAGTTCCTCCGTCAGGCACAAACCCGAATCGTTGATGCTATCTGCCAATTGACCGATAAGCAGCTTGATGCGCCACTTCCCGACGAGAACTATCGGCGTATCTTGCCGACAGTGAGACATGCCATCACCCAAGTCCTTTTATCGCATCCGGCTTATCATGTTGGCCAAGTGACATTATGGCGTCAGGCGATGGGATTGCCGAAACTCCAACGCCCCTTTGCATAGACTGGGGAGCTAAGTCGTTGCAAAAAAACGTTACACAGAGCTTTTCATAAGAATCGTATCGGAAGCGACTTTCAACTCATGGTTGCCAAATAGCGATGGACGCAAGTAATCGCAAGTGATCCATCACCCACGGCAAACCCACATCGCTTGGTTGATCCCGATCGCACATCTCCAGCGGCCATGATACCTGGGATCGTCGTCTCTAAATCGCAAGGAGGTCTTTCGAGCTTCCAGTGTTGTTTCAAATAATCGGCCGGGATGCTTGCGCCAGTTTGAATGTATCCTTTTTCATCGCGAAGAACGTCGCTGGGAATCCAATCGGATTGCGGCTGGGCCCCTATGAAACAGAAGATCGCTTTGCAATCCAGCGTGGTTACTTCACCCGTGAGATGCTGTCTTATCGCAATCCCTTCCACACATCGATCTCCATGAATAGCCGTTATTTCACTATTCGTGATGACTTCGATGCGTTCATGTTTCTGAAGCCTTTTGACGAGATAGGAGGACATGCTCTTGTTCAAGTCATCACCACGAATGAGCACTTTGACATGTTTGGACGTCTCGGCCAAAAACATCGCTGCTTGCCCAGCCGAGTTGCCGCCGCCGATCACAATCGTCGTCGCGCCTTCGCAAACACGAGCTTCGGCAGAGGTCGCTGCATAATACAAACCCGCGCCGATGAACTTTTGACAATCGTTGACACCAAGTTGTCGATAACTAACACCAGAAGCAATAAGAACACAGCGTGCAAGCACAGATTGCCCCGTGCTGAGTTTGAGTCGATGCTTTCCCGATGACTCCGTTTCAATCGACTCAACACAAATGGGCGCTATGAATTGACAACCAAACTTCAGTGCTTGCAGATATGCACGATTCGCAAGCTCACTGCCGCTGACGCCGGACGGGAATCCGATAAAATTCTCGATCTTCGAACTACTTCCTGCTTGGCCTCCTGGTCCCACACTATCGATCACGAGCGTATTAATGCCTTCTGAAGTCGCATAGACGGCCGCGGCAAGCCCTGCCGGTCCTGCACCGACGATGACTAGATCCAATTCCATGCCGTCGACGTTACGGGAGATGCCAATACATTCAGCTAACTTTGGCAAAGATGGATTCTGAATCGTATGGCCGCGGCAATGAACCACTGGCAATCGATTCTCGGGTGTTTCATGGAAGGTATAGGGAACATGGTTCTTGTAGAGAAACTCTTGCAATCGATTCGTCTCGGCGGTATTCGAAAGGCCTTCAATGCATAAACCGACGAAGTTGGAGTTTGCAAGCAGTTTTCTTCGTACTTGGAACGCTTCGAGCAAGGTTTCACTCATGCGAGGGCATTCGCATAAGAGCTTGCGAAGGCGCTTCGCACAAAGTCGATAGGCGCTCACGTTGTCATTCGCGATCGCTGAGATGACTGCCGCACGACCCGTCAACATATCGACGTCCCCGGTAAACTCACCCGGGCCATGATTGACGATGAACGTTTCTTGATCGTCGCACGTCTCCACGATCCGGACAGAGCCTGAGGTGATGGCAAAAAACGGGTAACCTTTTTCACCCTGCTGAATCAGCAGTTGGTTTGGTTCGAAGCGAACCGCATCGCCAAGTTTAGCGACGACCGATATGGCTTCATCGTCGAGCGCGGGAAAGGCACTGGCTTCCGAACTTTTCACGCACGAATTCCTTATGCTCAAAATGGATTACGGTAAGTAAGGCCAGTAGACGAGTCGACCGCCGTGGTGCGCCACAAATCGAACCGCTCCATCTTGCGATACGACCAGTACGATGGCGTCCTGGATGCTACTGACTAAACGATATGCAGAACGATGTCGGGTACCGGATGCATCGGCTGGTTCGGTCACGGATTGAATCGCTTCGAGATCAATCGCTCTTTCGATGTCAACGACGTGAGAGTCTCCAAGGATCTCTGCTCCAAAACCAATCAATCGAAATCTTCGGTCGAGCACCAATGAGCCGTCAACGCCCATAAGATCTGCCAGAAAATGACTGTACTCAACCAACGAATCGTGGAGCTCACCCAACACGATGTCTTGCATCTGCAAGAAATCTTGCCAATGCACTTCTTCCATTCCCTTGGTTGTACCCACTTCTAACGCGCGACGCATCAGTTTAAGCATCAATTGTGGAAATCGGTTCGTCGCATTCGCATGCTTAAACCGCATACGAATTCTTAACCAGTTGTTCAAGTTATTACTTGAGCTATCGGAAAGGTAGATGAGCATTCCACCATGTTCCCGCGCCCTTACCAGGCCAAGCACGCGTCGGACCACATTCTGGGCAACGTCTCGAACAAAAGACTCGCACAGCCGAGTTTTGCCCCCTGGGTGAGAGTACTCAGATAGATTACTCAACAATTCAAGACGGAAGTCTTCGAAACACTTTGGTAACCATTCTGATCGAAAGGGATCGAACCCTTCCATCAAGATCTGCCCCCCGATCGTTTCAAAAACTCGATTGAATCCCGATGCGAACACGAGATGACCGGGGCCGAGTATGTGAATCACTAATCGTCGCGGTAGGATCGATGCTTCATGAACCGTCGATTCCGTGTGATTGACCCAGCCAGCACCTGTGACGACCATGCCCCATGTACTTAAGGTATGGTTCGGTAAAATTTGAACACCAATGAGCGATCGATAGTATCCAACCGCAGCAGCCAACTTGCGGACATGCTGCGGCGTAAACTCAGCGCTCTCATCGAACTGAACTACATAAAGTGAATCGGCATTGGCCGCCGCGTTAAGTTCAGGATCATCTGGAGACGCGACGAGTATGCGGCACTGAACCGCCGTATTCTCCTCGCGAAGCAAACTGGCTTGATACGCGGCGTCCACTAGCGACTTCAACACCGGTAAGTCAGGAAGCGCTAATCCGTCATGTCCCGCCTCCTGCCAACTACGCCAGAGTAAGGTCGCGAGATCACTAGGGTAATACGACTGGCGTGTTTGTAGGGGCTCGATCGCTTTGGTTCCTTGTGCTCGATACAGATTATACCGTAGCAGAAAGATCCAATTCGTTTCGACGAACCCCCCTGTTGATTTTAGGCCGCAGCGAACCTTTAGGCTTCAAAACTTAGGATCTCGATCGGGGCATCACGCGAACAGACGTAGGTTTCAAGAGGACTCGCAGGTAAAGTAAAGGAGTCGTTTCTGTCACACTTGAAATGGGATCTCAATTCCTTTCAAATCAAGCAGCTATCGCGAAGACTGGAATCCAAGATGTCTGCAACAGGAAATTCCTGATGCCAACTGCCGACACCTTGCTCATTTGTGTCTAATCTCCCAAGCTGTTTTCGATCATTAAACTCAACACAAAGTCTGCTATGCGTCATCTTTACCTCCGAAATGTCCTGGGCCCATTGTGTGTCGTTGTCTTAACCGCAGCGATCGGTTTATTGACATCCCCGAGCTATGCTCAGGAGAAGCCTAAGGCCAAAACAAAGCCTCAGGAAAATTTACCAACGGGCATTACATGGGAGTTTGACGTTCCCTATATCGAAGGCGGGGACGAAGCCCAGCGACTTGATATTTACTATCCGATACAACCGCCCGCAGAACCGCTCCCCCTCATCGTGCACATTCATGGCGGCGGCTGGATGGGCGGCAGCAAGCATCCTTGCGAAGCTCGGATGATGACCACTCAAGGCTACGTCGTTGCTAGCATTGAGTATCGTTTCAGCCAAAAAGCCAAGTTCCCAGCTCAAATTCAAGATTGCCAAGCGGCGATTCGTTGGTTGCGCGCGAATGCACAACGCTATCACATAAACCCTAAGAAAGTCGGTGTGATTGGTGCGTCGGCCGGCGGGCATCTCTCGGCACTCGTCGGTGTTACAGGTGGCAAACGAGTATTTCCAATCATTGGTGGAAATGAATCACAGTCGGATGCTGTTCAGTGTGTCTGCGATATATTCGGTCCAAAGAATTTCAATTCCGTGATAGAACAGTCAGAGAAAGATACCAACGTCAAAAACATCTTCAAATTCAATACGCCAAGCGATCCATATTCGGAGCTGATCGGGACGAAGCTTTCTGACAAAGAAAAGTCGACCGCTGTCAGCCCGATTACGTATGTGGACCATAACTCGCCTCCTATCCTGATGCTTCATGGTACGCATGATGCGCTAGTGCCCTTCGCACAAAGCGAGGAGTTTGAAGCGGCCATGAAGAAGAGCGGCGCGAAGGTTTGGTTGCAGAAGTTTCCTGGCGCAGGCCATGGCGGTGCTATGTTTGGTAAGCCTAAGGTGATCCTCCTGATGAAGACTTTTTTTGACAAGTATTTGAAGGACGCGGATGTAGAGATTGAACTCGTCCCAGAGGCAGAGTTAGCTCAGTAGTTGGCCCCGCGTGACAGCTTTATAATTTGAGAGGTGAAAAGCAACTTTCCCTCGGCCAGAGTGGGCCCGGCCTGATAAAAACTTTGCCTCCACGCCTAGTTAACAGGTTATCTCTCCAGTGAATCTTGTTGTGCAATGCCTGCACTGAACAATCAGTTAGTGACCCCGTATCGTCTACAGTTGCGATCCATAAACACTGAACAAACCGGGCCATCGCAGGATATCGCACCACGAAGGACACGAAGAGCACGAAGGATTCGGTATCAGGATTCACTTTATTTGAAACTTTTCGAACGTCATTCTGTGAACAGAACAGGTACAAGTAGGTATACAACTTCTCTCGAAACCTTCGTGCTCATCGTGCCCTTCGTGGTGATATGCTTAGGTACCAACATGTCCGGCAAACGGTGAGGGGGCAATCTGCGAAATGAGCGAACTAAAAGGCGCAACGCTTTCAATAGTTGCAGCTTAGAAGTTTTTATCAGTCCAGAGTCGGCCTCTCAGGGCCGGAGAGGGTTTGGGTGAGATCCTCCCGCATGCGGGCGCGTAGCTCAAAACACGCCCAACATCAAAGCTTGGCAGCGATGGCTACGTTTCGGACGCTTGCTGCAAGCTTCTTAGCGCGCGGACCCACAGCATGCGTACGGCAGGCTCCGACTTACTCATGCGTTTGGCGATCTCGGCAAAGCTTAGTTCCTCGAAATGTCGCATTTCAATGACGTTCCTGTGTTCATCCGACAACTGAGCTAGGGATCTCTCGAGTTGCTTCCATTCTTCAACAGCCGCGAGCTCGCCGCTCACGGTTGTTCTTCGCTCAATCGCAATCTCACTTAGTCCAAGGTCGCCTGTTGGAAACAGATCGGTCGCGGCCCGTTCACGTCCCGAACCCCGTTTGGTCGATTCGAACAGTCGTCTATGATGGTCGCGGATGGTGTTTTTTAGAATCACTCGCAGCCATGCCAACGTTCCTCATGCGTTCTACCTTGGAATTGCGACTCGCTTTGCCAAGCCTTAAGTAATGTCTGTTGGACAATATCGGAAGCATCAATACGGCCACGCAAACGATCCGACAGTTCGCGCTCAGCCACCATTTGTAGCCAGGGACGCAAACGACCAATTGACCAACTCTCACACAATCGTTGTTCTGGATCGTTGGTCATGGAATAGAACCGGTTTTTTGCGGCATGGATTTGTTTCCAAGCGACGCCGACTGCCATCGGCATCATCAGTTGCGCCGCAGTTGCGAAAACGGAAGAGAACCAAGCTCCTAGTGTCCAATAACCAATCATGCCTGGACTTCTTTGTGACATTGTCGCTTGGGTGACGAGCATCCATAGCGTCGCAATAAGCATTGTTAGCCCAATACACAGTCCAAGCATCTTCCAACTTTGAAATCGTATCAAGGTGACCAACGCCCAGACGCTTAAAGCAGACATGACACCCGTGAGCGTATCAGGGACGAGATAGCCTGATGGAGCACTCTGAAGTGTCTGCCAACATACGAGAGACACCATGAATAAAGCTGGAGCGAACAACATCGCTTGCATAGACCACTGCCGGCGTCGAATCAAACGGAGAACGAAGGCCAGTGGTAGCAGAATCGCGCCCAGCGCTAGCAAAGCAAGTCGGATGACATCCGCGAATGACTTTCGATCATATAATCCTTGAACGACGATCGCCTTGCGATAACGTGGATCCACGTCGTCTGATATCATCACCACGGGGAAGGGGGGCAGCCTGCGGAAGACTTGTCGACTCAGCACCCAATTCAACGTCAATACATGTCACGGCTTCAGGCGTAGAACCGACTAACAAAGTTCCTGTGCGATGCGAAAGCAAACGCGGGGTAGCGAGTGTTGCCGATCTCGGTAGATTCCAGCCCTTGGCCAAACCGTAACGCAACCTGACCGCTTGGAAGCTCGTACCACACAAGTTCCTTTTGATTATTAACGCTCCTCAGATACCATTTGCTTGCGTGTTGTTCGGGACCAAAAAGTGCGTTGCCGGCCCCGGGTAATGTAAACGCGCTTACCTTCGTCTCGCTATTGGTATATCGACTCATGATTTGACCGGATGCACGAAATTCAATTTGATCAAGTATCTGATCGTTATCAATGTCAGCCGTGAAAACAGAAATTAGTGATCCCACCGCCGGGGTTTCCGAAGGGCTGGGTGACGCATAGGGAAGGTCACCTTCATCTAGTTTCTGAAGCTTGCCCGTTTGTTCATCGACATGCAACATCTTCATGCCAAACGATTTGCCGGTACGCGAACCCTGCGGAGGATCGACGAGAGAATCGTCCTCTGGAAGGGCGACTACGAGCCCCGACGATTCCATCTCGTTTTTCTGGTGCCATGACATGCAACGATAGGTTCTTCGAACGTACCTCGTGTTGCAATCCAAATCGCACTTTCCGACGCAAGCTATCGACCTCCTTGCCACTCTGAATTTGAATGGACTTTAGATCATAAAGCTTTTCGTTATTCTGAACGGCATCCACGACGAGCAAGTGCTGTTGGCCACCTGAAGGTACCAGTGCCATCATCGCCACAACTCTTGCCAAGGCCAGTCCTTGACTGTGAGATGCAATGGCAGTTTCCAAAGCCGTCGACCATCGCGTCCATCAATCGCTTCAATCATCAAGTGCCCATTGTCTGCATTACCAGTGATCAAGTCTGTCACTTGATCGTTATTCAGATCTTTTTGGATTGGAACGGTGGGACGAATCGGATGATCTGGATTTGAACCTTCATAACATTGACTCCACCATACCAAGCGACCCGCAATTTCGATCGATCTTCAATAGCAGAAAGCCTTGATCGCGTTTAGGAGGCGAGCGAGACGACGCACTGGTGTCGGCACCTGCGAATGCATAAACGAAACGATCGGGAGCTTGCTTGTCTAATGTTGCAAAACGAATCGCATCCATCTTTGGAGCGTCGATGGTAAAGCGAACTTTCCCTGTTTCGCTATCGTAAAAGCGAGGGCTTATATTGGACCGGTCTGTATTGGTAAAGACGAGATCGGACCTTCCATCAGATCGTTCGAGCACCAACACGCTATTGCTGTTCAAGAAAAAACGATCGCCAGACCAAATGGTTTTGCTGTCGAGTGGATTGATACAACGAACCGAACCGTTGGGATCACGCAACAATATACGCGGTTCCTTTGTCGGTGAGATCCAACTAGCAACAAGCTTCTCATTTGGATAGCTAGTTTGCTTACGCTCTTTAGCAAGCCACACGGCTACATCATTGGGATTTGCGTAAGGACCGCTTCGTCTGCGATACCAACGTCCGCGAGCTGACTGTGGGACAACCATGCTGCCTTTTGAAATGGAATTCTCGGGCCGATCCACCATCCCAATCACAGTTAACCCGCGAGCGAGTGTGGCTGGAATGAGTTGCGCTAAATCTATATCGATACTCATCGAAGATAGTTTCAGTTCCTCTTGAGATCCGAATACAACCGAGCAGACTAAATGGCTTTCATTGAGTTCGACATAGTCTATTTCAGCGATATCCCGATACTTCACGCTGGCAGCAACATGCTCCTCACGATAACCAAGGCGCTCTCCGCTTGCGCCGCTCAGGAAATCGACGATCAGTCGCAAGCCTTCCTTCGGGCCGGAAGCGAAATGACCTGATGCTTGAGCCGCTGACAAGTGGTTTAGACCTAACAAGGCCAGATCGATGATTCCATCGCCATTGATATCCCCGACTGGCAATGCGTGATCGATCAACGTTGAAATGCTAGCCACTCCGTTGCTGGTCCATCGCAGTTCTGCCGTGGTCGAAAACAATTCAGCTTTGGCCACTTGAATGGAATATCTGGATTTGTCGGCGAAAGGATTTCATCGTTGCCGTCTCTATCTAAGTCTGCAATCAAGGGAAATGAGTTGTCGGCTGCACAGGATGCGAGATCGCATGCTCCAATATCTTGAGGAATCGACCAGCGCGGTTGCGATTCACCGAGTACGCATAGATCGAGAAAGCACTTCGTCCATGCGGTACCAGGCGTACCTGTTAGCACCAAAACGCTGAGTTTTCCGTCAACCATTCGAACTCTCTGAGGCCCGCGTAGGATCGGCTGCGCAAGCTTAATCGCGGGGCCAGACGTCTGTTCCGTCCACGAGATTAATGAAATGAACTGATCGTTCCGTTGCTGTAATCGCAAACTCGAACATCATTGTGTTGGCCAAGTATAAGTGGTGGAAAAACATACAATGCGGAGTTTGCGCTGTTACCCCCCATGACTCATTGTTCAAGTCAATGGTTCGCGAACGCATTGTGATGTTTTCGAAGTGGGTGTGAATCATTCGCGGTGAACGGTCGTCAGTGTTAAACTGCCTCCGATGTTTCAGCAGCCCGGACCATGGCCAAGTTCGCACCTTTTGCATAGCGATCGTCGAGAACGGAGCGGCGGATATAACTTTTCCATCGCGGCCGCTTAGGTAAGATGTAAGGTCGACTAAACCCACTCGAGTCGAACAATGCGGCATTGATGACAAGGTCATTTATCCCATCGTTGTCTAAATCATCTATTGGAAGGATACCAACGATCGCTTCGTTGACCATGCCTTGTTTTGGATAGCGACTACGTGCTTCGGCGATTTCGAATGTCATTGGTAAACGATATTTCCAAATGACCTTACCTTGACTTGAAACGGCAGCGATCGCGGCGTGACGCGCTGCCGTGATGAGAAAATCGCTCTGTCCATCACCGTCTAAATCAGCTTGATCTGTGCTAATCCTTTCGATGCGAGCGAAGGCACTACGCGCGACGGAATAGTCACCCTGAAATGCTTGGTCTGAGTTGAACGCGAAAGTCAACGGTGGATCGTCTTCTTTGGCAGACCCTGGGCTCGTACCGGTTGCATCTCCGACGAGCCCCGCATCGAGTCCGCAATCGATAACGTGAATCTTGGTTGCTTTTCCGCGTCAGGTTCGAAGACTTCAAACGTTTCCTTACCGAGCACTGCCAGTGCATGATCGTGCGTGGATACAGACAGTTTCTGATAGATGTCCACTTGGGGCACAGGCTCGCGCCGATCGACATACTCAATATCCGTTGATGCTTTCGGCTTTACAACAATATCAACGGTTTGTGACTGGGCACCGGTTCCTTCAAGACGTACTTGATAGTCTCCAGCGGGAAGCGTCATGGGATCTTGCATCGGCGTCCGTAACCACGCTTTCAACCGGTGCTTCGAAGTGCACATTTGCCGCTGGGGATTTGGGAGCGCTAACTGAGTCGCGGAATGACTCGTTCACGCGGGGTTGGATGTTTGCGACATACAAACCCGCAGGTGTATCGATTCGAACTTGGCCAAGCTTGGATTGCTGGCTCTGTTGCCAAAGCAATGCCACTGAAAATAAGGTAGCGACTGTACATGCAGCACTCACGGCGATCGCTTGAATTTGCCTTTTGTGACGGGTTAGATATCGTGATGCCATCACCCACGAAGGCAGTCCCTTAGCTGAGATCGGCCTGGTTGTCGCGAATCGCTTTTAAATCGGCTGCCAGCGCAGCGGCAGAGGAATAGCGACGACTGGGTTCTTTATCAAGGCATTTCAAGAGCACCAACTCCAGCGTACGTGGGATGTGTGGATCGATTTGCCGCGGTGGTGTTGGTTCGTCACGTCGAATTTGAGTTAATAACTCAAGCGGTGATTCAGACGTAAAGGGAGGGCGACCAGTCGCCATTTCATATAGTGTTGCACCGAGCGAGTAGATATCTGTCCGAGCATCGATTCTGTCATCGTTATTCGAAAATTGCTCTGCACTCATGTAGCGGGGCGTGCCCAGCATCGCACCCGTCACAGTGGCTGTGACATCGACATCGCGTCGCGCCAGGCCAAAGTCTGTCAGCCAAACTTTTCCCGTCGTATCTACAAGCAGATTTCCAGGCTTAACGTCGCGATGAATCACGCCTCTCTGGTGTGCATGCTCGAGAGCTTCGGCCGCTTCGATACCGATTCGAATGACATCACTTAGCGTGGCAGCTCGAGAGTCGAAAGTTGCCACGGCAAACCATTTCGATAGCGGGCAACCATCAATTTTCTGCATCGCAAACCAATTCAACCCGTTATGCACTCCTACGGCATAAATAGGCACTATGCCCGGATGAGCCAACGCCGCAACCGTCTCCGCTTCACGCAAGAATCGCTTAACGGTTCTTGGATCAACAGCCCCAAACGGCAATACCTTAAGCGCTACGATGCGATCAAGCGATAACTGCTTTGCTTCATACACGACACCCATTCCTCCCCGGCCCAATTCACCGAGTACTTCAAATCGGGAATCGATGGAAAAACAACGGTCGTGCTGTTGAGGGTTGTCTTCCTGTCCGACAGTTAGAGCGACATTCGCTTTGCCTTGTTCAATTCGCTGTAGACCTGCCAGAGACTCGGCAAGACCCGGTGCCAGTTCGGGGTGCTGTGCGATCAGTTCGCGCGGTGCCGGCCGGTTTTCGATTGAGATCTCCATCCACTGGGAAATGACTTCCGCGATCTGCAGTTCAATTTTTGGGTTTTCTGCCGGTCTGCTCATAGAGATCATTTCCTTTCAGGAAACGTGGGGAAGCTGGCTCCACAAACCCAAGACGCAAAGATTCTACATGCGCAACGCAGTTTTCAGGCGACATCCGTCGCCAGACGAAAACATCGTAGCCACCGCTGCCAAGTTTTGAAGTTGCGCGTTTGGATGTATTCTCGTACTCGTACTCAATGAATTGGTACTCGTACTCGTAATCGCTATGCGAATCTTTGTTTAGTGATTATGTAAGACCCTCCCCGGCCGCTACGGCGTCCGACCCTCCCGCAAGCGGGCGGGTGGCTCGAAAAACGCGCCACGTCTAGATCTGGCGACGATGGCTACGGGAGGTCAGCCAATCTTGGCAAGAAACTGTTCGATCAATCCATCGGGGGCTTTGACGACATGCTCAGGTCCGGGAAACTCGCCGCTTTTGACGTCAGCGATGTAATCTCGAAAACCTCCGACTCGCTCCATCTGCATTGCCTGTTCCATCTTGAACAAGTTGCGATATTGTTTCGTATGGCGCGGATAAGGTGGTGCATGATTGCCTAAAATATCTTCGGCAAACATGAACTGAATATCGCCGCCGCTACCGGCACCAATCGACGAAGTCACCAAGCTAGTTCGCCCAGAAATCTCCCTAAGCAATTCGGCCGGGACAACTTCAACTTCGACCGCCCAAGCTCCTGCCGCTTCAAATGATTTGATTTGCTCGAACACCCAGATCGCTTCGTCTATGGTTTTGCCAACGGCTTTGAGTCCCCCTGTCCACGTACTCAAGCGAGGCACTAGTCCCGCATGAGCTTGAACAGGGAATGCCAACGCTGGAGACCGCGCGAATAAACTCGGGATTCCATTGGCACATGATTCCATCCGCGCCAGCTTCCATCGCGTCAAAGCCAGCTCGAACGGCTTCTTGCACCGTCGCAATCTTTGTTAGCCCGATGCAGAACGTCATGAAAGTGTTTGGGCCGCTTTGCGAATCGCAATCGCGCTCGCTGGATTCTTTGGATCAAACTTAACCTTAAGCGTATCGATTCCTGCTTCTTCCGCTGCTGCTGCCTCACTTGTTGTAAAAGGCATTGTCTCGGTAAGTACCGTCTTGCCTTTCAAGCTTTGGAGGTGTTTGACTGTATGATTGCGAGTGCCATACTCCCCACCCAATGTCATAATTCGATGCAGCCCGCGTTTATGCGCATCTCGAGGTGGTAATGAATTAGGGGGCGCAGGATCTGGTTTCATAAGATCGATCTTTGGTTCCGTTCAGTGATTCAGATTCATGAATTTAGCTTCAATCATAGTTCTTAAAATGCGATGCTCACAACCCGACTTCGACGTATCCGCGATGACCCTTCATGCTAATTTCGCTTGGAGTATGAATCGTAAACTTCCTCTGGCGATGGACTTTCCCCAGGACGATCAACTCGTCAAAGCGACGACGCCGCTTCCAGCTCCTGGTCCGAGGGTCAAGTCCAAGACGATTGCTGTGAAACTTGCGCTTGGATACTGACCCACTGTCAACCAGCTTGCCATCAAGATAAAGTTTGTGTCCATCGGTACCAATGCTGGTGAGAACGTGGTGCCACTTGCCATCGTTTGATTCGATTGGTGCAGAGAGTTCTTTGAATTCTTTGAGACGAAAACGCAGTTTGCCTTCTTCCAGTAGCACGAGATGGTCGCTCCAGCGATTGTTATAACTGCTATAGCGTTTTGCCTCACAAAGCTGAATATTCTTTACGACAGTATTAAACCAGAAGCCGATAGCGTATTCAGAATCAGGCAATTGTAGTTCCTCATCGACAGGGAACAAAGCTGGAGCGAACTCTCCAATCGCGGCTAACTCTATTCCTTTGCCGACGGCTCCGGATACTTGATTGGATCTACCTGTAAGCCGACCAAATACATCCCGGCCGGCAGAGCTCCAGTAAAGCGGACCATGATTTCGCTCGAAATCAAAACGGGCAAGGAGTTCAGGACGGCGCTCCACAACGACGTCGATGTTGTCTTGTTGCCGCCATGGCTGATCCTGCAGATAAATTGGTAGTATGGCACGACGATCAAGGCCAGGCGTATCGTGGCTAAAAGCAACCGCCGCCTCGCCTTTCTTAAATCCGCACTCTAATTTCAAGTTCACACGCTGTCCCGCGGTTAGCCGAACGCGAACATAGTTATGTTCCTCGTTCGAGTCGATCAAGAGTTTTTCGTTTAACCACAACTTAGTGAATGTCGGTTTGCCGCGATCTCGCCATGGAAAATTGCCACGCACTTCGAAACGCAAGTCCTCATTTGTCGCAGCCTCATAATGACCTGTCCATCGCACACTGAAGGTTTCATTAATCAGCTTCTCGTTTGGTGCAGATTTGCCCCAGTTAAAAAACACCAGCGGATCGAGTCGCGTCATTACCGGCTCGCCGGAGCAATCGGAGTTATTGAAGTACTCGCCGGTCAAACCTTTCCCATCGAGGCGAGCGGTTTGGTTATCAATGGCACTCAGATTGATCGTTCCGCTGTCGCGGTGCCATTGATCCCAGCCCGTGATGCGATAAATCGGTGATCCGCCCCCCGAATTTATTGCATAGTAAAGGGTGTCTCCTGTGGCAGGATCAATCGCGAGGTGACCCGAGGGGTACTCATTGGTATTAAACATTCCATAAGCTTCTTTGGGCTGATTGCCTGTTGGGACTCGAAGTAGCTCGTCGATGTAGAGCCCATCTTCGGTCCATACGGATGGTCGAGCGGTCTCTTCATCAGAAGCATCTCCCCAAACAACACAACCATGCACGAGTCCCACTAGACCGCGCGGCATCGCGGTCGAACCTGTTTCATGATCGTTGTCTGGACTATGACGGCCAACGCTCCAAAGCGGTTTTCCCTCTGCACTCCACTTGACCAAGCGGTCGATTGCGGAGCACGAGTTGTAATACCATGCACCGTGTGTTTCATTGCCCTCGTTGGGATTACGCGTCGCATCTGAAATACTGCCATAGAGGCAACCATCCGCTCCGCGGCGAAAATCGAATGGATGGAAAGATTCCCCGTTCTCTTGCCATGCATTCACACGCTCAGAATTGTTCGAATCATAGACCGGTGTTCCGCCCGAAGAGAATCGAAGTGGCTTCAAGCAATGACCCGCTTGAAACCGCGTAGCATGGGGTGTTGTGCGAATCGACATATCCGCTGGATCTATGTATCCGCCGACAACGTTACGATTTGTTTGATGAATCTCTCCTTCGTTAACTTGGCCGTCATCATTCAAATCATTCCAGATGATGGCATGGCCATCCTGACCTGTGCTGGCATTGCACGGTCTCAATCGTTTGGTTGTCGGATCGTAGTGATGTAATACGAGTGATCCCATGGATCCGTTGTAAATGTAAAGCCTTCCTTGATGTTCGATAATTGTGGGTACCGCAGATCCATGCGCGCTGTTGTTGCGAAGAAAACGATTTGTTGCGAAAGCGTCCTGATAGACTTCTACCAATTGGCTTGATTGAGTTCGGTAATCGACCTTCCAGCGCAGCAATCCAGGCAGATCAGCATTGGCTCGCGTCCAAACATAACTTGGATTATTCGGCTCGGGGCAAGCAATGACGCCGTAATGTTGGCAGCCAAACCATTCACGAAGCAGTTTTCCTTCGCCGTCAAATCGTGCTGTACGACGTGGTGGAGTGTGATTTCCTTCGGTAATGATAAAACCCCCTGAGCTATCGGTCTCGATATCGGTGATTCCTCGGAAATCAGTCGGGATATAGGCCCCATCGTTGCGTCCGTCATGCTTGCCGTAAATTTTGAGTAACTTGCCTTCGGCAGTGAATCGCTTTACTTGATGATGTGCCTTGGCGGCGTGATGTTTAAAGCTGTTTTCGGCGATAAGTAATTCGCCAGATCGATGATCGACGGTCATCCGCCATGGATTCGTCAACTGATCTCGCGTGATAATGACTTTCGGTGCGCTTCCATCTCGATCGATTGAGATGACCCTGCCTTCTGAAATCGCAAGCACGCTACCGGTTTGACTGACCGTAATCCCAGACAACTCTTTTATGTTGTTTACGGTCGCCTCGAATCTACCGTCTTCGGCAGAGTACCAGACAATGGCATTATGTTGTGGATACGCTGCCAAAATCCAATTGCCGTTGGGGTCGGATGCGAGGTCTGCCGGGCATTGCGCGGCGCGTAGTTTTCGCTTTTGTTCATCGCTCACGTCAGAGGGTGGCAAGTAGTTTTCCCAGCAAAAATTCCAAGGCTTAGGGTCGTAGTTTCCTCCAGTAAAAACTTTGCCGGTCTGGGTGTCATACCCATAGACGTCTCCATTTGGTAGAAGCTCGAACAAACGGGCATTAACCAACGTCAATGCCACAGTTCCTTGAGCCCATGGATCAGCCGCGTAACGGTCAACAGCCCAAAGATGCTTTCCATCGAGGTCTGTCTTGACCGCATAGTGTCCCCCTTCGTTGGTTGCGCCCACACGATAAAGCCCTGAAGAGTCGATCGCCGCTCCAACTGGTGCTTCGTGATTGCCTGTAGCGCGTTCCCAGGGTGGATCAACGTTTTGCCCGATCTGCGTAATGAATTCAGCTCGTAGTCCAGTCGTCGCGACCAACTTCCATGTATATTCGCCAGCGGGCATTGAGTGGCCGTAACGATCTAGTCCGTCCCAGCTTACCTTATGTTCCCCCGCAGCTTGAGGTTTGCCCGTTAGCATGGTGCGAACCATTGTTCCGTCACGGTTATAGACTGCGAGCGAAACCCGACTTGCATAGGGTAGCTGATAGCCAATGCTTGCCGATTGCCGTGGTTCAGTCGCAACAGCATGGCAAGCGTGACTCGCGATGAACATTGCAAATAAGAAACCGCGAGTTGCCCACCAACAGCCAAGCTGACGATAAGTCTTAAAAGACATCTTTAATTTCCAGACACCGGTTTAAATGGTTCTCAATATTCGACAACGTTGTTTCCGATAGGGAGAGTCGATGGCTTGCAATGTTCAGGGATTAAACCGAGTTTTCATTGCAGCTAAGGGTTAAGATTGTGACCATCGATTTCTAGCGCTAGGGCGTGGACCGTTTCGGCAACACCCAATTCTTGCGTGGGAAGTGGCAAGTGTAGCCTCCCGGATTTCGCACTAAATAGTTCTGGTGCTCCGGCTCTGCTTCCCAAAAATCGCCCGCGGGTTTGACCTCCGTAACCACTTTGCTTGGCCATAGTCCAGACGCATTGACATCTGCAATCGTATCGAGAGCGACTTGCTTTTGTTCTTCGCTGGTATAAAAGATTGCGGATCGGTAAGAAGTTCCATGATCATTGCCTTGACGGTTCTTTGTCGTTGGGTCATGGATCTGGAAAAAGAACTCGAGCAGTTGCCGAAAGTTTGTCACGGCCGGATCGAAAACCACTTCGATCGCTTCAGCGTGGCTTCCGTGATTGCGATAGGTGGCATTTTTGACATCACCGCCCGTGTAGCCGACTCGTGTTGAAACAACACCTGCCTGCTTACGAAAAAGGTCTTCCATTCCCCAGAAACATCCTCCTGCAAGGATCGCGATTTCCGATTTCATTTGTGACTCCGACTGATATTTCGTTAAACAAGATTTGGTGGCGTTGATTACGTTTAATTGGGTGCAACGTGTTGATCCAGCCCATCAACGACTCAAGGGCGAACGACGCGAATCGCGCATCGGGTTCCGGTTTAGTATAGACTCATTCTTTCTTCAAGACGAAAGGACCTATGCCAGTGAACGAGCCGCAAAGACGACTTCCTCGGATCTTGCTCGCGTGGACCATTGGTTTTTTAATTGCATTCCACCCGGCGGATTTTGCTCACTTGGTATTTGCTGGAGATATTCCGGGTGTACTTCCCGCTTTTGATGGCAAGAAAGCGGAGCATTCAAAACCGGTAAAAGTTTACATCATGCTTGGCCAATCGAACATGCTTGGTTTTGGCCGAGTGGAACCACGGGACATGCATGGAACTTTAGAGTTTTTAGTTCGCGAGAAAAGGATGTACCCGCACCTCCTCGACAATATGGGGGAATGGATTGTTCGTCAGGATGTACGCTATGTACATGTGATGGATCAACGGGGTGTGGATTACAAGGACTTGAACAAGTTTGGTGTTGTCCGCAATGAGTGGCTAGTACCGAACAAGTCGTTTGGTCCAGAGCTCGGGTTTGGGCACGTGATGGGATTCTATCACGATGAACCTGTATTGCTGCTGAAAGCTTGTATTGGCAATCGAAGCCTCGGTTGGGATTTGCTTCCTCCTGGCAGCGCGCGCTTTGAATTTGAAGGTAAGGTCTACGCAGGTTACGGAGATGTCGCCAACTTTTGGGACAAAGGTGCGGAACCTAAGCCCGTGCCTTGGTACGGTGGTCGACAATACGACGCGGATGTAGCGCATGCCAAATCCGTACTTGATCACTTGGAAGACTTTTATCCTGACTACAAAGGCCAAGGTTATGAAGTCGTCGGTTTTGTTTGGTGGCAAGGACACAAAGACCAGAGCGCAGCGTTGGCCGGTCGCTATGAGCAGAACTTGGTACATCTTATCAAATCACTGCGAAAAGATTTTTCTTCGCCAGAAGCAAAGTTTGTATTGGCGACAGGTTGTGGTAATCCAGGGACGGAGGGTTTTGGCAAGCAGATTGCCGAAGCGCAATTGGCAGTCGATGGGGAACTGGGAAAGTACTCGGAGTTCAAAGGCAACGTGAAGGCGATTGATACGCGAGACCTATGGCGCGACGCCAAAGATTCTCCAGTGAATCAAGGTCATCATTACAATCACAACGCACAAACGTATTACGAGACAGGCGATAGACTAGGCCGCGCGATGGCTCAATTGCTCGAGTACGCAAAAACGAATACGGGCAAGTAGCATGTACTAGGATAATGGTTTGCCAATCTCTCTCCAGGGTTCCAGTGAGCATAACAATCAATGCCTATCTCCACCTTCGATTCGTTCGCATCGCAACAATCACGCATCATGCTTTTCTGGTTATGCCTTATCGGTTTGGTGACTTCCGGCTTTGCCAACGATCGGCCCAATGTGGTTTACATTCTGGCGGATGATCTCGGCTATGGCGATCTCGGCTGCTACAACCCAAAGTCGATCATCCCGACACCGCGACTCGATCAGTTCTCTACGGAAGGCATACGATTTACCGATGCCCATTCTCCATCGTCGGTGTGTACGCTTACGCGATATGCGTTGCTAACGGGGCGTTATGCGTGGCGGACTCGTCTGCAGCGCAATGTCTTAGGGCCTTGGGATAAGCCACTGATTGCGGCGGACCGATTGACGGTTGGAAAACTATTTCAACAGCATGGATACGCAGCGGCATGTATTGGCAAATGGCATCTCGGTCAAAACTATGTCACAAAAGATGGCAAGCCGCCTGTCGGCGGGATCAAGAATGCCTTGAGCAATGTGGATTTTTCAAAACCCATAAGTGATGGCCCAATCGCAAGAGGATTTGATCATTATTTTGGCACGATCGTACCTAACTATCCTCCATACTGCTTTATTGAGAACGACCACACGCTCGGCATCCCATCCATTCCAACGACAGGGGGACTGTTCAATATTCCTGGTCCGATGGTTCGCGATTGGAAACTGGAAGAGATACTGCCAGAGCTCACATCGCATGCTGTTCAATGGATTGAACAATCGGCAGAGTCAAAGCAGCCATTCTTCCTGTACTTCGCCTTGACTTCGCCACATTATCCTGTCGTACCAGCCGCGAGTTTTCAGGGGAAGTCAAAGGCTGGCGCTTATGGTGATTTTGTTCATCAAACCGACTGGAGCATTGGCCAAGTGCTTGACGCTTTGGAGCGTACGGGAGTGGCAGACAATACGCTTGTCATTTTCACGAGCGATAACGGACCCGAGGTAACTGGAGAAGTAAAACCGGGGGTCTATGATCGCGCAGTTCAGTATGGCCACCGAAGCTCTGGCGAACTCCGTGGTGCCAAACGTGACGCTTGGGAAGCTGGCCATCGAGTCCCATTCATAGTGCGTTGGCCAGGCAAAGTTCCAAAGGGAATTGTGAGCGATGAAGTCATTTGCCATGTCGACTTCATTGCGACTATCGCTGCTATCTTAGGCGTCGAGCTTCCAGATAACGCAGCGGAAGATAGTGTCAGTATCTTGCCAGCGCTGCTTGGTAAGCCATCTTCCGCCCCTATACGCGAAGCGACCGTGCATCACAGCGCGCGCGGTAAGTTTGCGATTCGCAGGGGCGACTGGGTCTTTATTGATGCACCCAGCGGTGATGACAATGGACCTCAAGGTGAACCGCAGTGGCTTAAGGATGAACGGGGCTACACTGTCCATTCACAGCCTGGAGAACTTTACAACATCCGTCAGGATCTTGCTCAGCGTTATAATCTTTACGCGGAAAAGCCCGAGTTAGTAAGCGAGTTAAAAGGATTACTTGAGCAGTACAAAAAGAATGGACGCAGTACACCGGGCGCTCCACAGCAAAATGATGTCGAGATTAAACCCTAAGGCAAACAGACATAAAAGACGTTCCAGCGAACCCACTCGCTTCCCCTGCTCAAGGGTCTCATCTCGGTTGTCTAGCGGTGGGATTCATTGAAATTGTCAGCTGCAAAAACATGAGTACGCCATCTCACTTTTTGCGTAGCAAGTAAAAGTCCTGCCCTATTCCGCGTTCGACGAAATCGACCACGTCGAAGTCTTTAGCTAATGTACCGGCGACATACGCGAAAGCGTGATAGGAACTGCATTCGTTGGCTCCTGCCCGTTCTTCATTGAGGACAACCAAATCGCCGGTCTTTCTCTCAGCAGGCAACCAATCTAAACCAAGTAAAGAGATCGCCAAGAATCGCTTGGGTTTCAAGACGCGTGATAGCTCTGCGATCCAAGCGTGCTGAAGTGACTCAGGAAGATGCGTAAAAACAGAGAACGCATAGACTAGGTCGAACGTGCTATTGGCATAATCCAATGGAGGAGCAAGTTGATTGAGATCGAATTGAGCAAACGGTAATTGCTCGCGACACCAGTTGATGAGTCTTGGATTATAGTCGGTACCGTAAAGCTGAATTGATTTCAGGTGTCGAAAATGACGAATCGTGCGCCCGCATCCACATCCAAAATCGAGGATTGCTTTAAAGTCCGCGATATCGATGTTTTCTTTCCTTAAAGACGCGACAATTCGATCGAAGCAGGCAGCCCCCATTTTCTGAAACTGCGTCTTGGAGTTTTCTGCATCACCTGAGACCAGAGCACGAAGCTCAAGCGGTGGAAACGGAAAGCCGTCGGGGCGAAACTCGATTGATTCGCGCAACGAATGAATCCATCGGCGGGCTCTTGTCCGCACTCGTAACTTTTTTATGAAGGAGATGAGGGTCATGGATCCGTAGAGAGAATTCCGCAAAGAGACAAACTATTTCAACCAGAAGTTCTAATCATACCAAGGCAGACGGACATAAGAAACGCACCGTTGCACCCATACTGTGGGTCAGCCGGGAGCGAAACTTGAAACCGCTATTCGACGCTAACTCACGCTAATCCGATTGAACCTGCACGCTCACTTCATAGCTTTCATGTTCCAAAAGCTTTTCTTTGCGGCGTACTGCGGCCTTTACCGGAAGCAAGTAGCAATTTCGTTTGGTGTCTTTGAAGACGGAAGTTTCCCAATTGGTGTTGCCGATCTTGGCCGAAACTCGAATCGAACCAAAGTTGTGTTTTCGATGTGAACAGTAAAGATCGAGATCTTCTGAGTCTTCAACCGGCAGACTGATAAACCACCACGAAGCATCGCCCCCGTGCTTCCATAACTTGCCGCTGAATACACAACGAAATCCCATGAATCGATCTCTTTCTTGCAGTATGCCTTACTCGTTGCTCAAATGGAGTCAAGTATTGACTCCCGCTACAATTTGTCGAGGCTCTTTGTGCAATAACGTACCTGGACCTGAGTGAGAGGCGAGACTTATGCCAAAGATTGAATGGAAATGGCCCTGGTCCAAGCCGGAGCCTGAGATCGTAAAGCCACCGAAGGTTGGTGGAACGCGAGCGCCGGCCCAAGTTGAAACGATCGACTTTCGCAAGCCGCATGATTTTCACTTTCGATATGGTCATGATCGAAGTCAAACGATCGTCTTCGAAGCATGTCTGTTGGTTGGCTTCACTACACCGATGGGCGATGATGCGCCTCAGTCGCGTTGGGAAGAATACGCGCATAACCGATGGATCGTGTTACAACGCCCCGACGGTCGCCGTGTCTACATCCCTCGTGATGACTTGCTTTACATTGAAGACTCACTGAACTCGGATCGGTGAAGCGATTGAAGAAACGCTTTCGGGTTTGGGTGGGCTGGTAATCAAACCAATCACGTCAAAAAGATAGACTGAAGCGGTCACTCGCCTCCTGCCTGCTTGTGTCCATCGGGCGATATCCTCGCGCGAAGCCGCTAAGTCAAGAAGTGGGTACAGTATAAGACTTTCGTGTCTTCGTGCGAGCAATCCCATAACGGAGTTTAATCTGCAGTTTGCGCGACGAATCAAAAAGGCCCGCGAAAGCGCTTTGCGAGAACTCAAAAGTTTCTGTGTTTCCAGAAACTCCCGAAACCTAAGCTAAAACATGATTTTGCATACAACAATACAATGACTCAACCTACAGCAATGAAGACAAAGTCATACGTCTATGGCGTTGACATCCTGGACGGTAATGATGCTTGGGCGCTATTCAATGCGTCAGCTAACGGAGATGCGGAGTTAGCGTTGGCGTTATTGAAAAAAGATCCTCGGCTAGTAAACGCTCAGTACTGGTATCAGTTCCCCATTCACCGAGCAGTCGAGGCAGGGCATGTCGACATTGTTCGAATTCTACTAGAGCATGGTGCCGATCCAGGCCAATCGCGTTACACGTATGACTCCTGGGACAAACTGCTTTTGAAAGCTCGTCAAATGGAGCACTCCGAAATTGAGCGACTGCTGCGTAACACTATGAAACGGCGGTTCAATCACGAACCTGACTTTGACTTGCTCAAGAACGCAATTATTTCGAGAGATTCAGTTGCGGTTCAAAGGGCGCTTGAACAGTATCCGCATTTAGTTACAGCCAGCGATGCATTAGGAAACAACGCAATTCACTGGTGTGTTATGACTCGTCAAATGGAATGGATAAAACGATTCGCTTTTGCTGGCACACCCATAGATGCCTTACGAGCTGATGGGCATTCCCCGATCTTACTGGCTGCCTCAGGTGCAACGGACTATTGGTATCGTGAGATGCGAGGTCGGTCACATCCAACGCTACGCAATACAGTTGTGCTCGTTGGTTACTTGCTTGCCTTGGGGGCCGAATACACTGCATCCGTGGCGGCAGCAGTTGGAGACCAAGAACGACTCGAACAATTAATTCGCATCGATCGAGATGTTGCGAAGCGGTTGGACTCTTCGCGTTTCAGTCCGCTTTCACGTGCTGCGGCATCAGGTTACTCGCATATTGTCCAATTGCTCCTCGAACACGGTGCCGACCCGAATCTGCCGGAAGAATGTGCAGTAGAGGGCCGCGCCCTGTGGGAGGCATGCTGTGCGAATAATATCAACGTTGCGAAGCTGTTGCTCGATCATGGTGCGAACCCAAATGCTGGTGTCGATTCATGTGAGTGCTGTTTAACGATCGTAGAGGTTTACCATGGTGAACAGGCCAAGCCACTGCAAGAACTATTGCGCAGACACGGCGCGTATTGGCCGCCCTATCGTATGGACGTGCAACAGTTGAAAGAGTCGATACGCGATGGCTCGCCTGCCGTACAGCACGATGAATTTCTGCGCTGTGCCATGCAAAATTGTGATGAAGAGCTACTCGATTTACTCCTCAGCACAGACTACTCAGTGATTGATCGTTTGGAAACAGGGGACGAATTAACCGGACTTAAGAATCCGGCGTTGATTCGAAGGTTACTTGAATTGGGACTCGATCCCACGCGGCGCAACGATCGCGGGCAGACGCTCGCAGAGGTTTGTCGAGAGGGTGGCAATGAAATCCTTGAGCAAGTGATGAAAGAGATGCCATGACCGCAGAAGCATTGTTTGCAACCGGAAAGAACGCTTATTCTTCGCTGTCGCTAGCCGATGGCCGTGGGAGTGGTTGTTTTTCGACCGATTAGCAAGTAAATGATTGCCCCCAGGATCTGGGTAAAGACAATCACAACAACCCACACAACGCGCTGGGTGTCGGTCAGCGATGGATTGCGCAGGGCATCGATCAACGCCCAAACCCAAATGATAAGTCCGATCAGACCCATCAAAGCCACGATTAGAAGCATACCGATACCGAGTCCAGCCCCGGCGTCTGCATTTTGAGCCAACACTGAAATAGATTCCATGGGGATTTGACCTTAAGCAAGTGAAATTCATGTGGAGATCACGCCAATTTGCAAACTCAGCAATGCGTTCTGCTACAGCAATTTCTGCACCATTTACTTAACAAGCAGTTGATTGCACTTCTTAAGTTGAATTTGCTAAGTAAAAAAGTCGCAACCAGTGCGATCGGCTTTGGTGTGGTTGGCAAAGGTAACTGGGTGGTAGTCAAGTCGCTACAAAATTTTGTAGACGTAGTTTGTTTCGAATCCGGACCGCGACATGATTGGACTCGTGATACCGACGCAAGAGTAAAATTGAAAATCATTTGCGCACAAACTCGAGGAATTAATCATGAAAGCTTTTCAAGTTCAAACGGACGGCGGCGTCGATGCCATTCGACTTGTTGACTTACCCGAGCCGCATTACGGCAAAAGGGACGTCCTCATTAGGGTCCGAGCCGCTTCCCTGAATTACCGCGATCTAGGAGTAACGTCAGGCGGCTATTACCGAAACGACACACGCCCAGTCGTGGCACTGTCCGATGGTGCTGGGGAAGTGATCGCTGTTGGCACCGAAGTTACACGCTGGAAACCTGGTGATCGTGTCAGTCCAACTTTTGTACGCAATTGGATTGATGGCCAGCCCAATGACGCAATGCTTCGGACTTGCTTAGGCGGCGGGATCGATGGTGTTCTTGCGGAATTCATTGCAATTCCTGAACAATCATTAGTTGCCATTCCCGATTGTTTTACTTTTGCGGAAGCGGCAACAGTTCCCTGCGCGGCAGTGACCGTGTGGCACGCGCTATTCGAATCCGGGAATCTGAAACCGGGTGAAACGGTATTATTGCTGGGCACAGGCGGAGTTTCGATTTTCGCGCTACAGATGGCGAAAGCTGCAGGCGCTTCGGTGATCATAACATCATCGAGCGACGAAAAGTTACAGCTCGCAAAATCGCTTGGTGCAGATGAGGCTATCAACTATCAAGAACACCCGGATTGGAACAAAGAAGTACTGAGGTTGACCCATGGCGAGGGTGTTGATCATGTGGTGGAAGTTGGTGGACCAGGGACGCTAGAGCGTTCACTGAAATCAAGCAGAGTCGGCGGTTACATTCATTTGATAGGGGTGCTTGATTCCCCTTCGGCTAAGATCTCGCCGATGCTTGGAGTTTTCAATCTTCTCAAAATTCATGGCATCTATGTGGGGAGTCGAAGAATGCACGAGCAAACGATACGGTTTATGGAAAGAAAACAGATCAAACCAATAATTGATCAGACATTTCATTTTGATGATGCGATTGAAGCTTACCATTACTTTGCATCGCAGCGACATGTGGGGAAGGTCGTCATACAGTGGTAGGCAAAAGCGGGTTTTAGCTTAGGTGTCGGGAGTTTCCGGCTATCGTGCTCGTGCTCAGCGCAGCGGTGACCGTAATCGAATCCGCTTCAAGAACCGAAACGGTTGTGGATTCCAGTTGATTTTGTGGAAATCGGTTTTGGATGGAACTGTGGCTGGTTTGCTTCATACAATTAAGAAGAGGAAGATACGGAAACACAGAGACACTGAGGGCACAGAGAATAGAATCTTGCAGCTTAACGTTCAACCGCGATCGGAATGGGCAGGTTTGCCCCGTGCCCGCTTGTCGGGCATGAGCAGTAGTTTAAAAGGCTAGCATACTCCGCGCTTGCCTCAAGCTTTCCTCTTCCGCTTACATTCAAGTGGCAAGCGAACGGTCTCCCAATACGATTGTGCGTTACCGAGCGGTTTTTCAAAAACCAAGTGAACGAATCGATTTGCGATAACTCGATTAAAAAGAGCACCACGAAGGACACGAAGAGCACAAAGATTGCGTTCTCTGCACGACTGTGACAGCGATTTTGCTGGACAATCGACTTTGGCAAAAACATCCAGAATTTCTTTTACGGGAGGTTGAAGTCTCCCTAATTGATCGTGGTATCATCTTGACCATGGAAGACGTCACCCAAATTCTTGCGGAAATTGAGTCTGGAGATGCTTCGGCAACCGATAAACTGCTGCCATTGGTCTATGAAGAGCTGCGTCGACTTGCCGCTGCAAGGATGATTCACGAGCAACCCGACCATCCATTGCAGCCTACGGCTCTGGTGCATGAAGCGTACCTGAGACTGGTTAAATCGCATGATCAATCATGGAATAGCCGGGGGCATTTCTTTGCAGCTGCCGCTGAGGCCATGCGTCGCATTCTTGTCGAACAAGCCCGCAAGCGAAATCGACTAAGACATGGTGGGCATCAACAACGCATGGATCTGAATCCAGCAGAACTCGCTGCACCCGAAAAAGACCAGCAGCTTTTGGCCCTGACAGAAGCACTAGATCAATTGGCGGTGGAGGAACCGATCGTCGCCGAGGTTGTAAAGTTGCGTTACTTTGCTGGCCTGACCATCGAACAAACGGCCGAAGTTCTTGGGATTTCCGTCCGAACAGCAAATCGACATTGGCGTTACGCCAAAGCCAAGTTGTATCAAGACTTGCAATAATTTTTCTGCATCGCGTGGCACAAAACAACCTGCATCGTCGCACTGAATTACGAACAGTGTTGCGATTTAAAGCGTTTTAACGGTTGAAGCGAAATGAGTTTAAGCCCCAAAGATGTAAAGGCCATTTTTGACTCCGTCGTCGAGTTACCAACGCAAGCAGACCGAGAAGCAAAACTAATTGCTGCTTGCTCGGGTAACCCGGATCTCCAGGCCAAAGTTCAAGCACTGCTGAACGCGTTCGACCAAGCTGACAGCTTTCTTGAATCTCCACCACCCGGATTGATCCGCGCGCAAGCCAATCTCGAACCCACTGCTGAACTTTCACGCGATCGGCAGTTCCAACAAAAGGCCGGCAATCGCGTCGGCCCCTACAAACTACTCCAGCAAATAGGTGAAGGAGGCATGGGCACGGTCTATATGGCCGAGCAATCGAAGCCAGTTGAACGCCGCGTGGCGCTGAAAATCATCAAGCCCGGAATGGATTCAAAGCAGGTGATTGCTCGATTTGAGGCCGAACGCCAGGCACTGGCCATGATGGACCATCCGAATATCGCTAAGGTCTTGGACGCAGGCGAAACGGAAGGTGGGCATCCTTACTTCGTGATGGAACTTGTTAAAGGCGTACCGATTACCGAGTATTGCGATGAGCATCACTTGACCCCCAAGGAAAGGCTTGAACTCTTTCTTCCTGTTCTGTATGCGGTTCAGCACGCGCATCAAAAAGGCATCATCCATCGCGACCTAAAGCCTACGAATGTGCTTGTCGCCGAATACGACCATCAAGCCGTACCCAAGGTGATCGATTTTGGTGTCGCCAAAGCGACGCATCAGAAACTAACCGACAAGACGATGTTCACTCAATATGGACAATTGGTCGGAACCTTTGAATACATGAGTCCTGAGCAAGCCAAGCTCAATCAAATGGACATCGATACGCGGAGCGACATCTATTCGCTGGGTGTGTTGCTCTACGAGTTACTTACTGGCGATACCCCCCTCGATCGTTTACGACTTCGTTCAGCGGCTTTCGACGAACTGCTCCGTATCATTCGGGAAGAGGAGCCGCCGATGCCGAGTACACGACTCAGTACCAGCACATCGCTCCCTGCATTGTCAGCTAACCGCGGTATGGATTCAAAGAAGCTGAGCGCGCTTCTGCAAGGAGAACTCGATTGGATTGTGATGAAAGCTATCGACAAAGATCGGTCGAGGCGGTATGAATCGCCCAACTCATTTGCTGAAGATATCCAGCGTTACTTGAATCAAGAAGCCATCGCGGCTCGGCCCGCATCAACGGCCTACCGACTGAGGAAGTTTGCACGTCGCAATTTAGTCGCCGTCGTCTCTGGGGGCGCGATTGCGACCGCACTTTTGCTTGGAATCGTAGCTAGCACATGGATGGCTATACGAGAACACCAAGCCAAGTCGCTAGCACAAGAACTGGCAGCGGAAGCTGACACACAGTTCAATCGCGCAGTCAATGCGAAGGTCGAGGCGGAGAACGAGCGCAACGCTGCCGAAATGCTTAGTCGGGAATTGGCTCGTAAAAACGATGAATTGAAACAACAGAAGGATGCACAACGCAGAACCGCATACATTGGTCAAATGAAGCTGATCCAGAAAGCCTGGGACTTAAGCCAATTCGATCGCGTTGGAGAACTGCTCAATGCTACTCGTCCTGGACCCGGAGAATCGGACGTACGCGGTCCCGAATGGTTTTTCTGGCAACGCAAAATTCACCCCGAAGAAGACGCTGTCAGAGTGCTGGCCCATTCCAGGTCCAGCGCTTTTAGTCACGATGCTCGTTTGCTCGCCTACGTTGACTATGCGCAAAAGCCAAACTGCAAGATCGTTGTCCAAGACACCGGCACCGGCAAAGTCTTAATCCAAAAAGAAATACCTCAGCCTCCAATGACTCTAGCAGAACTTGTGCACGTTGACGATAACCGAATCGCTGTGGCGATGGTACCACGTCGTAACTCGCCTGGCTCTAAAGCAAGTACCGCAACCTTGTCGGTATTTCACAGGGACAGCATGGAACTTGCGATGACTGCCCAAGCCTTCTCTTACGAATCGGAGAATCCATTCTACTTTAGCCGAGATGGGGAACGAGTCGCCGCAGCGATCGAAGACTCGGTTGTTCAGGTCTGGGATTCCAATACGGGTGAATCCGTTGCTCAAGTGCCGGTGTCCGTCCCGCAGGATTTTTCACAAGTCGCACTCCTCATCGGGATCAATTCTGATGGAACCAAGTTAGCCATCCGGCCTAAGGCCAAGAGCAATTTCGAATCGCAACCGCTCGGCATTTCGATCGTGGAACCTTTAACCGGAGCGACGGTCGTGACACCGCCTGTTCGCGCTTCATTGCCATACTTCACACCGGATGGAATGCATGTTCTATGCAGTGACGGTCAGACCGTTTCGACGTTCGATACGGCTTCAGGACATAAGTTGCATTCCTTTGCGCACGCTGGCGCACTAGCCTCGAAAAATAGCAGTGCCATAAGTCCAAATGGCCGATGGCTCGCTCTGCAGTTCGAAGGTGGGTTTATGGGAACGAATCGATCTCGATCTAGGATCGAGATTGTCGATGCCGCGACGGGTGAGGTCGCAGATGTGATCAAAGGATACTCGGGATATGTTGCCAGTACCGCCTTTTCAGGCGACTCGTCTCAATTACTCACGGATCATCCCCAAGGAAAAGGAATTGTAAGGTGGCCTCTGCTAAGTCCATTCTCTAACGATTCAGAGAATGAAGACGAGCCGGTGTTAGCGTGGCGCACGATGAGTTCTGAAGAGGGAGGTCGTTGGCAGGCCCAAGTGAACGACATATCCGGTTTACCAATGACTGCCACGACAGATCCCGATCAGTTCTCCTATGCGATTGACTTAATCGACAACACAGGAGCGAATGACGTTCGCAGGCTTCCCGTTGCCAATCATCGTGTCATCAAAACGTTCAGTCCTGATGGTCGTTATCTCGTGACCATTTGTGTCAATCAGAAAGCGGAGCTCTCGAATGCGGGTGAGCTAAAGGTTTGGGAAACAAAAACCGGTAATAACGTTTTGTCTCTGCGACTGCAGACTCGTACCGCTCTCGCCCGCGGATCGGAGTTGAAAGTTCTCGGAATCGACTTGCGAAAGTACATCGCTTTTTCGCCAATCAATAGTCAGATCGCGATCGCTTTTCCAGCCAACGAACCAACTTTAAATTACCGAGGTCCAATGCAAGTTCGCATCTGGGATCTGGCTTCGGGAAACGAACTCACACCGCGCGATAAGGTCATCAGTGCTGAGCATCCGAGCCAGATTGCATTTAGTGCTAACGGAGAGAAATTGATTGTGCTCCGGGGGCGGCCAACTCAGCACTTGTCTGGTGGCATTGAGCGAATGAAGCTTCTGGCGTTTGATGTGAAAACCGGAAACGTAGGTTGGGAGCACGACATTCGTTCTTACTGCTCCGTTTGCACGCCGAATAATTCTTTAGTTGTTTCGATTGTTGATGAAGATGGAGCAACCCATGCCGTCGGGCATTCCACGGAAACAGGTATGGAAGTCTTTAGAAGGCCATGGAATTCTGACAAGAATCTTACTTTCGTTGCATCCGACGACCTCTTCACTCAAGTGGCATTAGTTAGTGCCGGCCGAACCTATATCATTGACGTTAATTCACCACAAGAACATTTGACGCTGGACGGTGAAAAAGTTCTCAACGTTTCCTTCAACGTAAAGCAAAATCGAATTATCACGAGTATTGGAGAATCACATTCTTTAACCGCAGAACGTACTGCTCGCTTGGCATTTGGTGAGCGTCCAAGAGGAATTGCAATATGGGATAGCCAATCAGGACAGGAACTTCTGACAGTTCGATTGCCGAGCGCGGTCAAAACTTGGTCAGCGCAATCCGCCTTGATCCAACAGAATCAGCAGGGAGTGCGACTCGGAGGACGGTTTTTTTGGAGCACTGCACCTCTCTCGGAAGAGACCGAAGCCAACGAATTGCTTGTCGCGGCAAGGTCTCTCTTGACTAATCCAAAACCGACGCTTGGAAGCCACGATCGGGCCATACATTTCCTGACGGAAGCCATTCGCCTCAATCCGAATCTTCCTGATGCGCGCAACCTGATGGCCTTAGGACATCTTCAGCGGGGAAGCCCAACGGAGGCGTTGAATGCCATGGGCGTTAATGGAAACGAATCCGAAACATCCGCTACAAGTTCCGCTGAGGAATTAACACTGCGAGCTGTCGAAAAGCATCTGAGTGGTCGACACGCCGAAGCCAGGCAGTTGATGGAGCAGGCGCAGAAAACTGCAAGTGAAAGCGAAGCGGTATGGCAATTGTTAATGCAACAAGCTAAAGAGCAATTGGGGATTCCGGCCGCTGAACAAAACGCACAATCGTGGATGGGGCATAAGTTCATGCCGCGTTCATTGAGGTCCGAGTTGACTTTGCCTTGCCTGGTCACCAAAGTCGAGAATGATCGTCTTTGGGTGGGCAAGGATACGATCAATTGTTCGGAAGTCGTCTCGCTCGTAGACTCGATCGAATACTACACGAGCCTGATTGAGAGCCATCCAAAGTCTGCAATTTGGTGGAATCACCGGGGAATCGCATACGAACGGCTAGGTGAATACGATAAAGCGATTGTGGACTACACGCAAGCCATTGAACTACGCAAGGATCCTGCATACTTTGCGAATCGCGGCTTTGTGTATCTCAGCGACAAGAAGTTGTATGAATTGGCAATGGCTGATTTCATACAGGCGATTGAAATAGATGAAAAGTACACTTCGGTCAACTCATGTATCATCTGCACTTTAAGACGAATGGGTAAGCCTGAAGAGGCACTCGTAAAAGCGGACGAAGCTATACGTTTAGATCGAATCTCAAAGATTGCAAGAAGTGGAAGCTACCATTGCGAACGCGCATACATACATGCTGTGTTAGGAAACGTCGATTCCATGCGCGCTGACTTTGAGAGTGCCATCCGCCTTGATCCGAACGATCACTACAATTGGCTAGCGAAGGCGTGGTTGTTGGCGACTTCTACCGTTGCCGAGCATCGTGATGGCAAGCAGGCCGTCGAAGCCGCGACGAAGGCCTGCGAATTGACTTTCTGGAAAGATGAAGACGCGCTCGAGCATCTCGCTGCCGCCTACGCCGAGTCGGGTGATTTTGCAACAGCGACTCAGTGGCAAGCCAAAGCGATTGAGTATGCTCCACCTGCGAGACGTCCCAAGTTCGAGTCCCGCCTCAAGCTTTTCTCGAGCAACACACCCGTCCGCGAATCACTTGCCCAGTAATCCGTCGATGAGTGAATGTTTTCATATCCCGACGCCCGCTCGGCATCGACTGGCTTAGCGAGAGCAAATTGGACAAAGCCGTCTTCAATGATCCAGTCATGGCTTGAAATCCACTTCGTCGTAACTAAGCACGATTTCCTGATCCTTAGTAAGTTCATTGCCGTCGGTCAGTTTGCAGAGAAAGCGATATTTGCCATGGGGAAGTGATGCAAAGGATTCGGTCGGCTCAGGAATTTGTTGTGTGATCGAATTCCGATCCAGCGAGCGGGCGTAGACGATTCCACGCGAGGGTACCGATAAAAAACGGACGATGGATACCTTGTTCGCCCTGGCAACTACTTGCCCAGACATGTCTGCGGTGTAAGCAAGGGTTTCACCTCGTTGCTCCAGCGCCATTCCGTAGAGCAACTGTGCACAAAACAAATTTCTCAAGTTTACATTGCGCACATGTCCATTTTTTTCACCAAGTCTCGTCGGCATCTGCAGCACTTCTTGGAAAGCTCTGGTCTCCATGACGCGAAACTCCAGTTTGCTCTCTCCTAGCGCCTCTACACCCGAATAACGATCAAGGCCCGTCTTAAGGTTTGCGTATGTCGCAAGTGTCTTTTGCTTATCCGGATCTTGATCTCGCCAGATCTGCGATTCCAAAGCATAAAAATAGGCAATGTCGGGACGTCGTTTGTATGCCTCGAAGTCTTGCACAAGTTCTCTTGGCTCTTGAGCACTGATGTCTGGGCAAAATGCTATGCTGACAAGGAGAAGGACTAAGAGGTTTCGCATGTCACTGGCTCCTGTGGTAATGACAATCCCTGAACAACTGCGCATACAACTAAGATAGCCGCGAAAAGCAAACTGAGTTCTTGCCCATACAAATGTTCGAGATAGATTTGGTGAGTAACGTCCACAACCACGCCCTTGGCACGGCTGGTGTAGTCGGCAACAACCATCTCGTTCAGATACAACATGTGATGGATGCAAGCAATCACGAGCAGCACGCTCGCAAGAACCATTTTCATAAGCTGGAATCCGTTTTTGCGAATCTGAATCTTATCGCCCTTTTCAAGCACCAAGACGCCCCAAATGCCTCCCAGAAATGCAACGGTCAATTGAAAAAGACTAGAGGAGAACTCAACGAGCTTCGGCATCTCAATTTCTCCTTTGGCCATCGCGACGCTACCAACGAAATCGGTTTCTGTCAGTTTGTCGTAAATGACTTCAAATACCGGCGGCAAGAGAAAAAAACAGCCGGAAATCGCGACCAGTTCCACGGCAACCAACATGAAGGCACCAAAGAATCGCATCGTGATGCGCCTATTGATCGGATCGGCCAAAGAATCTTAAGGACGAGGCTTTCCAGGAAAGCATTTTCAGGAAAATGGATCGAAGTGTCAAGCAATTTCAGTGATTGGCTGCGTAATCAAAGCTCCTGTATGCTTATTAATCAGAATGCAACCGTGGAAGGTGCGGGTGGCAGTTTGGTGTTACCGCTTGATCTGTCGATGATTTGCATGAGTGGCAAATTGTGGTCGCTCACACCTGGGAAGTTTACTTTATGCGCTGCTGAAGGAACGCTTGGTGTAGCAAACTAGTGAGCTAAACCGCGAACCAGAAACTCGCGTGCATGTTCCACTACGAGGTCAAACCGAGGCGGTGTGGCGCGAGCGACAACGCCATCCACGACGATCCCCAAATACTCGGAACGCATGGCATTTTCGAGTGCGAAAATGGCTGCAGCGTGTGGGTGCTGCTCTTCACCAAACGCTTCACCCCAATCCAAATCAAAAGGCCGATCGAACACAGAAAGCAGGATTTTCACAATCTCAAGCCGGTTTAGGTCCGTGGTGAAGAACGATAGATGCCTCGTTGCATAACTCACGACCAGCGGACTTGGGTCTTCGGCAATCAGCGTTTTCAGCTTTTCATAGACCTTCTCTGAAGCGAACACGACCCCATCGTCGATCGCTTGACATCGGACATATGGATCGGGATCGTCCAAAAAAGTCATCAGCACTTCTTCACGTTGCGACTTCCAGCACTTACAGATCCATCGCGCACAGCAAAGCCGCATGCGCACATCAGTCTCTTTCGTTCCCGCTAACACTTCATCGCGACGATCCACGAGTTGCTGGCCGATGTCTGCGAAGCGATCCTTACCACCGTCTTCATAAGGGGCCATGTAAATCAACCACGACCATTCCACTAGCAAGTAATACAGGTCGTAGTTCAATACCTCTCGGCGCTCTGGTAGTTGAAACGGCATGGGCTTAACCTGTGGTGAACAATGCAAGCCCAAGTATAACGACCGCAGCAAGTCTCGGGGCAATGGTTGTCGATTCCAATTGACTTAGTGGTAATCGATCGTAGATAGAGCTAGTGCAATATTCCGCGACAGACTGCTTTGTTTAGTGGTTGTGTAAGACCCTCCCCCGGCCTGGCGTGATAAAAAGATTGAAGTCGTCGCATTCAAACCCATTGCGCATTTTTCTTAAGCCGAGTTGATTTCGCTTGGTGGCCCGAAGGGTCTATCGTTCGTCCAGCCCAGGCCGGCGGCCTGGGTTTTCAGTGAGAGTGAAACATCATTCGGGGCAACGCCCCAACGATTCTTTTTGAACGAACCTTTGTTGTGCCCTACATCGAGTCCGCACCCCTTTTCTTTCTCAAAGAGTCCGCACCCCTTTTCTTCACATCGGGCGATATCCTCGCGCGAAGACACGAAAGACGCGAAGTCTGATTCTGCATCCTCTTATTTACTTCGCGATCTTAGCGGCTTCGCGCGTGGATGTCGCCCGATGGAGACAAATTGTGGATGGAACAATAGATAGTTTGCATCCCACAATCGAGAAGAGAAAGATACTGAAACACAGAGACACTGAGGGCACAGAGAATAGACTCTTGCAGTTTAACGTTCAACCGCGCTCGGAATGACCAGGTTTCCTCTCGCCAAATAAAAACTTCTAAGCGGCAACCATTGAAAGCGTTCCAGGGGCCGTAACTAACCTCGTGAACAGCAGCTCGCCGCTCGTCAGCTTATCTTGCTATGAGCTTGGCATTCTTTAAATCGCCAATATCAAAAACGGCTGCATTCACCGGTTGATTTACGCTTTCCCATTGAAGCGTAATGTCAACTTTCCTCTTATTCTGCGCGTTGGTATATCTAACAGGGACGGTAATGCCTTGCACGTCATCCCACTCAATAATCGTGGTTGTGTGTGGGTTGGCTTTCGAGGGGTCAGCGTCTTTTAAACAAGCGACTCCCTTGATCTCTTGAATTGTGGCAACCGTCGAACCCGCCTTTGTATTAACTTTGACCAGCAAGTAGTCTTGGCACTCTTTTCCGTCAATGGAAGGCATCGTCACAGTGGGGCACTGAATCGTGGTGAGTTCACCATCAGAAAGGTCCGTTCGGATGGTCCCACGTTTCATAAACCGCTGCATCCCAGAGATGATTGCCGGATAGTTATTGTGATTTATATTTCCCCAATCTGCACAACCGAACGCCAAGGGGTCCATTGTCAAAATACCTCCAAACGGCAAACCAGAAGTCTGTAATGGGCCTGTAAACTCTGTACGGCCGGTAAATGTATCCAAGCTAAACCAGCTGTTGGATCGTACGATAAGGACTTTGTCGCGCACTTGCTGAGATGAATACTTGCTGCATCCGATCGCGCGGTCAAAGGTGATCGACTGTTCGATTAATTTTTCAGATCCTGGAGCAGGGACAAGATGGACAGTTCCCGAGGTGATGCTATCAAGATGCAGTCGTATGCCTTCCAATATGGATGAAGGCGTTTCTGCAGCTACCGAGGAATGAAAGCCTAACAAAACCAACAGAAAGAGGTTCTTTAAGTTCATCTAAAAACTCCTTGAAGAACGGAGAGTCCATGGTCTGTGAAAAGACGGAATCTGAAAGCTTAAAAACACTATAGCGAAACGCCAATATCAATTGGCTAAACTCCAATCCAGTTGTCATATACCGTATTGCTTGCGGCAATCTTCTGGCGCAAGTGGTCCGGGTTCCCTCGAATCAATCCGGCCTGGTGCAATCGCTCGATATATTCCGTCGCGCTCATAGCCATGTCAAAGGCCATCCTCTCGGCCTTGTGTCGATCGGTGAGCCGTCCTCATTCTCGATAGGGTCGGGGAGCGTCGCGATCTGGTCGAAGTGCGATTTGTTGCACTCGGCAGCCGCAGGTGCACTGAGAGAAGTTATTCGGCGCTATCGCCATCGGGTAAGAGCATGTTGGACCTTTGGCACTGTCAATTTTCTAGTGGCGACAGAATGGCGACAGTTAAGAAACCAGATTACCCCGAATTCTTCTCAAGCTGTTGTTTTCTTAGTGGGCGATACAGGACTCGAACCTGTGACCTCTGCCGTGTGAAAGCAGCGCTCTAACCAACTGAGCTAATCGCCCGCGTTTCAGGCTTAAGATACTATCCCGCGCGTTGGGCTTTGGCAAGAAGCCCCTTTTGCCTTTCAATTTGCCAGGAAAATCGAGATCTGAAGCACAGTCGCGATGCTGACCCATGCCAAATACGGCAGCTGTGCCACAGCCACCCACCGCGCATGGGGCCAGATCCATAGAATCATCCAAACGATCGTCACCCACACAATCGCTATGTCAAGCGTCGCCAAAGCCAAGTTACGCAGACCGAACTGGATCGGCGTAAAACAAAGGTTGGCGACCAGATTGATCGCAAACGGTATCGCCACCCGCTTCGGCAACTTGTCTCGCACACTCTGAACGAACACGTATCCAAACGTCGCGACAATAACGGGATAAAGGATCTGCCAGATCAATCCAATGGTCGCCGGTTTGGGTGTCCAATCCGGTTTCACTAACGAGTTGTACCATTCCATCCAATCCATCACTTTTCCCTTTGTTTGCCCACTTCATCCCATACTAGTCTTGGCATGCGTCAATCGCTTGCCCTTTAACCGCCCTCGCTTTGCCCGGTTTAACATTTGGCTTCGATGCCACACGACAATCATCGCTTAGCTACAATCGATGTCGCTTTCCCAGCGGTTCAACTTTTCGGAAACTTCGGCTCGCGGAATTCTATCTTATGCTGCTTCAAAACCAAATCACTAGGCGGATTCAAATCGTCGCTTTGTTAATGAGTTTGGCAAACAGCCATCATCTGATGAGTCAATCTCCGCAGCCTAAGGAGTTTCAATATGACTCACAAGACATCAAAATCCGCATGCCGAGTCCTGACGCGCCTCGAGTCAAAGCGTTCGGAGAAGCTTCGATTCGCGCTGCGGCAAAGTATTTAGATGATGGCGCAGTCGCTTGGACTCGTGAACGCAAATGTGTTGCCTGTCATACGACCGGCGAATATCTGCTCACGCGTCCCATGTTGACTCCGTTGTTTGGGCCTCCGCAAGTGGCAGTGATTGAAGAGTTTCGCGGTGGTGTTCAAGACAAATTACCGGCATCGAAACAGAATGGAGATGTCACTTACTATGCTCAAAATGAAAGAGCCGTGTGGCGTACAGCGGCACTTGTCCAGTGGGATAAACATGTGACGGGAACCCTATCTTCGCTTACCGAAAGAGCGCTCGAAAACATGTTACAGCAGCAGTCGACGCACGGCGGGTATCATCATGGAAACGCCGAAGTCGAGATTCCTTATGTCACGACCGACTTTGAGTTATCGCTGCATGCCTGGAGCGCGGTAAATGAAGCTCCGGGCTGGCTGGCTGGAGTGAACGATGCTGAGTTGCGCGGCCGGGTGGAGCGACTTAAGCAATTTCTACTTACCGCGTCGATGCGGCATGATTACGATCGCGTCATTCGTTTGAGGTTGTTGCGATGGTCACCCGACCTGGTGACGGATACTGATCGTGAAGAGGCGCTTGACTTATTGACGAAGCTTCAACATGCCGATGGTGGCTGGAGCACACGCGATTTCTCGGACACGCGAAATTGGCGAGCGCCCATGAGCGAAAAAGTGATTCGGTTGATTGAAGGCTTACCGGATGCTGCGAATCCTGAAAGTGATCCGTACATGACGGCCCTTGCAGTTCTGCTTTATCGTGACGCAGGGGTCGCGAAAGACGATCAGCGAATCAAACGCGGGATAGACTGGCTGAAACGAGAGCAGCGTGAAGGGGGATACTGGTGGATGCACTCGCTATACCGTGGCAACTACCATTTCACAACGTACATCTCGACGGCCAAAGCGATTGAAGCGTTGGCGTCATGCCAAGCGTTACCGGATTTAAAAAACGAGGAAAAATAAGCGGATGGGAAGGGATTCGAACCCCCGGAGCACTTTCGCGCTCAGCGGTTTTCAAGACCGCCGCCTTAGACCACTCGGCCACCCATCCTGAACGGGGCGGATTATACGGAACGCTTCGCGTTTTGACCAGAGCGGCACGCTAGAGTTACTGCCTTGGGCGACCCGAAGCCGAGGGTCGGTTTTCCTTTCGTTCTACAAGGTACGACTTGGGTTGCCGTACGACTGGGAAGGATTGCCGGGCTGTGAGCACTAAATCGATTGTAAAGAACAAGCGATCTAACGCGATGGCGGCATTACGCTGGTGCGAATCAAAACCAATGGTATGCCTGTTTCGAACAAGGTCTCTGAATCCGCATGATCACGGAAGAAATTTGCGAGGGTTTCTGGTGATCCGTTCAATCTGACTTTGGTTTCCCCGATGGTGTTCTCAGTGAGGGTTCCGGGGAACGCGCCGGGGTGCGCCAAGAACCAGTTTTTGTTTAACGGTTCGACAACGATCCGATCTTCGGTTACGTGTAACCGGGCCAATTGAAATTGTCCTGTTGAGTTCCCTTGTTGATCGGTTTCGAGAAGCGAAGCGAATAGAGTGTTGTTGAGCTTGAACACGTGGATCGGAGAAGTCATTGGTTCATTGGCCGTTTCATCTTCTCTCATCACGTACTTACCATTCAACGCGTCACCGGCCATAGCAATGGAGATGTTTTGGCTTGGATCAAATTCGTCCTTAAATCGAAACGTTCCAACGATCTTAGGTTCATGATGAAGGTATGCTTCGGGGAGTTCGTTGTCGCTGATCGGTAAACAACCGCATACAAGTGGCAGGGTACTGAACAAAACGTTTAGAAATAAGCGGTTCACAATAGTCTTCCTTGCAGCAAGGCCGAGGGTTGAGTTTACGCGATTCCGTGGGCGCGTCGGCCTTTAAAGCGTTGTGGCAAAGGAAGTGTTACAAGAAATTTGTTGCCAAAAAATCGGAGCAAATTGAGGCTTATTTGCTCACAACGCCGACTTCGAAGCCTCACGTAATCGCTCGAGAGTTGCAGCGGAAGGGAATTCGTCAACGAGATACCTTACCGGATAAAAATCCTGTTCTTTCATTAAGGAGCCAACAATCTTCTGCGCATCGCTCCATCGCACCATGATGTTTTCTTGTTTGGCGGTTAGGAAGGCTATCAAATCGGTTTGCGGTAGGTAGGCCTTTACGTTTTCACTCCAAACGCAATACGAGATAAGCTTGCTTTCATTGGTGTTCACCCCAGTGTAAGTTGCGATGAAAACATCCTGAATGACGCGTTCGAGCATTTCTTTTTGATCCGCATACAGCCCCCCAATGAACTGAGTTTGCAATAGCTCAAGTCTCGATCGTAACGGATGAGTTTCTGGCGGAATCCAGTCCTCCCAATCATCATCGCGGTACACCATAGGCAAGGGGCTTAACGGACGCGGTTCCTCTGCATTGATCTTTTCGATCATCTGAAGCAAAACCGTCATAGCGGCTTCGTCTTCACTTCCTGCAACCAATGCAATATCCCGTGTCGGCACGGCAGCGATCAGTTCACCTTTCACGTCGAGATGGTGCACGAGGCTGCCAAGGATGCGCGACGAGTCATAATTGTCCCCGCATGCGAAACAATAACATCCCTCACCAACTTGCGCGTACTGGGTCGTATGCTCGTCGAGGTTTCTCTTTGCATCCTCGAACGCTTCGTAGTAACTAATCCCCCAGTTCTTCAAATCTTCGTTTGAAAGGGATCGCATCGCTCTCTCTTCGTCCAGAACCAACGAACGGCTGAGGTGCGAGCCAAGTGGATAAAGGGGAATGTCAAACTTTGCATCGCCACTGAGCCGTTCACGTAACTCAATTTCTGCGAACGCAAAGCGAGACCAAATCTTTGGGCGAATCCGCGATTTGACTTCGGAGTAATCACTCGGTAACTCAGGACGCGCGTTGGGTGAGAACACATTCGCCAGACGAACCAGATGGGATTTGCGCTCTGACGCAGGTAGTTTGAGGTACTCGTTGTAAACATTGACAAGATTTAAGCGAAACTCAGGACCTTGCGTAGTGACTAAAGAATGCGTCGCAGCGTCGTAAGTCATCTGTCTCAAATCGCCACCTTCGCGCATCACTCTTTGGAGTTGCTTGGCGAATTGAGCTTCAGTCGGATTCCGTGATAGCCAGGAAAAGAAACCCATAGAAGCCTTTCAGGAATTGAAGTTCCGCTCATTTTACGGAAGAGCAAAGTCGCCTGCAATTAATTTGTCAGGCAGGATCTTCGAGAACTCCTTCACGGTCTCGTAGCTTGAGAAATTCAAGTACGAACTCCTCAAGCGACAAGTAAGGGGCTTGTCCACTCAAGAATGATATGACTTCAAACTCATCTTCGCTTACTACGGCAGAGAGTAGGAGCGAATGAAACCCTTGAAAGTTACCAGAGTGGTTACGCACAAACAGCACAATACATTTGAACATGCCAACCAACTGTAGGAGATTCGGTTCGGGCCGTTGCGGTACAGTTTTTGACCAGGCGCGTAATGCTTCCTGACCTCTGAGAACCTTGCCTTCTGATTCAACCGAAAAACGTTCGGAGAGTCGAGAGAAATCTTGCAACAACATAATCAGCTTGCGATCAAAGTCTTGCTGTTCGATAGATTTCGCTAACCGGGTCTGGCCTTTCGAGATTTCATTAAAGAGCTGGTATTGATACCAGAGCAACGGCATTAGAAACAGCATCGCCACCGTCATGAAAGTGGCAGTAATGAATCCATAAGTATCCAGGTAGAGCGGACTTTCTCCTGCTGAAATGTGAGGCGTCTTCAATAAATCCTTGAGTTGCGGGGCAAGCATGAATGTCGCAACTATTATTGCGATACCTAAAAGCAGAATGAACAATGCGACAACATTCTTGAGATTGAACATGCCGTGCCCTTTTTAAGTGTTTGCGAGTCGTGGCTATCCATTCGTATGCGATTTTGGAGGCGTATGCAATTCGGTGGATGTGAAAAAGTGTAAGGTTTAGCGCGCTCGTTTCGCACATTGACTCCTCGCCGCTTACGGGTTTTTTGATGTTGCGCGTTTTGAAGTATCTTCGTGCTCTTGCTCAATGAAATGGTGCTCGTAATCGTAATCGTAATCGAAACCGATACGCGTATCTTTGTTTAGTGGTTATGTAAGACCCTCCCCGGCCGCTACGGCGTCCGACCCTCCCGCAAGCGGGCGGGTGGCTCACGGAGGGAAAGGATTAGATTTCGATATCTGCCCAAAGGGGAAGATGGTCCGAAGCGACGCGAGTTAGCGAAGTGCGTGGCACATCAACTTTTGAGACCTTCAAATCCTGTGTAACGAAGATGTGATCAATTCGATTGAATGGGGTAACGCTGATCCATGTAGGGCGCGGCCGATGGTTGTTAACCAACTGCTGGGCATCTGCGTATCGATTGCGAAACAATCGATATACCTGGGATTTGGGTCTGGCATTAAAGTCCCCGCAAACAATCGTAGGAGTCTTAATGTCAGGGTTACCGAGCCAGTCATCGCCAAGCAATGCGGTTGCTTGTGCATACTGCTCATGCCGATTCAATCCCAGGTGAGTATTGAGGAACTGAATGGTTTGGTCGCCGCAAAGCAGTTCAACCCAGATCGCACCACGAGGCTCCAATCGTGGTCGTTTGCCGTTGCCTGGTAACAACGCAGACTTCACCAACCGCATCGGCACGCGACTTAAAATCGCGTGGCCATAGAGCTCTTCTTCGAATCTCACAGCGGGATGAAAGAAATGATCCATGGCGAGCATTTCACCGAGTAGTTTGATCTGGTCTACGCTGCCAGTCCTGCGTCGCATCACATCAAGTTCCTGAAGCGCGATCACATCCGCACCGCTTTGTTCAATCACGCGCGCAATACGACGAAGTGAAATTTGGTCATCCATCCCAATGCATGCATGTACGTTGTATGTCATTACACGCAGCTTGCGTTGCTCCGGTGACCAAATGTTGTAGTTGCGCTCAGTGATCGGAGTTGTTCCCAAAGCATGCAGCACCGCAGTGCGCAATGTCTCGGGACGCAGATAATTCGTGCTGCTTGCTGGTAACGCTGTATCGGCAGGCAATAAACAGAACGCATTGGTTTCCGTTTTGCCAGGTCCGCCATGCGCTCCAACTTCGAGTGCGAAAGTGATCGGAGTTTGACCAGGTTGATAACCGAAAAACACGATATCCCCTGCGTCAACATGATGGCAAATCGCCACTAAATCCTGTGCCGCTTCCTCCAAGAACGGATGATCCGAACCCAACACCTCGCTCGCTTGATCCGGTAAAAGAAATGTTCCTTTCCCCGTTTCTGCAACAGCTTGAAGTCCTTCAGGCGAACTGCGAAAGAATTGACCATCTTGAAGGGGATAGGCGACGAGCGGCACTTGGGCTTCATCCACCATAGCCCGCGCAATCTGAGGTACCTTCTTACGAAGCTCATCGCGGCTTAAGTAAACATGTCCAACGGGACCGATTGCGATAACCATCACTTCGTTTTCATCTGACCCAACCGGCGCATCGGTTCGTTCACGAAACGCACCCGAGGGCCAACGGAGCCAGCGACTTGATCCCAACCAGCGGGATCTCCCTTCGCGAGAATCCCCTTGGATGACACGAATTGGAAACTTCTCACCCGTTTGTTTCAATAAAACTTCTTCAACAGCAGCTTGTATCGTTCGTCCTGACGTTTCGATGTATGAACGGCATTTTTCTTGACCGTGATCAGCGTATACCCAGATGTCATAGTCACGGCGCGAAGAACGTCGTGCCCCTTTCCACATTTGTTTGATAGCTCGGTCCACTCCCTTCAAGACCCAATGTGCAAATTGCGAACTCGGACCGCGCTGATGGGAGTGTTCGTCGTATCCAAGTAGATTAACGTGAATGATCGGTACGCCGCGCGCGGCATCGATCAAGGCTCCGTTGGTAGCCAATTCGCGCAGTGTAATGGCGACCGCGACACGACTGAGAATGAACTTCAGTTCGCGGAAAACATCGCGGCCTCGTAGTGTTCCATGGACTACGTCGGCGAGCGCTACCACAACCTCGATAAGTATCAGCGCGATCACTCTTATGAGCGCTGCGCTATGCCAAATCGCGACACTCAGTAATCGCCACGGATTGACCGCTTTCCAAATCGCCGATAGGCCAGCGTCGACGGCACAATATTGCGAATCGACTGCTCCTCCGGCATAGATATCACAGTACGCACTTCCTTCGCTCAAGATTCCAACGTTCGCTTCACTCAATCGAGCTTGCACTTTCAACGCTGGCTCAGGATGAAACATGCGTACGAGTTCACCTGTTTCGTGATCGCGATACGCGAATGCGGGCACCGCCGTTCTCACACCGTAGAACAGTTCTCCTTGGACGGCGGGTGTTGTGGAAGGGAGGCCAGAATAAAAATCGTGAAGACGATAACCTTCACGCGACAACAATCGCTGTGTGAAAGGCATCTGTCCATGCTTTAAGCCGCGTTCGAGTTCAAGGCGCGATAAACCATCGATTTGAATCAGCAGTAAACCAGGATCCGTGGAGGCACCTTCCGCTTTGGGAAGTTTCAACCAACGTGCGACCCATTCACTGCGACTAAACCAGCGTCGGATGGCGCGCAGTCGTGCAGACCATCGTGTCATCATCTTACGATAACGATTCCTCAGGCAGTTTACCGAACAAAGCGTCGCTCACCGCAACGCCGAGGCCTGCCCACAATCTCCACTCTTCTTCGATGAGTCGCATGGCGCTAGCCCAAGTGGAATCATCGGCTGGGGCGCCTCGATGTCCCGCAGCAATCATTTGCGAGTAAATGGCAAGCACTTTATCGGCACAAACCGGCATCGCAAACTCACGCGCAGTGCGCCGCGCCGCCAAGCGATACTTCACGCGTTCCGCAGATGGCGTTTTATAGAACCTTGTCAGAGCGGCAGCGAAGTCATGATCCGTTGCCGTGTCAGGCAGAAGGTATCCATTGACACCATCTTTGACAACTTCGCGAGCGCCAGGTGCGTCGAGTGCAATGACCGGAGCACCTGCCGTCATCGCTTCTGCTAGTACCATGCCCTGCGTTTCACTCTTTGAAGCAAACGCAAAAAGGTTCATTGCTCGATAGGCATCTGCCAAGTCGGTACCATCCAAAGGACCCGTCAGTCTTAACCGCTCTTCCACTCCCGCTTCGGCGCACACGCTTTGGATCGCTTCCTTAGCAGGGCCACAACCCACTACCAAGAAATAAACTTGCGGAAACTCATGCATGAATTTTGCAACGGCTTGGGCCATGAACGGCAAGTTTTTTTCTTCGGCAAGTCTACCCACATGTCCAACAACAAAACCGCGTTGGGGAATGCGATGTTTTCGACGCGCTCGATTGCCGTTTCCGCGCGCAAAGCGTGCGTTATCAATGCCGGTTGGAATCGAATGGATTCGTGTCATCACACCGCGTTCGCGAAGAATCTCCGCAATGCTTTCACTCGGTGCGATGACTTGATCGCATAGATTCGCGTATTCCGTTGCCAATCGAATGGCAAAACGCTTCATCGCTGGCGAATCGCCAGGAACGTAGTGAGTGTATTGCTCATACATCGTGTGATGCGTAAACACGATGGGAATGTTCCACTGAGCCGCGACCCTAAGAGCTGTTTCGCCAAGAAGAAATGGATGGTGCGAATGCACGATCTGGGGTTTGAATTCATCAATGCTAGCGGTCAGCATTCCCGGGATCGGGAGCCGAACCGAGAAGTCGCTGCCATTAAAGTTCTGAATGGCCGGGACTCGAACCACACCAGGTTCAACTTCGGGTGCTCCATCGAATGTCGGAGCAACGACCAGTACCTGATGGCCTTTAGCGCGAAAAGCTTCGGTAAACCAGCATACCGATCGGGCAACACCCCCCAGCATTGGAAGGAAGGTGTTGGTCATCATCAAGATGTTCATTGCAGCACGCCTCTTAGTTGCGAAAAAAATCGCCAAATCTGCGTGCTTGCAAATGTTATGCCTGGAGGTAAGGAGTAAGGAAAGAGGCGTGAGGCGTGAGGGATGAGGAGTGAGTCAGATCACTCCCCACTTGCTTACTCCTTACTACTTACCGCTTATCGCTTTTTGAACAACGGTCCGCCGTAACGGCTGGTTGAACCGAGTTCTTCTTCGATACGCAGGAGTTGGTTGTACTTCGCCATGCGATCGCTGCGGCTTGCGGAACCGGTTTTGATCTGACCCATGTTGAGTGCAACGGCCAAGTCAGCGATGGTGGAGTCTTCGGTTTCACCGCTGCGATGACTGCTGATCGCGGTGTAGCCGTTGCGCCCAGCGAGTTGAATGGCATCGATGGTTTCGGTGAGCGAACCGATTTGATTCACTTTGATCAAGATGCTATTGGCAATGCCTTGATCGATACCGCGTTGCAAACGTTCGGTATTGGTCACGAACAAGTCATCACCGACCAATTGAACGCGCTTGCCGAGTTTATCCGTGAGCAGCTTCCAGCTATCCCAGTCATCTTCAGCACAACCATCTTCGATCGAGCAAATGGGATACTTGTCGCACCATTTGACAAGGAAGTCGACCATTTCGGCACCGGAGAGTTGTTTGCCATCGATCGTGTACTTCTTGGTTTTCTCGTCGTAGAACTCGGTGCTTGCCACATCGAGTGCAATCCAAATTTGTTCGCCTGGGCGGTATCCGGCCGCTTCGATCGCTTGCAAAATTAAATCGAGTGCTTCTTGGTTGCTGCCGAGGTCTGGAGCGAAACCACCTTCGTCTCCGACCGCCGTATTCAGTTTCTTGCTTGCGAGCACTTTCTTGAGATGGTGGAAGATTTCGGTGCCGGCACGAAGCGCGTCGGAGAAACGATCGAAGCCCAGAGGCATCACCATGAAACTCTTGCACATCGACCGAATTGTCGGCATGTTGGCCACCGTTGACGATGTTCATCATGGGAGCAGGCAAGACGTGTGCGCCGACGCCGCCGAGGTAACGATAGAGCGATTGTTGGGTGAACTGGGCGGCCGCGCGAGCGGTTGCGAGGGACACACCGAGGATGGCATTGGCACCAAGGTTCTTTTTATTGGGGGTGCCATCGAGATCGATCATGGTCATGTCGACCGCGCGTTGATCTAGCGCGTCCATGCCTTCGAGCGCATCGGCAATTTTGGAGTTGACGTTGTCAACCGCCTTGGTGACCCCCTTACCCAAGAACTGCGATTTGTCGCCATCGCGCAATTCCCCAAGCTTCGTGGGCGCCGGTGCTGGCACCGCTGGGAACTGCCGCTCGGCCTGTGCTCCCATCGAGCAGAGAGACTTCGACTTCGACCGTAGGATTACCACGGCTATCGAGGATTTGACGGGCATGGATGGATTCGATCAGGCTCATAGGAACGCGAGATTTGAGGAAAGGGGAAGAAAATCCGTGGCGACGCCTAGTCGTCAGCGGTCGATTTGTGCGACATTGTGGCGAAAGTCACGCGAATTGAATAGGCGTCAAACCCCCTGCCCTGCACGCTCACCGAGGAATCGGCTTACGTTATGTTTACGGGCCTTGTCGAACATTTAGGCCATGTCGCTCTGCGGATCGACCAGCCCCCTGGCTGCCGTCTGGAGATCGCCGCAGGGAAAATTGCGGAAGGGGTCGCGATCGGGGACAGCATTGCCATCAACGGCTGTTGCCTGACGGTGATCGGGATTGACGGCGAGCGTTTGGCATTCGAGGCCGGAGCGGAAACTTTAGCACGCACCAACCTCGGAGAGTTGCAACAGGGATCGCCGGTGAATCTCGAGCGGAGTTTGCGCGTTGGTGACCGCATGGGAGGGCACTTTGTAACGGGGCATATCGATGCGGTCGGGGTGTTGGCGAAGCGAAGTGATACGCCTCCATGGGCAGAATTATGGTTTCAAGTGCCTGCCGGTTTAACGAAACAGATGGCATCAAAGGGAAGCATCGCCATCGATGGAGTTAGTTTGACGTTAGTCGATGTAACCCAAGATGCGTTTAGCGTTATGTTGATACCGCACACTTTGTCCGTCACGCGTTTGGGCACATTAGCGGTTGGAGATACAGTGAATCTCGAAACCGATGTTTTAGCAAAGTACGTCGCACAACAACTTCAAGCATGTCCTCAAGACAAACCTATTCATACTTAGCCGAACGTTTTGCACGTGCAGGGCTTAAACCGCTCACACGTTACGGACAAAACTTCTTGATCGACCTTAATCTCGTCGATCTCATTGCGCGCTCTGCGGAACTCACGCCTCAAGATGTGGTCTTAGAGGTCGGCACCGGGACGGGCTCTTTGACTTCGAGATTGTCTCAGTACGCCGGCTGGGTTGTGACGGTCGAAGTGGATGAGGGGATGTATCGGTTGGCCGGTGAAGAGCTCAAAGATCGTCCGAATGTAACGCGGCTGCATGTCGATGCGTTGAAAAACAAAAACCGGCTTTCACCTGTGGTGTTGGATGCGATCGCGGCGGCGAGAAGTCAAGTAGCCAATGCGAAATTCAAGTTGGTTGCCAATCTGCCATACAATGTTGCGACACCGATCATGAGCAACTTGTTACTGATCGATACACCTCCAGATGCGATGGTCGTTACGATCCAAAAAGAGCTGGCGGATCGAATTGCGGCCAAGTCGAATACGCGAGACTACAGTGCATTAAGCATCTGGATTCAGTCACAGTGCCAAGTGGAACATGTGCGTACGCTACCACCGAGCGTGTTTTGGCCGCAGCCAAAAGTGACTTCTGCGATCATCAAGATCGTGCGAGATGCGGAGAAGCGTTCTCGCATTGATGATTTGAACTACTTTCATGAGACGGTGCGTGCATTGTTCTTCCATCGTCGCAAATATTTACGCGCGGTTGTGGTGAGTGCGATGCGCGAACAGTTGAACAAAGATGAAGTTGATCATGTGTTGGCTGCACATGGGTTTACCCCTTCGGATCGCGTTGAGCAACTGAATGTGGAGCGAATCATTGAACTTGTGAATACGCTTGGGCGGGTGGCGCGAGAAAAAGGCTCATCATAGCGTATCAAGCATCCGAGGTTCTTAAGGTGAAGTTGGAAAGAAAAGGGGCACGCGCTTGACAAGCCTTGCGGCGGTCCTGATACTCACATGCGTCGGACTTACGGAGCGACCGGGCTTTGGCTCGTGATAAGCGATGGACCGCAGAATTGGCGGCGATTCGATACACGTGCCTGCCTTACTTTTCGCTACGGAGGTCGTCAGCGGTGCCCCGATCGATTCTCGATGCAATCCGACAAGGGAATTGGGATTTCGAGCCAGAGCCATGCGAGAGTCGCGGTTATCATGCGACAAACGCAATGCCTGGAAGCGACGAGAAATTGCAAGTGCTATGCGATCGAGTACGGCGTGGTTTGCCGTTGTGGCATCCAGGAGATCGACGTTGGGCAATGGATGTCGAAATCGAAGACGGCGAATTTTAGTTCATTGACATAAGTTGGAAGAGAACCATGCCACGGATCGAAACGGCAGTCAATCATTCACTAGGTGCCGAGGAAGCCAAACGGCGCTTGGATGATCTAATGAACCTCATTCGCCGCGACTACAGTGACATGGTCAGTGATCTCAAAGGGGGTTGGGAAGGAGATACGCTCACTGTTTCCTTCCGTGCTTACGGTTTCAATATCTCATCGGATGTAAAAGCCGAACCGAGTCGAGTGGCTGTACGTGGTGAGATCCCCTTCGCCGCAATCGCCTTCAAAGGCAAGATCCAGCAAACGATTGTTAGCAAGCTGGAAGAGATCCTCGCGTAGTCTTTAACGCAGGCCGAGGCGGTCACTTTGCGAACTCGCAGCGATCGAGTCCACATGGTATCGGTGGCATTGAACGCAGCGTTCACCAGCTGCGCTACGCGTATGGCAGGATACACATGCAGCTTTAGTCAACGCACTGAATTCGTGCTCAAGTATGTTTGAGGTGAGTTCACTCTCGCGCAGCGGGGCTGGGTTAATGTGATGGCAGTGCTGGCAGTCTTTGAGTTCGGGCTGATGCATGTGCGGGCGATGTGAGAACTTAGTAAACCCTCGCGGTTTTTGGTCACTTGAGATGACGCGCCAACTCCATGTATCACCATGCTGGCTCGGTGCATGGCATTTCAAGCAACTCTGTACTGCTCCAGACTGGTGAAGCTCATCACGGATTGAAGCAGATTGCTCGTTGGACTTTAAATCCAAACTAAGCACCATTTCGACAAGTGCTTGCAATCGCTGATCTGCATGACCTGTTGGTCGATACCGCAGCGTTAGTGTTTCATCGTTGCGAAGCCAGCCGCCACCGCTTAATTGCTTTTCAAGGTCGAATTTGCTCGCAGAGGGTTTAAGCGGAGTCGATGCTAAAGGGTCATCTTGCAACGGATTTTCCGTTGGGGCTAGTAGTGGATCATTCGAATCTAGTGTGATGGGAATTAGATCATCGCTGAACTGCATTTGGCGGATGTTGGATGACTTGGCAACTTGCTGTGGGAGTTGCCAAGGTGCGGCAAGTAATAGCTGTGCAGGAAAGGTTGCCGAGATTGCTTGAGCTTGAGATGTCTTGATGCCTCGCGCTTCGAGCTTGGCAATGATGGCAGGTTGTCCTTGGTTCGCCATGATCCCAGCCAGATCAACGACTTCATTCATGAGGGTGATTGTTTGTGGGCCATCAAGCTTTGCCGATTTCGAGCTGCTCGCAAGGATCGCGTGTTGTTCGGTCATCATTAACCGCATCAGCGGTGGAAGCTTTAATTCGTCGAAGCCCTGAGCGGCATCAGGCCAAATGGGAATTGCTTCCGAAGCTACTCCTGATTGTTTTAGACGATCCAAATCGATCGAAGGGAATTGCAATAACGTAAAGCCTTCGGCGGATTGTTCCCGCATGCTGGCATCGTGGCAGTGTGCACAGCCCTGTTCAAAACTCACCGCACGTGATAACTCGCCGCGCGAGTTCAACTCATGGCAGACACGACAATCCCACTGAGTCTGTTTGGTTCCAAAATGTTTTTGCGCATGGGTTCGATGATCAAAATGAATTTGCCCTCCATGCCCATAAGGCCACTGTTTCCATTCAGGATGTCCTCGCGTGAACGAAGTGAACGCTTGGGCGTGACAAGTTTGGCACTGTGCATCCTTTAAATTTGTAAATGAGGAGTTGTCACCATGATGTTCACGGTGACAACTGGCACATGCCAAATCATCGATCGCTTGACGAGGAATCATCCAAGGACGTTGGTTCGTAGGAGACTCATTGATTCGCTCGGTAATGGATATGAGCTGTTCTGCGGGAAGTCCATGAGGTGATCGAGCCGTATTACGTGGCATCAAAGTGTGGTGACAATTCATGCATAGATCAGTTTGAGTAACACCTTCATGCGCGGGAACATTTGCTGAATTAAACCAACTTGAGACCGAGTTCTTGGCACCTGGGTGGCAAGCAGCGCAACGGTCATTTGCCAACGCAGAACCTAGGATTTGTCGATGGCTGTGGCTGAGTGGCCCGGCTGCGAAGAACTCAGTTCCACGCGGCCAGAAACATAGTCCTACTAGACTAATCACGCTCAGGGCGATCGAAGCACGCATGGCACGAGACCATTGCGCAGCCGTCGTTCGACGCGGTTTGCAGGCGGTGGTAACAAGACCGCATACGCCTTCGAGTGTCGGGCCTGAATCGCAGGGACCACCCAAGCAAGCAGGTCGACCACAACGTACACGATTGCCATCTTTAATAGGTTGGCAACCACCTAAAGCACCTTGGCATTCGCCGTGAGGCGACGGACCACTTGCGCAAGCACAGCCATGAGCAGCGTGTCCGCAGACCCATTGATCATTCGGACGATCATCCCCAGGGGGACGCGGCAATTGATTCTGTCGTCCAGCCACAGGTGGTTAGTCTCCCAGCATTCGTAAAGCAAGGACCACGTGCGACGTCATCAAAGCGATCAACCAAATGGTTAACAGTGCATGCACTGCGCGCCAAGTTCTTAGGCGCAGCTGTAACGCATGATGATAATCAACATCATCTCGTTGACGGATAAGAGCTGCGACTTCCCCTGCGACGTTCTTTAGTTCGGGAGACAAATAACGATAGAGTTCTGTTAAGCCTTGTAGGCGATGGCGACGCCGTTCGCTCGTTGGCCATAGCATGTACAAGAACGCGGGGGGCTTCGCAAAACTTCGTTGCAATCGCTGCGTGTAATAGTCGGCGAGCACATGACGGTCAGCGGTTTCCGGTAGGCTTCCAATCAAGTGTTCAGCACGCGCAAGGATGCGCGCGCGGGTCCATGGAATCTTGTCATAACGGACTTCTTGACCTACGGAGGCAAGTCGACGCGGGGCGATTCGGGTGATGTAAAACCCATAAACACCGCTCCCCATGACGCCCAATATGAGCAAGGACAAGGTGAACTCCAGACCGCCTTTCCCGATAATCCAGGGAACGTGTAACCAATAAACCAGACCTGCAAATAGTCCGAGATACAAATGGATTTGAATCCAGAGACCCATCGATCCAAGCGGTAGCATCACGAGCTTTCGACGGATACCAACGGCTGACAAGATCAGAATCGTGATCAACAGGACCCAACCGGATAATTGTGACGCATGGCCCAGATGAAGCGTCACCCAATACATGCTGCCAAAGAGCACTGCGCAACATAAAGCGATCAGCAGCAGTCCTGAGGTGCGTCGTTGCAATGTGGAACTGATTCGGGTCATGGCTGCATGCCTTACTTCCTTTTGTCAAGCCATTTCGCCACTTGATCTGCGTCGCTTAAATCAATGCGAACGAGCGCTTGATGAGGACAAGCTTGTTGACAGGCAGGTCCGGCAGGTAATGTGGTGCACAGATCGCACTTTGTCGCTTTCAATATAGGTTGTCCTGTTTTCTCATCGAACAACGGCCGACCTTTGCGATCACGTATGGCAGCCATACGAATGTTTTCATAGGGGCAAGCCGAAGCGCAAACGCCACAGCCAATGCATACCGAGTCATGGATCGAAATCGCACCGGATACTAGATTGCGCGCTATTGCTCCCGTCGGACATCCAATCATGCAAACCGGGTCAGCACAGTGCATGCATGCTTCTGCGACTTGGAAACTACCCCAACGCGGACCGCCACGGACAAATCGCGGATTACCATTATGATTTGTCGCACAAGCAGTGACGCAGTCATCGCATCGTGTGCATCGATCAAGATCGATCACCATGGCTTCGCGACCATTGTTAAGCCGTGTTTGGCCTAAGAATTCGAGTAAGCCAATTGGAAGTTGTAAAAAAGAATCCTCTTCAGTGGGATGTTGCGGCTTGGAAGCCTCGGCTTGGATCGGTGCCGGTAGCTCCTGGTCGCGAACATAGGGAAGGATATGTTCAGCCACGGCTTCGACAGGAATGTTGATCGTGTCGACGAAACCAATCGCGCGAAGTGATTCTTGAAGCACCACGGTTTGGTGACCAGAACTCGATCGCCAGTTATGCGCGATTTCTCGAAGCCCAAACATGGCGCCCTTGCCAAGGTAAGCCAATGTTTGCCAACCAACGCCGTGTCGACGACATAGACGTCCAAAGCCGCTGCGGATGAGAATCAAGTCGGTGGGGGCATTGCCCTCTAATGCGACGACAGGCTCGGCTTCGATTTGTTCAATGATCGATAACTTCTGCGCGCGGCGATAATCGCCATGCCACTCCATTCTCCCAAAAGACTGAAGCTGAGCGGACGATGCCACTTTACGAAGTGCATCTTCTGGAAGAAATCGAAGTAACGGAGTTTCTCGCAAATGAACGAGCAGCCAGTAGTTTCGATAATGATGATCGAGCTGACGCCCCAACTGCGGATCGCGATGCAATAATCGCAGGCCTTGCCAACGGATTTCCAAAATGGTCGCTTCTTGTTGAGCGGCCACGGTTATGGCAAGTGGTGTGCGATACATGGCAGCAACTTCACCGAACATCTCGCCCGGTCCGAGCTCCACAGTGCGATGATTGGCGATGAGACCAGCGAAGTCTTGAATGAATACTGCGGGACGCTGATCACCCTGATCGGTTTTGATGCCCGAGGCCGTGGCGCTAGAAATCTCTTCAGCAGCGCGTGTTTCCGGCCATGGGTTATAAAACCAACCTTCGCGTATCGCTTGCAACCAAGATTTTTTTTGCGGTTCGGTTCTGCCTAAAACTTCCCCGGGCAATTGGCTTAAGAACGCTTGAACTCCTCCCGCGAGCACTAAGTATGCGGACGAAACATAGTCGCCTTCGCGCGCGATGATTTCGCCGGGCAAGCAACGGATTAAACGACACTCATTGCGAATAATGTCGGGAAGTGGCGTAGCTTTGGGAAAGACGCTTGCGTTCAAGTCGCATAGGGGAGGCTGCTTCAATAGCCATTCCACATCGCTGGCCGTCATCGTAGGATCAAGTGGCTGATCCCAACGCTGAGGGCGGCGAACGGAAATGGTCTCGCGCGACATATGACATCCTTGTGGGCGCGCGGATGAAATGTCCGTTTGCCTATCTGCCAAGTTTGGGGTGCAAGGCTTGGCAAGGTATAAGTTGCGCTGGCAAATGAGGTCAAGCGAGATTGGGAAAGAAGGGCGATTGAGGGGAACTAGGAGTTTGCTTCGTTATCATCCTCGCGCGACCTGCTTCCTTGGTCTTGCCAATCCGGGGGCAAGCGAGAAACGCGGCCCTGAACATCAATGCAAGCGATCGTGCTTTCGGCTTCGACGAGTATCTCTTGATCTCTCCGGAGCACATAGTGATGGCGAATTCGTGCACCTCGACTACTGATCACACGCGTGGTTAATTGAAGCAGGTCGTCGAAGGCGGCAGGTAGGAAATAGCGGATATTCATTTCGGTGACCACGAGCATTCGTCCCGACTCTTCGAATGCTTTGTAGCTTGCCCCGAGGGAGCGAAGCAGTTCGACGCGGCCGCGTTCGAAGTAGTTCAAGTAATTCGCGTGGTGAACCCGTTTTTGGCCGTCGGTTTCGTGGTATGCGACGCGGATCTCGATGGTATGGGATCGCAGCAGATTCATGGAACTAGACGGTTTGACCCTTAATAGGCGAAAGCTTTACACTGCTTCAGTGCGAACACGGATCCGCGTCGGTTTCCGATCCGTCCGCAAACTCTTTACTAAGGTAACATGAGCGATGAGTATTGGAGAGGGAGCGGGATCAGGGTCAGGTACGGAATACCAGACGGCGCGCGGACGCGGTTTTCCAACCATCCGACAATTCACCGTATTTCTGGAAAACCGAGTTGGCCAGTTGCTCGAAGTGATACGCCGATTCGAAGGAACCGGTATTCGCGTGGTGGCACTCTCCATTAGCGATTCGGCTGAGTGCGCATTTGTTCGCTTTCTAGTGAGCGAACCGGATCGGGGGCGTGAGATTCTCGAACGAGCGGGTTTGGCATTGATCGAGTCGGACCTCATCGGAGTGGAGTTACCAGCCGGGCAACAACCACTTTTGCGGGTTTGCACTGCGTTATTGCAGGCAGAAGTCAATATCATTCAGGCTTATCCCCTGATCATCCGTCCGCATGGTCGCCCGGCCGTTGCCTTGATGGTCGACAATATTGAACTAGCCCTGGAAACGCTTAATTCCAAAGGGTTTCAGATGATTCTAGAGTCCGATTTGGGGGGCGACCTCTGGCAGGACAATTAGTGCTTCGATAAGAACCGTTGCAACTATTGTTTGCCGCATAGTCGGAACAACCGTATCTTTCGCTCAATTCGGCACCATCATTAGGGCGATACCTAGAGCGAGCGAATCGCGCAACACGTGCGAAGCGTTCAATCGGTATATTCTGTCCTGCCAGGATGCCATAAGGGGGGCGAAATGGCAGATTTGTTGCGCTCGAATATGAGCATACGTCGCGGCACACGTCGTGGACGAATTGCAGTGGCACTTGCTGCCGCGCTGATGCTTACATCCAACAGTGGTTGCACGTTATTCACTGGATTGCAGAACACGCTGGACTACAGCGATGAATGCAACGAGTGGATGATTGGCTACCGAAATTCGGCGATGGCCGCGAAGTCATGGTACCGGCATAAACCGTGTTACCAAAATCGGGAGTATCTCGACGATTTTGGCGCGGGTTTCCGAGCTGGCTATATGGATGTTGCTAACGGCGGTAAGGGATGCACACCCGCTTTCGCACCTCGCGAATACTGGAGCTGGAAATACCAGACCCCCAGTGGGCAGGCACGCATAGCGGCATGGTTTGCTGGATTTCCTTTAGGTGCCAAAGCAGCTGAGGAAGAGGGCATGGGGAATTACTCCCTGCTGATGCCGAGTTCCATGTCCCAGCATGAATACTCCCAAGCGGGCTGGGTTGCTCCAGCGCAAGCACACTGCTGTCCCGTGGGCCCGGCACTTCCGGTTACCGGAGGCGGCGCCCCGGCGGAGATGGGAACTGGCATGATCGGAGAACCAACTCCGGCTATGTCTCCATCGGACATGGTGCCAATGGGGCCGCAAGGCGCGGGAACGATGGTTCCTGTCCCGGCTCCGAACATCCGGTGAAGCGTCACAGACCGCGTCACTTTATCCGTTCAAATTCGTTCCGTTAGTCAGAGCGGCGATTATGCGTGCTACCAAATTGTTTAGAAGCCTTATGCGCTCAACTTTCTGCGGCGTCACCGCTGCAGTGGTCATGGCTACAGGAGGCTGCTCCAGCTTAACGACGCCTATCAGCGGAATTCCCGCGCATCGTCTACCACCTCAGTTCTTTGCTCCACCAAAGAACAATTTGGTACCGATTGATATTTCGCTATTAAGCCAAGAGCCACCGCGCAGTTATGTGTTGGATCAAGGAGACATCCTCGGCGTGTATGTCGAAGGTGTATTCCCATTCACACCGCCCGATCAACCGCCGCAACTGCCGCCGGTGAACTTTCCGGATAACAACAGCACGTTGCCTCCTTCACTGGGATATCCTACTCCCGTGCAGGATGACGGAACGATCACGTTACCACTCATTCCGCCACTTCAAGTGCGTGATTTAACGTTGGATCAAGTTCGCAACTTGATTCGTCGTGCCTATATCGAGGCGGACATTCTCAAACCAGAGAAAGCGACTCCGATCGTTTCTCTAATTCGGGAACGCACCTACAACATCATCGTGGTACGCCAAGACAAGAGCGCTCAAGGTGGCGGCGGCGGATCTGCCGGCGGCGGTCAAGGCGGTTACATTCGTGGCAATGATCAAAGCGCTACAGGCGGACTAGTGAAACTACCTGCCTATCAAAATGACGTACTCCATGCGCTGATCGAAACGGGTGGATTACCAGGATTGAATGCGAAGAATGAAGTGCGGGTATTGCGTGCCTCACTCGCTGATAAACGCAAACGTATGGAGTTCATTCAATCGTTCTATGCGACGGTTCAAGCGAACCCATGTGATCCATGCAGTTGCCCACCTCCATTGCCCGAAGATCCATCGATTATTCGTATTCCCTTGCGTTTGCCTCCCGGTGTTGTTCCATCCATCCGTCCTCAAGACGTGATCTTGGAAGAAGGCGACGTGGTGTACATTGCGAGCCGTGATGCTGAAGTGTATTACACCGGAGGCTTGCTACCAGGTGGCGAACACTTGTTACCTCGCGACTATGACTTGGACGTGATCGCAGCGATGGCTCTTGCTGGGCGTGGTATCGCTCAAGGCGGACAAGGTGGCGGCGGTGGAGGCGGATTCGGCGGTGGCTTGGCTCAAGGTATCGGTGGGGTTCCACCGGGACGCCTATTCATCTTGAGAAAGACACCATGCAATGGCCAGTTAGTGATCGAAGTCGATTTGGCACGGGCCATCAACGATCCTCGCTCCAGACCGCTTGTTCAAGCTGGAGATACATTGATCCTTCAGTACAAACCATCAGAAGAGATTCTGAACTTCGGTCTCGGAACATTCTTCACCTTCGGTATCCAGCAGTTGCTACAAGGCAACAACTGATGACCGCGTAAGTCGGCTATTACCCAGGAGCGAAAAACCCTCGCCAGCCGCAAGGTTGGCGAGGGTTTTGGTTTTTAGTTCAGCGATCCAATCAATGCATCAAAGTGATTACTTGGAAGCAACCAGTTGTTTCTTCTTCTCGGCAATGATTTCGTCTTGGACGTTTCTCGGGGTCGGCCGATAGGTTTTGAGTTCCATCGTGAACGTCCCCTGCCCTTGCGTCATGCTGCGGAGGTCCGTCGCATAACCGAAGGTTTCGGCCAAAGGAATTTCACCACCGATCAAGCTCAGACCATCTTGGGTGTCCGTGCTGGTGATCAAACCGCGACGGCTGATCAAGTCACCAACGACGGTACCTTGATAGTTCTCTGGGCATTCGATGTCGATCTTCATGATCGGTTCGAGCAACACTGGATTCATCTTTTTGAAGTACTCGCGGAAGCAGTCTTGAGCGCAGATATAAAACGCGCGCTCCGAGCTATCCACATCGTGGTAGCTACCGTCCTGCAGATCCACTTTCAGTCCCACAACAGGGTACTCGGCGAGAGGGCCTTTGTTGATGATATCGCGGAAGCCCTTTTCGACAGGAGGGATGAACTGCTTCGGAATACGACCGCCCACAACGTGTTCTTCAAAGATGAAGACTTCGCCGCTTTCGTTATCGATCGGTGACAACACGCCGACGATGTGACCGTATTGACCCGAACCACCCGTCTGCTTCTTGTGCTTGTAATCGAACTTGACTTCTTGTGTCGGGGCTTCGCGGTAACTCACCTTTGGAGCACCCACTTCAACTTCGACTTTGTATTCGCGACGCATCCGTTCGACGTAAATGTCGAGATGCAACTCACCCATCCCAGAGATCAGGATCTCACCCGTTTCTTCGTCGTTCAATACGCGGAAGGTGGGGTCTTCCTTGCGGAAGCGTTGGAGTGCTTTGCTCATCTTGTCGGCATCAGCACGGCTTGATGGCGTCACGGCAACTTTGATCACAGGCTCAGGAACGAACATCGATTCGAGCGTGCAGAAGTCGCGTTCGACCGCGTAGGTATCACCCGAAGCGGAATCGATACCCATGATCGCCACGATATCGCCAGCACCAGCCGAGTCGATTTCTTCTCGCTTGTCAGCGTGCATCTTCACAATGCGGCTGAAACGTTCTTTGCGTTGCGTACGTTGATTGGTGTACATTTCACCTTTGGAGATCGTACCCTGATAAATACGCATAAACGTCAACTGACCGAACGGATCGTCAACGATCTTGAACGCCATACCAACGAAAGGCTTTGCCGGATCAGGCTTCAATTCGATGCGTTGGGTTTCATCCTTAGGATTGCGTCCACGGATTTCACGATCTAAAGGAGTCGGCAAGTAACGGACAACCGCATCGAGCAAAGGTTGTACACCTTTGTTCTTGAATGCCGTTCCGCAGAATACCGGAGTGGCACCCGCCAACACCGCTTGACGTGCAACTTTATAGATCAACTCTTTTGAAACTTCTTCATCGCTGAGCATGAGCTCCATCATCTCGTCGCTGTACATCGACAACGATTCGAGCATCTGATGTCGTTGAGCATTCGCTTCATCTACGAGTGCCGCCGGAACCGGCCCACGACGGACTTTCTCCCCCTGGTTGCCATCGAAGTAGATGGCTTCCATCTCGATCAAGTCAATGACGCCTTCGAACTTGTCTTCAGCACCGATGGGGAGCTGCATCAAGAACGCATCTGCACCGAGCTTCTCACGCAATTGTTGGACAACTCGCTTCGCATTCGCACCGGTTCGGTCCATCTTGTTGATGAACGCCAAACGTGGAACTTGATAACGCTTCATTTGTCGGTCAACCGTGATCGATTGGCTTTGAACGCCACCGACCGCGCAAAGCACGAGCACTGCACCATCGAGCACGCGAAGGCTGCGTTCGACTTCCACCGTAAAGTCCACGTGGCCAGGGGTGTCGATCAAGTTGATCGTTGTTTCATCCCAATGCACTTGCGTGCACGCGCTGGTGATTGTGATGCCGCGCTCTTTTTCCAAGTCCATGTAGTCCATGGTCGCGCCGTCACCGCCACCCTTCACTTCTTCAATCTTGTGAATACGTCCAGCGTAGTACAGGATTCGCTCGCTCAAGGTTGTCTTACCCGAGTCAATGTGAGCACTGATCCCGATGTTGCGCAACTTCTCCAAATTCATCGATTCACCTAATGCAATTAACGATGGCGCCCGATACGAAAAACCCCACCGGCTCTTCGTGGTCACCCATCCTCGATACTGGGGGCGGTCTGACTTTTTTGACAGCACAGCCGAAATGGCAGAAAGATCGCTTCAAAATCCCGCGACTGATTCTTTATGCAAAGTCTGCGCCAGCTGCAAAGTTCATTAAAATATGCCAAACACTGAGCCAGCTAGAAAGGGCAAATTTGCCCTTCATCGGTCCAATCAGGTGGATTCTGAACAATAATCGCTTTCAGTCCCCTCGTGTGGTTCTATCGTCCCGCCTGTATGCGTGGCATAGGCGTCCCGCCTGTATACGTGGCATAGGCGTCCCGCCTGTATACGTGGCATAGGCGTCCCGCCTGTGAGAACACAACCGAAAGTAAACACCAACGAGAACACCAAAGAGCGGTGACAGGCGAGACGCCTATCCCACGTTCTAAGCCTGGGGTTCGGTCATGCTCCAAGGGTCAAGCGCTTCTTGCAAAGTGCTCTCGGGCAAGATGCCCCGTTCCAGACATAGTTGGCGAATCGTCTTACCACTGGCAAAAGCTTCCTTAACCAACTTTGCCGCTTGCTCGTAACCGATCAGCGGGTTCAAGCTGGTCACCATCGATAGACTCTTCTCAACCGATTCTTGACATGCCTTTTCGTTCGCTTCGAGTCCATCAATGCAGAACTCGATAAACGCATTCACGCCATTGGCCATCAAGTGAATGGATTCGAGTACCGTATGCCCCATAACAGGCATCATGATGTTCAATTGAAAGTTTCCACCGGTTGCACCACACATAGTGACGCACGCGTCATTGCCAATGACTCGTGCGGCAACTTGCATCAAGCTTTCACACATCACCGGATTCACTTTACCAGGCATGATGCTACTGCCCGGCTGACGATCGGGAAGGATCACTTCAAAGAAACCACATCGAGGACCGCTTCCTAACCAGCGAATGTTATTTGCAACGTTGAACAACGTTTGCGCGATAGTCTTCAATGAGCTGTGAGCATCGACAAGTCCATCGCGCTGCGCGTTCGCTTCGAAATGATTAACCGCTTCGCAGAATGGAATCCCGGTTTCTTTCGCCAAACATTCAGCGACTCGATGGCCAAACTCAGGATGGGTATTAATACCGCTGCCTACGGCCGTGCCACCAACTGGTAATTCCAACACCGCGTCACGTGCGGCTTTGGCTCGTCCCACACTCACTTCTAGCTGCCTTGCAAAACCACCGAATTCTTGACCTAATCGCAGCGGTGTTGCATCCATCAAGTGGGTTCGACCAATCTTGATGATTTTGTCCCAATCGCTTGCTTTCTTCGATAGCTCTTTGGTGAGTCGCTCCAGGGCCGGTAGCAATCGTTGTTCGATCTCACATGCGACCGCGACATGGATCGCAGTCGGGAACGTGTCATTGGTGCTTTGCCCCATGTTCACATGATCATTCGGATGAATCGGTTTTTGCGGTGACAATCGATCGCCACCGACCAATTCAATGGCGCGATTGGAGATCACCTCATTGACGTTCATGTTGCTGCTGGTACCAGAACCCGTTTGATAAACATCAACAGGGAATTGATCGATACCGAGTTCACCCGAAGCCACTTCGCGGCACGCTTTCAATAAGGCTTCTACTTGCGAATCGTTCAACGGTTGCTTGCCCGTGCCAGTAAGCTTGCCCAACGCGTGATTGGCTGTGGCACAAGCAAACTTCACCAAGCCCATTGCTTTGAGCATGGCGGGTGGTAAAGGCTGGCCGCTCACGGGAAAGTTTTCGACCGCGCGCTGCGTCTGGGCACTAAAGTATGCGTTGGCAGGAACCCGCACTTCCCCCATCGAATCACGTTCAATTCGAAACTCGCTCACGTTGATTCCTCACGACCCACTTTCGAGGTAAAAGCAATCTAAGACCGCTTATGAAAGATAAGCTTTTGCAGGTCGTTCAACCAGACCGGGAGGAGAAGAGTTATTGGTTGATTAGAACCGATTGAACAGGATCTTCACGATCCTGTTCGAGATGATGGAATCGCAAGGCAAAGCTTGGTTGCCTTACTGATCTTCGTAGACCAGCGTGCTTTCTTCTTTGGTCACGGGAACCTTCGAAGCGTCGCTGGAAAGGATCGCGCGGATCACGTGTGCTCCGGCGCTCGATCCACGTACTTTGATTCGATAGGAGTATTCACCTTTAGAATCCAAGTGGGCAAGCGGAGCGAAAGCAATCGTTCGACCTGATGTGCCGGCGACAGCTGGGTCTGCGGATACCAAGTCCATACCCGGTGGCAGTTCCACTTGCAGACGCACATTGGAATCGTTTCGCGAACCATTGTTCGTGACACGAATTTCGTAAGTCGTCTCACTGCCGATTTCGATGGGGTCGTGTTGATCGGCGACCGAGAATGTGAGTTCGGCCAACCCTTCCACAACAACCGACTTCTCGCGTTCGACTTTCAACCCCATATCCGCAGTGGCTTCAAGTCGCACGACACGTGAGCCCATCTCGACCGGCAATAGTTGCAACGGCACGCTACCGGATTGTCCGGGATGCAATTCAGCGAGCTGCCAGAATACGGCATGGCGAGTTTGATCATATTCACCTTTGGAGTCCGCCCCGACGCCAACGAAACTCAACCCGCGATCAAGGTAAGCGATGATGCGAACATTGGTTGCTGTCGCAGAACCGATGTTACCAATTGAAACTTCGAAGTTAGCTTGTCGTTCCAAGAATCGTTTCGAAGGACCGACGAGTTCCAAGTTTAGTTGTGGTGCCGTGACTTCGACTGGCACCATGTCTTCGGCTGTTAAACCTTCTTCTGAAGTCAACCGGACGATATTCTGCAATGCACCGGGAGCCACTGCGGTCAATGTCAGCGGAATCTTCTTGGTTTCACCAGGTTGGAGATCGCCAATCTTCTTAGTGAGCTCGCGACCTTTGGGATGTTCCAAGCCATCGGGTATTTCTGCTTGAAGTTCAACACCGGTTGCCGCGCCGGTACCTGGATTGGAGATCTCGATATAGACCTCAAGTTGTTGGCCAATCAACACTTTGGGTGGCGCGAGTTGTTTAACTCGCAGTTCCGGGCGTGTGGCAACAGTGCGCACCGATGCGGCCGCTTCGAAACTTACTCGCGCGACGCTTCCCAATTCACCTTCCATTTCTGGAACCAAGCGTAGATTGATCGAACGTTCTCCACCCGGCTCGACATCGCCAAGATTCCAACTCAGTTGATCTTGGACGGTCTGAGGTTGCGGTGTTGCATCAAGCAATCGCATACCTCTTGGAACTTGATCGCTAACACGCACTTGATACGCCGTCACGGAACCCGTGTTGCGCACTTGGATCACGAAAACAGCCGGTTGACCTACTTTGACTTCCGTTGGTGCTTTCTTATGAATCAATACACTTGGCGTTTGCGCACCTTCGAGCCGCGCGTCACCAGGTTGCGGCTCGGTATTCACTTTGGCCAGATCAAAGTTGTTTCCTGAAGCTGGCATCGTTACTGCGTTCAATGATGGAGTTGCGGAATTTGATCGTAAATTTGCGCTCGATGTATTTTGGCGAACGTTGCTTTGAGTTGTATCTTTTCCCGTTGATGCGAACGAAGTACTTGGGGCTTCGATCGAAGGAACGGACGGCACCATCGCACTAGGAGTCGATGAAGCGATCGTAGGAGGTGCAGGGGGCGATAGCGGCGGCGTGCTTACCGCGGGAGCTGGCAACGCTAGTGAGGGCGCTGGCGGCGTAGCCGAGATGGTCTCTGTAGATGCATCCCTTAATGCATTTGGACGCGATTCAATGGGAGCGGACAATGGCATCGAAATTGAAGATGCTGCGACACCACTGCCAACGGGCGCGTTTTCACTCCCGTCCGCGTTAGGAACACTCGGTGGGTTGACGGGGGGAAGTGTCGCGAGGGAATTTGGTTGACTTGTTGCAGTGCTGCTTGTGCTGCTGAGAGGCGGCATGCTCAATGAAAGTGTAGACGGCGCAGGGGTCGAGACGTTCGAATCTTGTACGCCGGGGCTCGATGGCATCGGAGCAGGTGTCGAGAGACCAAACGAGCTCGAGGGTGGCGGACTGGGCATCGAAACACTGGGCGCTCCAACATTTGGCATCGAAATCGTCGATGTGCCCGTCGAAGCGGGTTCGGTGTGTGATGCCTGGCGAATTCCCGATTCAAACCCGCCATTGCCGCGAGTGACATCAGGGATCGTTGGCGGTGGCGCATCCCACAAGGGTGCCACGCTGTCCTCTGGTGACGGAATTGGTTTTGCAATTCCGATATCAGGGGATGTGTTTTGTGCGAGGGGATCGACACCCTGCAACTGATCGCGTTGGGCTTGCGCGATGGCAAGAATTCCTAGCAGCGCCGTAACGCCGGCCATACCCAGTCGAACACCCCAGCTTTTCATGACACACACTTCCTATGTCGGTTGCGCCGCATCCGTGCAGCTTCCTGAGAGGGGTTCCTATCAAAATTCACAGAATGAGAAAAGTGCGAATTGGGGTACCTTTACCCTCTTTTTGTTTCAGGGGCGTTGCCAAAAAGCCGGTTTCCATCAATCCTGGTAACACCGTAGGGTTTGCGCACAGCCGATTTGATATCACCGTAGGGCTTGCGCCCTGACGCTTGGTATCACCGTAGGGCTTGCGCCCTGACGCTTGGTATCACCGTAGGGCTTGCGCCCTGACGCTTGGTATCACCGTAGGGCTTGCGCCCTGACGCTTGGTATCACCGTAGGGCTTGCGCCCTGACGCTTGATGTCACCGTAGGGTTTGCGCACAGGCGGTTTGATGTCACCGTAGGGCTTGCGCCCTGACGCTTGGTATCACCGTAGGGTTTGCGCCCTGACGTTTGCGGTTTAACGTAGCACCTAATTCGTAGAAATCTGAGTTGTCCATGGCCAAAGCTGAAGAAGAAGGACCACCACCGATCTGGTATCAAGCTCCGCCAGTGGAGTTCAAACCGGGAGGCGATTCCAAAGCTTCGCAGGGCATCCTTATTGGTGCGCGGCAATCGGCAGCTTTTCCGATAGCGGCTGGCCTGCTCGGTCATGCGCTCGCTTCTCGATCCACGGATGTTCTGCTGGATTACACGCAACAAGGTGTTGCGCTACGGTACCAGATCGATGGCATGTGGGAGCAACTCCCCGGGATGGACCGAATCACGGGCGATGCCATGCTCGTGGTGCTTAAACAGCTCAGTCGACTGAATCCAACCGATCGACGATCGCGTCAATCAGGCGAAGTCGAAATCAAGTTGGGTCGTGACAAGATCCGTGGCCAAGTGCAGACACAAGGGGTTCCAACGGGGGAACGCGTCCTCGTTCACTTCCTGCCGACCAAGCTCCCTTTCTCGTCGCTGACTGAGCTCGGCATGCGCGACAAGATGCAAGAGCAGTTGAAAGAAGCGCTGAATGCACATGCGGGGCTGGTGTTGTTCAGTGCGCCGAAAGGTCAAGGGCTGACGACGACGTGGAACATCGGTTTGCAAGCTGCTGATAAATTCATTCGCGACTTTCAATCCATTGAAGATAAGGCTTTGGGCGAGCCTGAGATCATCAACGTCAATCCAAATTATTTCAATCCTGAAGGGGGACCTTCGGCTCCCGAAGCTTTGCGGACGTTGATTCTACGTGAACCAGATGTGTTTGTCTTTCCAGACCTCGTCAGCGATGAGATCATTGCAACGTTGCATGACCAAGCGAAGTCGCGCGAGACGCATGCGATTACGCGCATTGTGGCCAACGATGCGGTTGACGCAGTCGTGAAGTTGCTTGCGACGTACAAGAAGTCGAATAAAGCGATCTTGTCCATGTTGCACAGTATCACGGGGCAGAAGCTGTTGCGAAGATTATGCGATACGTGCAAACAAGGGTTTCCACCGCAACCTCAACTATTGCAAAAACTCGGTATACCTCCCGGTCGAGTAAATGTTTTATACCGCCAATATGTACCACCGCCGATCGAACAACAGGTCGATGAGAAAGGAAATCCTGCGCCGATACCACCTTGTCCGCAATGCGGCGGGCGAGGTTACTTTGGACGCGTAGCCGTCTTTGAATTGTTGATCATGACTCCGGAACTGCGTGAAGCCTTTGGGCAAACATCCGATCCCGCGAAGTTACGGCAAGCGGTGAGAGCGGCCGGTCAACGATCACTACAAGAAGAAGCCGTTTTGACGGTTGCGCGTGGATTAACGAGTCTTGAAGAAGTGCGTCGGATCTTTACGGGAGGTTAGCTCGGATGCCAGTTACCACACCGACACGGGAACGCGACTTAAGCCTCGCGGGGCCATGTATCAGTTGTGGGAACCCTTTAACGACCCGTGATCAGTTCTGTCCGGCTTGTGGGCGTCCGCGAGGAAAAGCCGACGGACAAATCGCTTCGACTCAGTCCGATCAATCGGTTGATCGTGTCGAACTCAGCGAGCAAAGGCATTTCGCGTGCCCTGCTTGTGGCGCGGAAGTTAACTTTGGCAATGAAAGCCGATCGACCGTTTGTCCTTTTTGCGATACTGCATACGTTGCCGATGCACCATCGACGCTTGATCGACCGCGCCCGGAGTTTGTCATCGGGTTTGCGCTAACGAAAGATCAAGCAAAGCAGAGTTTCAAGCAGTGGCTTGCGCAAAACAGCTGGTTTCGCCCCGGAGATCTCGCTGCGCGTGCGATTGAGGATCGTTTGCGAGGTATCTACTTACCGTTCTGGTCGTTCGCTGCCAAAGTCAATACGGATTGGAGTGCGAACATAGGTGAGTACTGGTATGAAACGCAAACCTATCGAGTCAAAAATTCCAAGGGAGAATGGGAAACACGCACGCGTGTTGTAAGGCATACCGAGTGGTGGCCGTTATCGGGCAAGCGACATGATTATTGGTGGGGCCATTTTGTGCTTGCTGGTCGCGGGATTCGTTCGGATGAAGTGCAATTGTTAATGCCCTATCGAACCGAAGCATTAGCCCGATTTCGTCCACAGTATCTCGCCGGTTGGTTATGCGAAGAATGCGCGATCGACATGGAGGCGGCATGGGTTTCTGCTTGCGAAGCTTATCGAATTGCCGAGCAAGAAAAGACGCGACGTTTTCTCCCTGGCGATACCAATGACCAATTGCAAGTTCAAACGCGCTGGGATCGCATCAGTGAAGACCTTGTGTTGCTTCCCGTCTATGTCATTAGTTATCGATATGGCGAAAAGGTCTATCGATTCGTGATCAATGGGCAAACCGGTAAATGCGGTGGTGAAAAGCCCTTGTCGGCAACGCGCATTACGGTCTTTGTGATTGTGATCGTGCTGATCTTATTGATGATTGTCGGCGCTATGCTGCTCCTTTCTGCGGCTCAGCGATAAGGCGTATTGAAATGCGAAGCTGAGTCCTAACGGGACCACTACGCTTGCAACGAGAACGGTGATTTCACCATAGAGTGCTTTAGAATACGCACCGACCCATGCCCAACCGTAACTGAGAACTGCGTGGCAGAGCATGACGACGAACATGAAACGGGCAAAGGGCATGCCGGTTGCACCTGCCAGTAATACGCATGCTTCGGCGATGAGCGGTAACGGTCGAGTGAGAATTAACGCCCAAGTGCCATAGCGATGAAACCAGATCGAGAGAGGGTCATCGCGTTCGTCGTCTGTCCGGCCCAAACGAAATATGCGTGACAGTCCATATCCGATCACAGCTCCCAGGGTTAATCCAAACCAACTCGCGCTTCCGCCTGTGAAGGTTCCTAGCGTCTGACCGGCATATACGGTTAACGGACCGCTTGGTATCGGCAAGAACACATCAAGGCTCAACGCGCCGATGACCAACGCGCAGAACAAAACGGGACTTTCGCTACAGCGTTTCGACCATTCCACAATCTCAGCTTCGAATACGCTTCCAGCAATCAAGAAAGGTATGGCAGGGAGGAAGATCACGAGGATCAGCAGCCACCAGGGAAAACGATGGGCATGTGGGGGCATAAGGGCCGAACACGCGAGTAAGGATGGCCGAGGTTTCCGCCGTCATTGGAATTCGACAACGGGCGAAGTGGAGTCGATCATAACGCCATCGGTCGTCAAGCTGTAACGGGATTGCGACCCACGGCTATCAAAAAGCGACATCGGAATCAAATTAGGTTGCGGCTGTGATCGCCCCTTAAGTTGACTTGCTGGGGTGGGCGCATTAACCTTCTGATTCACTATTTGGCTGCAAATTTGCGACAGGTGTTGTCATGAGAATCGGATTCGGGGGTGGTTTGCTCTCCCTAAGCTTGGTCGGGTTGATGCTCTGTGGAGCAACTAGTTGCAAAAAGGCGGAATCGAAGAAGAAGCCGCAGAAGCCGATCCAGGTTGTCGCGTTCGATGAACATGACGAAACCTTGCAAGGGATCATTGACGGCGAGGTTTATGGGACCGTCGTTCAGAATCCCTACATGTATGGTTATGGTTCGATTGAGCTGTTGTCAGGGCTCGAAGCTGGAACCAAGAAGATTGATGAATCGAATAGTTACGTTGACTACCCAGCAAGAGCCATCAAGCGCGCGGATGCTGAAAGTTTTTGGAAAGAGAAAGAAGAGCATTTGAAATCGGGAGAAGGGGAAGCTGAAAACAAGGAAGGACAGCCTACCTTTGCGTACGTCACCAATGGAATTGATCCCTTTTGGACGGTCGCGGCGGCGGGAGCCAAAGCGGCTGGGAAGAAGTTGGGAGTCAATGTGTTGTTGCATTTCCCGCCGAAAGGGGTTGCGGATCAAAAGTCGATCCTTGAAGACTTGTTAGTCCAAAAGGACGTACTCGGCATCGCGGTGAGTCCGATTGATCCAGAGAATCAACATGCTTTGTTGAATCAGATTGGTGAAAGCAAGAAATACATCACGCATGATTCCGACGCTCCCAAAACCAACCGATTGGCCTACATCGGAATGGATAACTATGATGCCGGACGTTTGGCAGGCAAGTTAGTCAAAGAAGCTTTGCCTGACGGAGGATCGGTGATGATCTTCGTTGGGCGATTGGGTCAATTGAACGCTGAATTGCGTCGCCAGGGAGTGATCGACGAATTGTTAGATCGTGAACGCGATCCAACGCGCCGCGATGCTCCAGATGCCGTCGTTAAAGGGGACAAGTACACGGTGTTGGGAACGCTTACGGACGGTTTTGATAAAGTCAAAGCGAAGCAGAATGCACAAGATGCAATCTCCAAATACCCCGATCTTGGCTGCATGGTTGGCTTGTTCGCCTATAATCCTCCGCTGTGTTTGCAAGCGATTAAGGAAGCGAATCGCGTAAGTTCCGTGAGTGAGTGATTCTCGGTCGATAGTCGTCAAGCGTTTGTCGACGGCGCGTTGCCAAAGAAGAGAATGCCATGAAAAGCGCGCCGTTGCTTGAGGTTCGACAGGTAAGCAAGCGGTTTGCCGGGGTTCGAGCCCTTAATGAAGTGAGTCTTCATCTCAATTCAAGCGAGGTGCTTGCGCTCATCGGGGAGAACGGTGCCGGTAAATCGACATTGATGAAGATTCTAGCGGGGGTCCAGCGTCCGGATTCAGGACAGATTCTGATCGACGGCAATGAAGTTGAATTAGACTCTTGCCGAACGGCGATGGAGCACGGGGTGGTGCTCATTCATCAAGAACTCAACCTCGCCGGCAATCTAGATATTGCGAGCAATCTTTTTTTGGGACGTGAACCCAAACGATTAGGGATGATCGACGACGCCAAGATGCGACGGGATGCGGTTCAGTATTTGGACATGGTGGGTCTGAAGGAATCGCCGACGACTTTGGTAGAACAGCTCAGCATTGGTCAACAGCAGATGGTTGAGATTGCCAAAGCGCTTTCGGCCAAAGCTCGCGTGTTGATCATGGATGAACCAACAAGCAGTCTTTCCACGCATGAAACGCTTAAGCTTTTCCAGGTCGTTAAAGACTTAAGGCGTCGTGGGGTCAGCATTATCTATATCTCACATCGATTAGGCGAAGTCAAAGAGTTGGCGGATCGTGTTGAGGTGTTTCGTGACGGACAGAATGCCGGCTCCCTAAAGCGCGAAGAAATCGAACACGATCGTATGGTTCGATTGATGGTCGGTCGCGATGTCTCTCAAGTTTTTCGTCGCACTCCGGGGCCTTTAGGGGACGTTGTCTTAGCTGTAAATGATCTGATCACGCCAGCTTGGCCGAGTAAGCGAGTTAGTTTTGAAGTTCGTTCGGGTGAAATTGTCGGCTTGGCCGGGTTGGTTGGTGCAGGACGAACTGAAGTCTTACGCTGTTTGTTCGGTGTTGATCAAGCGCTTAGCGGCACGATCTCGATGCATGGCCAAACCGTTGAGCTTCGCCGTCCCATTGATGCGATTGATCATGGTATTGCGCTAGTACCCGAGGATCGCAAGCAACAAGGATTGGTTCTGGAAATGTCGGTCGGGGCGAACGTGGGATTGGCCGGTCTCAAACGCCATCGATTGCCGATGGGGTTTTTAAATCAAGGGCGTGAAAACCAAGATGCCGCTAAAATGATTGAGCAGATGCGAATCCGGACGCCTGGGGCTGCTCAAATCGTGCAGTTCTTGTCGGGTGGCAATCAGCAGAAAGTGGTGATTGGGAAATGGTTGGCGCTAAGTCCCAAACTGTTATTGCTTGATGAGCCGACACGCGGCATTGATGTGGGTGCTAAGCAAGAGATTTATTTGTTGATGGAGAAGCTGGCACGCGAGGGATTGGCGATTCTTTTTGTTTCGAGCGAGATGGAAGAGATTTTAGGGGTCAGTGATCGAGCGCTAGTGATGCATGAAGGAAGTATCACGGGCTGTTTGAATCGTGATCAATTATCAGAAGAAAACGTGATGCTACTAGCCACAGGTCGATCGGTGAAGTGAGGAATGATTGTGAACCAGTTGTCACGAATACTTAGCCATAACAAAAAGATCCTGGGCATCTTTGGTTTGTTGGTTGCCATCTGCTTGGTCACTGGCATTGGGGCGCCGCAATCTTTCTTGACCGCGCAGAACACTGAGAACACGGTTCGGTGGACCGCCATTTACGGCATCATCAGCATTGGTGCCGCGTTCGTCATCATGACCGGTGGAATCGACCTTTCGATTGGCTCGGTTTTAGGATTAGTGGGATGTTTGTTTGCGATGTCGGTGATGACGCGGTATACACCGCAGGACTTGATCATTGTCGAGAAGGTCGATGCCGATGCGCGTAAGTTGTTAATTGAATCCGGAACAGATCGTTATCAAGTGGGTGATGCCGTTTCGTTTTTAGATCGCAGTTACACCATTGAAGCAATCGACGGCGAATCAATTACGGTTGCAGAACCGATCTCCACAGGAACCAATATTGGTGGTGTTCGTCGGCTTCATCGCAAAGGGAAATTGAGTCCGGCCGGAGACGAAGAATCGCGGTTTGGAGGCATCGTGCGCAGTATCCGTGAGATCGAAATTCCGGGTGAGTTGAAAGGCGTTGTTGCAGGAGACCAGATTCAATTTTTATACGAGCGCGGCCTCGATCCAACTTACACTATCCATAAAGTCGAATCTCAGGGTGACACAACGAAAGTGCAGTTCCTCGTGGGTGCGGGAGCGAATGTACGTCCAGCGGAAGAAGTGGTTTTCTCACATCGCCGCCAACGCATGCCCACCTCGCTGGCAATTGTTTTTGCATTGGCATTTTCAATCGGGTTGGGGTGGATTCATGGAATGCTCATCACCAAGATTCCTTTGCAACCCTTCGTTGTCACCCTATGTGGGTTGCTCATTTATCGTGGTATGACTCGGTATATGACGCTCGATCAAGAGCAAGGATTTGGCAATGAGTTTTTAGAACTCAAGGAAGTTGCGATAGGAAAGCTCATGCGCTTAGTAACAGGTAGCGAGTATGAGCTCGATATTCCGATGCCGTTTGTGTACATGGCGATTATTGCGGTGATTGCATCGATCGTACTCAATCGCACGATCTTTGGACGGTATGTCTTAGCGCTGGGGAACAATGAGCAAGCGGCTAAGTTCAGCGGCATTAATACCGATCGCACCAAGATCTTGGCTTATATGGTTTCGGCATTCTGTGCGGGTGTAGCCGCGATCTTGTTTGCGTTGGATGTCAACAGTGTTCAGCCAGCTGGTCATGGAGCATCGTATGAGTTGTATGCGATTGCTGCCGCAGTGCTTGGGGGCTGTTCCTTGCGCGGTGGTGAAGGAACGATAGTTGGCGTGGTGATTGCAGCGGCAGTGATTCGCGTACTCAATAACGCCATCAATCTCTTGGGCATCAGCACCACTTTGCAAGACGGAATCATCGGTGTGGTGATTCTTGTTGGGGTGATTACCGATGAAGCGGTTCGGCGCGTGGCTGCGAATCGTCGGCGCGCGGCAGAAGCACGACGGGCACTGGAAAGCAGTGCTTGACGACTGGGTTGTAAAAGCACATGGCCCTTGAAGAACATGACCGAGAAGATCTGGTGCGTGACGGCCGCGCATTCGCTTGGCGCGGCGAAACACAAATTGGGACAGAGCCGGTGTTTGTTGGCCTTCGCGAAGACGGTCGGTGGAGCATCTACTGGGGTAATCGGTGCGTTTGGCAATTTGATCAAGCCATGCAAATCCGCCGTGCACACTGGCGCAATTGCCGGATCAGCGTCGAGCAAGGGCAACTAACTTGGTTAATCCCACGTGAACGCGGCACACGGTTGCAATTTGAACGTGTGGCGCTGGATAAGGATGAGTTGCGTCAGTTCGGGGAAGAGCTAAGCCGTTCGTTAGCGCAATTGAAACAGCACTTACAGAAAGGCGATATGGTTTGGCACAGTGCGTATCCTGATGTTGCGAGCGTCCATCAGAAGATTGCTCTAATCATTCACGACTTTGGCACTTGAACCGACTCCCGCAACTTTAAGCGCGCGAAGAATACGAAGGTCGCGAAGGTCTTCTACTAACTTTTCATCATCATGTTCTGAATAAAAACCATGCAACCAACCAGCCCGGCAAGGACCAAGCTGTGCCAGAAAACATATCTGAGAATTTTGCCCTCTTGTCCATGTTGGTTTGTTGCAATGCTGGCAACAACGATTGATTGAGCGTCAATCATTTTTCCCATGACACCCCCTGAACTATTCGAAGCCGCGGCAAGTATCGGTGACATCCCAAGACGTTCGGCTGTGACTTGTTGCAAATTGCCAAACAGAACATTAGAAGATGTATCGCTGCCGGTTAGAGCAACCCCGAGCCAGCCCATCAAAGGTGAAAAGAACGGAAACAAAATGCCCGTGCTCGCCATTGCAAGACCAAGCGTTGAATCTAAACCTGCAAATCGCGTCGTGTAACCAAGCGCTAGCATGGCTGCAATCGTTACAAGGGACCACGCAGTGCGTTTGCATGTGCCGAGCAAGACGCGTAACGTTCGGCGTGGACTCAAACCCACAATGGCACTCGCTACAAAACCGGTAAGCAACAACGCGGACCCGGTTGCAGACATCCAGTTCAACTTAAAGACCGCTTCTTCAGCTTTGGTCTCTTTGGCAACGGGCGGACCTTTTTGAACTTGAAGATGCAGTCCGGGAACTTCAAACTTGGGACTCGAAACGCTGTCCAATGCCTTTTTCATCTGAGGCAAACCCCAAATGAAGACGAAAAGGGTTAACACAATCCAAGGTGCCCAGGCTCTTAGATAACTCGGACGCTTGTTATCACCTGATTCGACATTGGAATCCGTTGTCTTCGGTGGCTCGACTTCGTTTGATGTGACAAATTCATGATTCGTTTTGGGTTGCCAGAATCGCAACAGGATGATGAGGGCGGCGATGGAAAAAAGGGCGCTGACGACATCAACCAGCCAGGGGCCGTGATAGTTGCTAACTAAAAACTGCATGATTCCAAAACTTGCACCTGCAGTCAGGCAAGCGGGCCAAACTTGCAACATGTTGCGAAAGCCTGCCATGGCCCAGATCAACCAGAATGGAATGAGTAAAGCGAACCAAGGTAACTGCTGTCCCACCGTGGCACTGAGTTGTTCAAGGGGCAACCCAGTGACAGAAGCCAATGTGATCAGTGGCGTACCAAGAGCCCCGAACGCCACCGGAGCCGTGTTTCCGATAAGCGCTAACCCTGCCGCTTTTAATGGTTCAAAGCCGAGACCGATTAACATTGCCGCAGAGATGGCAACAGGTGTTCCGAACCCAGCGGCACCTTCAATAAAAGCACCAAAACTAAACGCGATCAGCAAAACTTGAATTCGACTGTCGCGCGCCAAACCTGAAATGCTTTGTTTGATGACTTCAAATTGACCCGCTTCCACCGTAACGTCATAAACGAAGATGGCGCTAAAGACGATCCAGCCAATGGGAAACAGTCCATAAGCGGCACCAAACACGGCTGAGCGCCAAGCCAATTCCCAAGGCATACCGAAAGCGAAGACGGCAACCGCTAGCGCGCTAACGAGTCCCCAGATCGCAGCCGTATGTGCCCGCACGTGAGCAAACGCCAGTAGCCCCAATAACAAGATGACTGGTATGGAGGCAAGGAGCGTCGAGATCCACAAAGCACCATAAGGATCGTAACTTTGCGTCCACATTAGGGCTTCGTGTCCACATTAGGTGACATCGGCAACGGTATGTACGACTAACAAATTGTGAACTTTATCCATGACTCCATTCCCCGCAATGAAGACGATGCGGTCTCCAGGAACCAACATGTTCTGGCGAAGGCCCCATGCAGAGACTTCGCGGAACAGGTTCTCTGGTTCGTCAAGTTGACTGACCGCCAGCGGCTTGACCCCCCAAAACAAACACATGCGTCGCAAAGAATCCGGTCGATCACTAACACCAAGAGTTGGGATCAAGCTTCTTTGTTTACTCTTGACCCATGCGGTGCCGCCGGTGCGGGTGGCAACGACGACCATTTTCGCATCGATCGCTTCGGCAATCTTTGTTGCACTACCAGTCACCGCGGCGGTGATCGGATGCACGCGGTCAAAAGGATGTTGTGGGCCGTCATCCGTGACCATCACATTCTCTTCGGTGTGTCGCATGATGCGGTCCATCACTTCAACCGCTTCAAGCGGAAAATCACCGATCGCGGTTTCACCGCTGAGCATGCAAGCATCCGCGCCATCGAGAATGGCATTTGCCACGTCGGTCGCTTCGGCACGTGTTGGCCGTTTGTTATGATGCATGCTATCGAGCATCTGTGTGGCCACAATCACAGGGCGATACTTTTCACGACACACACGGATAATACGTTTTTGAGCTGCTGGCGTTTCTGCGACATCGATTTCGACGCCCAGGTCACCGCGAGCGACCATCACCGCATCCGCCGCTTCGACGATTTCATCTAAGTTTTCTAGGGCTTCACGCTTTTCGATTTTTGCAACCACCATTGCTTGCGATTCATAACTGGCAAGCAGGTTCTTTAAGCTATGCACATCCTCTGCAGATCGCACAAAACTTAAGCTGATGAAATCGATCCCTTCTTTCGCACCCCAGATGGCGTTATCGACATCTTGTGGACGCATACTGCTGACGCTCAGTTTCACCCCGGGGAGATTAATGCCTTGTCGACTGCGAACTTCACCACTCTGTGTCACGACGCAATGAGCCGAGTTTGCTGTTACTGACTCCACTCTTAAGGCAACGGTACCGTCGGCAAGCATCACGGTGTTTCCGGGCTTCAATTCATCGATCAGTCGTTTATATGAACTCGTGAGTTCTTCAGGCGTTTGCGCTTGATCACCACGAATGAAAGTCAGCTTGCGATTCAAGTCGCATTTAAGCGGATCTTCGAGGAGTTGACCTAAACGGATCTTGGGGCCTGCCAAATCGAGCAAAACACCCACGGGATAGTTGACTTGCTGACTCGCTTTTCGAACCAAATCGAGGATTCCCGCGAGACGTTCGCGATCGCCGTGAGCGGTGTTTATGCGGAAAATGTCGACGCCCTTGCGGATCAGCTGGGATAGCATCTCGACCGATTCGCAAGCGGGTCCCACTGTGGCCACGATCTTCGTAAAAGCTTCTTGCACCGATGGCCTCGTCATGATCCACTCCTCTAGTTCTTGGCGGTCGTTGGCGTACGCTATGGCTAAAATATTAACGGATCGTTAAACCCCATGTTCCCACCCGTCGCGGACGTCGGTAATGTGCTAGCGGAATTTTGTCGCGATGCCTAGTCCCGTTATGTTATTCGCAAGCAATCCCTGCAACATAAACCGTTAATGTCGCCCTCCTGGCGGGGTGGAAATACTGGAGCGGAAGCATTGAAACCCGTTTGTTTGATTACCGGTGGATCGGACGGTCTAGGGTACGCTTTAGCCAGGCAATACGTCGATAATGGGTTCGATACGGTCCTAACGGCCCGTCGCTCCGAACCACTGGAGAACGCTGTTCGCAAGCTAAAGACCAATAGTCGTGGTTCGCAAGTCATCGGGCTTCCATGCGATATGACGGATGCTCGTCAAGTCGAAACCCTGTCACAAAAATTTCGGCAAGATTTTTCTCGGCTCGATGTCCTTATCAACGCCGTGGGACAGAGTGACCGTGGGCTGGCAACCCAGCTCACCGCGGTTCGACTGGACGAGTTATGGCGTGCCAATGTGCTATCCGCTGTGAACACAACGCAGACTTTCCTGAAAGACCTCACTCAATCAAAAGGATCGATCGTAAATATTGGCTCTTTGGCCACAAAGTTTGCGCCGCGGTGGCTCGGTGCTTATCCAATGGTCAAACATGCGCTGGGTGCCTGGTCCCAGCAGCTTCGATTGGAACTGCGACCTAATGGTGTCCATGTACTTTTAGTTTGCCCTGGTCCCATCAAGCGTCCTGAATCAGCAGAGAATTCGAGCCGTTATGCAGACCGGGCCAACGGATTGCCCGAGACGGCTTCGCTTCCCGCAGGGGGCGCGAAGGTTAAAGGGATTGATCCGGGCCAGTTGGCGGAGCAGATTTTTGTTGCCCAACAGAAAAAGAAAATTGAGTTGATCGTCCCCAAGTACGCACGGATCTTGGCGATCGCGCAAGCGATTAGCCCGCGATTGGGCGACTATCTATTGTTGCGACGAACGGGTAACTGATCTCGATGCAGCGGGCAACCCGAAGCCTGAAATGTTGGTTGTTCGTTTCTCACATTGCGCCCCGCGATGGGTTACAATCTCATCGACTTGTCTCTTTTGTTTCGGAGCGCTCCTTATGCCTTGTAAAACTGCTTTCATTTGTGCGCTGACAGCGTTGTTTCTCACTCCCCATATTCACGCCACGGAAACGCCTCCGAACATTCTTTTTTGTATTGCCGACGATGCTTCACCCCACCTCGGCTGTTACGGTTGTTCCTTTGCTCGCACGCCAAACATTGATCAATTGGCAAGCCAAGGTGTGCGTTTCAATCGCGCCTACACCCCCACGGCGAAGTGCGCTCCATCACGCGCGGCGATCTTAACAGGACGTAACCCTTGGCAATTGGAAGAAGCCGCTAATCACCAATCCTTTTTCCCAGCAAAGTTTAAGGTGATGACGGAAGTATTTAACGAAGCGGGGATGTATGTTGGCGCTCAAGGTAAATTCTGGGGACCTGGTGAAGCGAAAACGGCAGCGGGCGAACCACGCAAGTTTGGCTTGATCGCTTCAGGCGGGAATGGACAGAAAGACGATGGGGGTGAAGGGTTTCGAAACTTTCTCAAGCAGCGCCCGAAAGGAAAGCCTTTCTTCTTCTGGTTTGGTAGCACCAATCCTCATCGTCCCTATGAACTCGATTCGGGTATCGCGGCAGGGAAATCAACATCGCAAGTTGATCATGTGCCGGCCTTTCTTCCTGACAACGATACCGTTCGCCGTGACTTGCTTGATTACTCAATGGAAATCGAAACGTTTGATTCCCAAATCGGATCGTTGCTCAAAGTTCTAGAAGAAACCGGTGAAGCAGCCGACACGATGGTGGTCGTTACTAGCGATCATGGAATGCCTTTTCCTCGCGTGAAAGGACACAATTATGAGATGTCGAATCGCGTACCTCTGGTCATCCGTTGGCCGAACAAGGTTTCTGCACCGGGGCGAGTTGTGGAGGACTTTGTAAGCCTCGTCGACTTGGCTCCCACATTCTTGGAATTATTTAAGATTAAACAAGATCAAACCGGCATGGCTTCGATTACAGGGAGTTCGCTTCAACCACTACTTGATCGATCCAATGCCCAAGGCCGGTCGTTTGCCCTGCTTGGTCGCGAACGCAATGATGTTTGGGCAAGGCCTGGGAGCGAAGCGGGGCTAGGTTATCCCGTGCGAGCGATTCGCGAGGGGGATTGGTTGTACATTGAGAACTTTGAATCGGATCGATGGCCTTGTGGCAATGTTGAGCTCGGACTCTTAGATACCGATGCAAGTCCTTCGAAGAAATGGGTCGAAGCACAAGATCAGTCAAATCAGTACTGGAAGTTCTGTTTTGGCAAACGGCCCGAGGAAGAATTATTCAATGTACGGACGGATCCCGATTGCGTGCACAACTTGGCCAGTGATTTGGAACAAACGACACTGAAGAAACAGCTTCGCGAAACAATGTACGCGCAGTTAAAAGCCCAAAATGATCCTCGCATCCTTGGCCATGGTCAGATCTTTGATCAGTACCCGACGGCTAAGAAACCTGCGAACAATCTAAAAGCGAACCCAAAGAAGAATGCGAAGAACAAAGCTGCCGCTGATTAAGAGCTTGCCTCTCCTCGATGCCAGAATTTTTAATTGATTTATTGGGTTCCTCCTGGTCGTAAGGATTCCCGCAACATGTTTCTCAAGACAGACAGTTCCAACGTTAGCTTTCGCGAATACTTTTACGAAGGCAACTTACTTCTCAAGCCCATCATCTTCTTGATTGCATGCGTTTCCAAGTTTTTACGCGTGCGCATTCCTGGATCGCCCGATGTACCAGCCGTCGAACAACTCGCTGCCTTTGAAACGACGTTTGAAGAGTTGCCCGCCGATCTCCTAACAAACTTGATTCCAGAGATCGAGTTACTTTCAGAGCAAGGATTTCAAGTCTGCAAAGTCTATGCGATCAACGATGTCAATCACAACACTCGCTATTCATCGGTTGTACTGGTATCTGCCAACCAAGAAACAGTCGCTTGGGTGCGAGAAAGGATTTGGCCACAGCTACCTCGATCCTCCCGCTTTGTGCGCACGATGCTTTATTCGGAAGGTGTCGATGGACGCAAGGTATTGACGACGAACGCCAAACGAGATTTGCTTGATCCTCCAGACTGGCAAATGGATTACAAACCTCGATTGGCTATTGGTCAACTCCTTTCAGTGCACCAAAATCGCGTGGCCAGTCAAATCGGTAACGCACGTCCGCGCGATTGGGATAACGAAGAAGCGGCAGAGGCGATTGAACGCTTGCAGGCTGAATTCGTTAGTCATCAAAAGAGTCGTGGCGTGTTCAGGGAACCGACGGAGCGAGAGCAGGCACTTGCCCAAGAATTGCAACAAGATACGAACGATTCCAATGATGAAATGTTGCCGGTGATTGCCGCTGTGCGACGCATTGAGCAGAAACAAACGCAATGGTTTGTCAAACTATTGATGCTTTTACTTTCTGTGGCTTTCTTCATTGGATTAGGTGTTGGGTCCTGGGGTTGGGAAGTCGTATTGTTGCTTGTCCCCATACTCTTCATTCATGAGATGGGGCACTTTATTGCCATGAAACTGTTTGGATACAAGAACACACAAATGTTCTTCATCCCGTTTTTAGGGGCTGCAGTCACGGGGCGCAAACTAAATGTTCCGGGCTGGAAGAAAGCGATGGTATCGCTGGCTGGCCCAGTCCCCAGCATTTTTCTTGGTTTGGCTTTGGGAGTTATCAACGTTTTCTGGGAACATCCATTGCTCAAACAAGCGTGCATCATGACGTTGGTGCTTAACGTCTTTAATCTGCTCCCCGTGCTGCCGTTCGATGGGGGCTGGGTTGCTCACGTGACATTGTTTTCCAGATCGGCCGTCCTGGACATGTTGTTTCGGGTCGTCACTGTGGTATTGCTCTTTTTGATCTCGATTGCGTTGGGAGCGCGTATTCTCGTCTATGTCAGTATTGGTATCGCAGTTGGATTGCCTGCAGTGTGGAAGATCATGCGCATCCGAGACATGTTTCAGAACGATCCTTTACCGCCCCCCGTCGATGATGTGATTCCGGCGGCAGCCATTCGCCAGATTGCTGCAAAGATCCAAGGGTCGTCAATTCCCGCCGCGAATGTGCAGCAGCTTGCTCAAGCGACCATTCAAGTTTATGAGGGGCATATCATCAAGCCGCCGTCGTGGCCGGCAACGTTTGGTATCTGGACGCTACATGGTGGAAGTGTGATGGCTGCAGTGATCGGTGGGGCATTACTTGTTGCCGTTCATGCGATCAAAGATGATTTCAAAGATACCTTTGCCGAAATGCAGAGTTTGAATTATCAAACGATGAACGTCGCGTTTCAATTTGAGGAAACTCAGTTTCATCTAAGTGAAGCGGGAGCGGGTAAGTCTTCAGATCTGCTCTTTTGGGAATATGAAACCGCTGAAGCAGCCAAACAAGCCTTTGAGATGATTAAAGAAAAGAAGGACCAAAGCTGCGCGCGGATGGGAGCGATCGTATTTGCGAGCCAAGCGGGCGTGGATGAAAAGCAAGCGAAAGAGATCGCCGAGCAGAGTAGCTCAGGCAACTTTAGGGAAGCTTCATTGGCAATGGAGAAAATCGCCACAGGCAACGCCGCTTTAGATTTAGGTATCGATGGTATCCAGCGCAAACGATTGTTTAGCACTCAATTGTATTTATCCGGATTGCCAACGTTGCTCGCAGAATTTCCAGATACCACGCAGAGTCAAGCCGCGCAACAGGCCCTAAGAATCATGCCCATCATTCGTGATCGATTTAGCATTCCTCCTTGGGCGCCGCGCACGCAACTCAATGCAGAACAGATTCGATGCAGACGTCTCTTGGCAATTCTTGAAAGTCGTACAGAGCCTTTGCCTTGGCTAGGTAACGATAAATTGCCTCCACTGGAATTCCCAGAAGGTCCCTACTCGCAAGCAAGAATGCGACAGTACCGCGAAAACGTTGAGAAACGACAGCGGCAAATTGAAAAGCAGCGTCAGGAATGGATTCAAATGGCAGCAGAACGCGCCACAGGACGTGCAGCAGAGTTACTTTCTGCGCGTGTCAACTTTGAACAACAGCAGAAAGAATACCAAGCGAAATTGATTGCGATGCGCGGTAATGTTACGGACGCTCAACTCAATTCGCCGGATTGGGCCGAACAGCTTAAGCCGTTCTGTGACTGCCTTGGCTATTTGGAACCCACTGCAGTCGACTATCCTTTCGCTGCTCATTGCGGAGTCGACTATCATCTCGAGAGCGATCAAAATTCAGAAAAAGAAGATTCGGAGGAACTCGTGATCTCAAAAGTATTGAGCATCACGCTGCAATCAGCTCCGGATTCCGCTGCCGCAATGGCCGGCATCATGGCTTGGTTGCGCAAACAAGGTTGCACATCGATTAAGTGGCAATTTCAAACGTTGGGCAGTGTGGAATAGGCGTCGAGAGTGTTGAGAAGATAGTGTTAAGGAGTTGGCGAGAGCGGATTAATCATCGCTGCTTGGCGAGATCAGAATGAATGGTTGCCTGTCCGCAATGGATGGCGAGTACGAGCACCGCTGCGCTGTACACGACTCTGGGTTCTTGACAGGCGAGACGCCTATCCCACGTGACAGGCGAGACGCCTATCCCACGTGACAGGCGAGACGCCTATCCCACGTTACAAACGGTCGATGGCGATGGCGGCGCGATATGCAGCGCGGGCGTGGTAATAGTTTAAGTAGGCTTCGATGACTTTGGTCGCTGATTCAACGGCATATTGCTCACGCAATGTAACTTTCAATAAATCCGAGGCACCTTCGGCAAAGTTACGCCGCTCTCGTTGTGCGAGATCTTCTGCGTAACGAACGGCCTCCGAAGCTTGCTTGATTTGAGCTTCAGATGCGAGCATTGCCGCGTGCGCAGCCTGAATTTCGGCAACGATTTTGTTCTGAACAAAGTCGCGTTTAGCGGCAACTTGTGTGAACTTGCCTTGCAAGCTTGCGAGTTTTCCACGCGCTTTGCGTCGCTGCAAAGGTACGTCGAGATACATCGAGGCTTCGGCTTCGAATTCGGATTTGTCTCGTTTAGAACTTGTGGGTTCACCGACATCTTGTGAACCAGTGATCATAGCGTCCAAGCCAGGTTGCATTTGATTGCGTGCCAATGCGCATTCGACTTCTAGTTGTCGCATGGTCAGAGAGAGGACTTGCAACTCGGGACGATCTCGCAATGCGGTTTGAATATCTGAATCGAGCTGCTCGCGGCTGATCGTCTCGGGTGGAGGAAACTCAGGCAGCCGGTTTCCTCGCGGTAAAAGTGGATTACCCGCACCATCGCGGGAATAGAGGGAAAGCTTTACCGCTTTCTCTTGTAACTTCCTTGCTGTATCCGCAAGCTTTGCTTCGCGCTCAGCGACCAATCGCAAGTTGTCTGTAAGTTCCGGTGGGTCAATCAACTCGGCTTCAACTTGTTGTCTTATGCGATCGGTGCGGTCTTCGGCTAAGCGCATGATGCGATCAACGACTGCGAACTCTTGTCCTGCGGCGACCCAATCCCAGTAAGCAAACGTCGCTTCAGCGACGAACTGAATCAACTGAGCTTGAATATCTGGGTTGGCAATCTGCGTCTCAAGCTGTGCTATCCAGAGCTCAGCTCGGCGTTCATCGATGGCTCGATCTCTGGCCAAAGGGAACATCATGCCGGCTTTAAACTCACCACCATCATTTGTTTCGCGTTCTTGGTACCAAGGTTGAAAATCACCTCGCCCGATTCGATATCCGCCGAAGACTTCGCCACCATTGTACGTGGGCTGAGCGAAACCTATGGATTGTCGATAAGTCTGATAGAAGCCGGTGGGGCCATTCTCGCTTGCACCTTTGACTTTCAAATCCCAAGCCCCCATCGCAGACAGGAGTTGTCCTGACGCGATCCGACGCTGTTGCAATGCTGCTCGCAGCATGGGGTACGATTGATATACGCTATTGATCACTTCATCGAGCGTGAGTGGCGCTGCATTAACGCTTTGTATCTCTGTTTGAAGTACGACGGTTTGCGGCAATGCGGCCGAATTCATGACGAATTCTTCGCCTGCGGTTAAGGCATTGGTTTTTGAACCTTCTTTCTTCTTTTCATCTGTGTCTTTGGTGTCACCTTCGTAACTTACGGTGGCGATTGTTTCTGAGATGCCGCTGTCATCCCGAAGCGGTTTAGCAGGAGCATGATGTGATACGCTTGGCGGCCAGAAACGCCGGACGGAAGCGGATTGTTGGCAACCTAATACGAACGACAACGACGTTATCGCGCAAGCGCCAAACCATCGTCTTGGCTTAATCAGATTTGCAAGCATCTTCGTTGCCATCAATGAATCCGGTACTCCCGTTACTTTCAATTTCGACAGTGACGCGGGACAGATTCAGCAGGGCGAGCGCAAGATGTTTTGTTTTTGCTTAGATACCTCGGGATATCGATAAAGGCGGCAAAGATTATCAGGGCGAAAGCAGGACGTTTTTTAAGTCCGTTTGCCCTACTTGGGAAGTTTTGGCGGTTTCGATTTACTTTCGGACTTTCCACCTTCTTTGTCTTTTTCAAAAGAAACAACTGGAGAAAATCCGTTGAGGTTCCGCCAAATTTCAAACCATAGGGGCACTTGCTCAAGCAGTACCCATCCGTTCGCTAAGCAGCCTTGTCTCAGAAAACGATCATTGGGCCATGGCTCATCGTCGGGAGCTGGACGAATCAAGACGCGAAACTGTCCCATGCCATTGTCGGTTGAATCAACTGATACGACTTCACCGCCAAAGGTCCCGACTGCAACAGAGGGCCAGCCGACGAACTGTAAGCCGGGCCAACCTTCGAACTGCAATCGCACATGTCGACCTGGTTCGACTAAAGGAGCATCGTTTCCATCAAGCCAAATTTGGACAGCGCGGTCTTTGGTATCCGGAACAATCACGCAAAGTGGATCGCCTTCTTTAAGCACTGAAGTCCGAAGGTTTGCAGTGATCTGTACAAGGAAACCGTCGAAGGGTGCATAGATTCGTTGGCTGGCTTGACGCGAAACTTTAACGCGCGCATCCAACAGATCCTTCTCGGCTTTGTTTTTCTCTTGATTTGCTTTAGCTACGTCCGACTGCGCTTTGGAAATATCTTGCTGTCCTTTGTTCAGCATGGCTTCAGCGTAATCGATGTCGACCTGCGCTTTCTGAATCTTCGCTTCCCGCTCTCGTTTCTTCCCCTCAAGTTCTGCCTGAAACGACTTAACATAAGCTTTGGCACGATTTACTTTTGCATTGGCTTCTTGCAGCTTTCGATCAACTTCCTGGACCTTTTGCAAAGCGATATTTCCTTCGGTTTGCAGCGTTTTCAAGCGACTCAGTTCCGCTTCTATCTGTGGGATTGCCGCTTCGTATTCTGCGAGTTGTTGTTCTTCAGCAGACACTTTCTCTTGTGCCATTTGGACATAAGCATCTTGCGCCGCAATCGTTTCGGTTTTGACGCGGTTATAAGCGATAACTTGAGCCTTGAATGAGTTTACGATCACTTCTGCCGATTCCAAGGCTCTTTGATTAGCGGCAACCGTTTGCACGGCAGATTCGTATTGCGACTCCGAAGCTCGCAATTGTTCCTCTAACCTACCGAAGTAGGACTCATCGAGGTCTTGAATCTCCGCAATCAGCTGACCTTCGGTGACGCGCGCATTTTCAACGACGTCCGGTCCCCAGCTGACGATTCGTCCTTTGATGGGAGATTCGATCACTTGCTGTCGCTCTAGCGGAGCGAAGGCAATCACATTTCCTTGGCCTGTAACCGATTGCTGCCAAGGCGCAAAAAAGATGAGTATGGCCGACAAAAATAGCAAAATGGCGAGCCAACGAGCAATGCGCTGCACCAATTTGGAAGATCGCGAAAGACGAAGTGCAGGCATGACGCTTTCATTGAAAGCGACAGGGAATAACATTGAGCGTCGATTCTGGCCAGGGCGATGTTCCATACCCATACGTCACCTCAATTTATCCACCATTGGTTTTATTCGGTGGACTTGAATTCAGCCGACGTTGTCCAGCCAGCGTGATTTGTGCGAGCCGATTCGCTAAAGCGCGTCGGCCCGTCACGAGAATCAATGTCCATGGTTGCTCGGGCGATGTCAAACGATTCAGCAAAGATTCCGCTTCATCGTCCGGTAAACAGTCGAGCAATCCATCGATTAATAGCAGCTTGGGACGCCCCACAATGGCCCGCGCAATCATCATCAAACGCCACTGATTGAGTGTCAGCGGACTGCCATCGGCACCGATTACTGTGTCCAGCCCTTCAGGCAAGTGAAGCAGATCGTCGTGCATACCCACCGTAATCAAAGCATTCCGCATGTCCTGTGTCGATATTTCTGGTCGTTCAAGGTGGACTTGCTCTGTAATGGATCCTTCAAAATGTTCTGGTTCACGCGCTAATGCCACTTGGCGCCGCAATAAATCGGGTCGCAGGTTGCGCAGGTCAACATGATTGAGTTCCGCGTGACCAGAGACCGGGCTACGTAAGCCAAAGAGAAGTTCCAGTAAAAGTGTTTTGCCACTTCCGCTCGGACCTGTGATCGCCGTGTGTTCACCGGCGGCAATGGTAAGGTCGAGTGGTTTTTCTTCAAACGCTCTTGTCGGCGCGAGCACCACCTGTTGCAGAGAGATGGTTGCGGGAGCCGATGTTGCGACATCCAAAACGTGTCCCTCGGACTCCAAGGGTAAGTCCATCAGGACACCGATTTTGTCAACCGCCGCGAGCATATCGTAGAAGGTTTCGAGGTGTTTACCGAGCTTCGCAAAGGAGCCGACGATAACGGTCACAATCAGCTCCGCCGCAACAACTTGACCCAAGGTCAACTGCCCAGCGATCACCAGCCAACCACCGAGACCAAGGAGTACCGTGCTCGCGACCGCTTGCAGTCCCAACGCAAATAGAATTTGCCGCATCAAAATATGGAAATGCTTCCGACGTGCGTTTAGGTACTCGAGGATGAGTCGATCGGTTCGTTCCAGTGCAAACTCAGAAGCACCATCATATCGGAAGGCCGTCGAGCAACTCGCTAACTCTTCCATCCAACCAGCAGTATGGTATTTGATCTTCGATTCTTTGATGCTGGTTGTTACCGCCCCACGACCAAGGAAGAAAACCGCAAAGGTGATCAAGGCGATTAAGACGACATCAAAGCCCAATAGCCAGGGATGATAAAAGCCCAAAACGGCCATACCGATCACCGCGTTGAGCACAAGTGTGATGCCATCGAGTAATAGCTGCGAAGTTGCTTTTTGCACGGTCACGACGTCGAAGAATCGATTCACTAGTTCACGTGGCGAATGTCCGTACATTTCAGACCACTGAATTCGAGGCAGTCGAAATGCCAAGTCAGCAGCCAGACGTGCAAATAGTCTTCTTTGAATAATTTCTGCGACATAAACCTGGAGCGCACGAAGCGCTCCAGAAAAAATCAAACAGACGAGCAGTAATATTGCCAACACAACGACTGGTTGCATAAACCGGCCGAATGCTACGGTGTTGACCAAAGATTCAACCGCCAGCGGAGTGCCTAACGCGAGCACTCCCGTGACCACCGCAAAGATGAGGATATTGAGAATATCCGTGCGATCTGCTCTGATTAATGCGATTAATCTCTGTAGCGGTGTGAGCTCATGATCTGAATCGCTCATTCCGGTAACGAGTACCGGTTCAACAATCACTCCGCGAATCGTCCCTTCAATCTTCGCTTCTTTAAACAACTCGATCGCTTGACGCTCATTCAGTAGCAAGACGTCAGGATGCGTCATTGGACGATGCACTTCGATCCGACGCGTCGAATATTCCCGCAGCGATAACCACTGGCGACTGCTGGGAAGATAAGTGATCACTTGGGCGCCATCATTGATAGCGTTGAACCACTGACCTACCGAAGCGTCGACGACGCGACACTTTCGTCCCAGAGCCTGGCCCGCTTCGATGATGCGTTGCCACCAACGATCCCCAGTTTCATCCGGCCATGCAAACGTCGCATCTTCGAGCGCACGACGAACCCTCGACCGGTCCAATGGATCGTCGTGATCCTGCGTGAGCCGTTCGAGGATTGCGGTAACAGCCTCCAAGTCAACTTGGGTCGCGGTGATATTCATCGCAATCGGACAGCCTGGTGCAAAAGTTACCGCAATGCCCCTGTCTCGGAGGTGGTCGTTTCCTGCTCGAGTGGGGATGGAACATACGAAATTATTAAGCGATCCGCGAAACCGGAGCAATGCTTAACAAATCGTCAGGAAACAATACGCACGTGAGGCAAAAAGGTTCAAGAGGGAGGTGCGAATTCTCCATCATGTGGGGGTTGTAAGGCAAACGGACTTAGAAAATGTACCAGCGAACCAACTAATGATTAAGACATGCTAGCAAGCTACGGCGCAAAAAATTTACCATGTCAAGAGACCATATTCGCCGAGGCTTGGTGGCATGTCTTAATCATTATTCCGATCCCTAAAGGCCATAACCGCATGCCGCATCACCACTTGGATCGCTTCGCAAACGGGAAAAATCGGGCGGGAGTAAACTTTGTGTTTTACCAGTCCGTTCCCCCGCCCGTTTTTTCACTGTTCGCAGCGCGTTCCAAGTGAGTGGGTTCGCTGGTACGTTTTTTAAGTCCGTTTGCCGAAGGACCGTCGCCAAGGAATGAGCGCCCAAAGACGTGGTTCGCGGAGGGCCAGCGCCAGCCAGATCACCACTCCGAGCACGATGTGCACGTAGACAGGATCGCCGACGCGAAGGTGAGTCAGGATGGCGCCTCCCAGATATCCGGTGAGAAGGATCGCCCCGATAACCGCAGTGGGCGGGAACAGGTAAAGCAGAAAGCAGGTCACTTCCAAGATTCCCAACGGCTGACGCATGGAGATGTCGAGTTGTAATTGCTCAAAGCCTTTCTCGACATCAGGACCTCCAGCAAACTTACCGAACGCGCTAAAAGAGAACAGCAGTACGATAGGAACCGTTAGCAGCCAGCCGAAATAAAACCCGGGTTTTCGTCGAGGCGGCTTTGCAGGATGCAGCTCACTCACAGATTGGTTTGCCTATGTACAGAGGTTTGGAATGACACGAGAATTGTAGGGTTTCGACAAGCGAGTTCGTGACGAAAGTTGCAACGATCGTGATCTATCACAATATGTGATTGGTCAAAGAAAATAGATCCGAGCTCTTGACGAACCGCTAGGGCGTTGCCATCGTAGAGACATCGACGGACTTTGGTCGGACCGCGATTCATACATCGTAAAGTGCAGTGATTGGCATATGCCAACGTTGGCCCGACCTATCTTTATTTGGTTCCTCTCAGGAGCATTGGCCCTGGGCCATCTGCCTGCTTGGTTGCATTGCCAGATAGCGGAAGGGATTGAAGCGGGTGTTGCCGATCCGGATCGTGCTTGGTGTGGATGTTGTCACCATTCGCATTTAGCAAGTTTTGCCAAGTGTTCCGATCGTCATAATGCGTCTGACGTCAATGTCTTTTGGGACGGCAATGTCTTAGCAGACCATAGCGCCGATCAGTGTGCGGCCTGTCAATCCTTGACGGTGAGTTTTGACAAGACTGAGATGAGTCCATGTCCAGTGTGGCATGAGCTATTGATCTACTCGAAATCGATCTATTCTTCGCGGCTACACAGTTGTGAGCCATTTAAAGGGGCACGCTCTCGTGCTCCACCATCCATGCGAATGGGTTAGCTGTCAATTCGTTTAGGCCTAACGTAAGTTCGATCGCGATCGAACGCTACGTGAAGGTCAGGCGAAATCAATACATCGGACCAACATGCCCCGCTGAGCGCGGTGCGCCGATCAACGGTCCGACCAACCCGATCGGATGTGTCCACTCGGCGGGGCACCTTAAAAATCATCCAGCGCATTCCGCGACAGGAGTGTGATGGTAAGACAGCATTCGGTTCATTGCTTTGCATTATGAAGACGTAAGCGCGCACGCTCTTCATGGATCACGCAGTGAACTTTGAGACGTCAACAAGACGATTGGTCATTCGACAGCGTTGCGTCTCCTAGGAATGGGTCCGCTTGCGTAGGGTTCCACCGGCGCAAGTGCCTTGGTCAGGTGGAAGTGTTTTGTGTGTGTTCGTGTTTTGTTTACCTTTGTGCCCTAAACCTTAGGGGAGAGATTAATCATGTTGAAAACGTTTATTCGGAACAAGAAAGGCCAAGGATTGGTTGAATACGGCATTTTGGTTGGAGGAATCGCGTTGGTCGCTTTAGCAGCGACTGCGATTCTAGGCCACAAGACCACTGACTTGATCGGTACAGTCGCAGGAGCATTGCCAGGTGCGCATGATGAAGACAACGGAGCCATCGTAAGCGGTCAGTTGGTGAGAACCACGACAGCGGGACAAAGTGGATTCGTGCTTGATGCAACGAACCCCGGGTCGTTTTCTTCAAACCTCGGTATTGATGCCGATGGTTTGATTGTTGAACCAGCTGGTAACTAAGTTTATGTGCCGAGTCATTGCTCTCCAGCATTCATAAAGAATGCTGAGAGCGATGACCTCGTGCGATGGCTATGGGTTTGTTCTTCGATTGCTCGTGTAGGTATGAATCTCAGCGGCAATTTGATACCGTTGCTTCCTCTGATCATTTGTGCTTGGGCTGCATGGATTGACTTGCGCACACGAGAGATTCCCAATCGCTTTCCAGCGTTGCTGATCTGCGTTTTGTTTTTGAGGATCACAGTTCACCAGAGTAGCTTGCCAGCATGGCAACATCTTTGCGGAGGACTTTGCGCTTTGGCTTTAGGGTGTCTAGTCGCTCACGGGGAACGATTTGGCGGTGGAGACATCAAGCTCTTTGCCGTTCTTGGAGCTTGGTATGGCGTCTTTGCCATCGCATCGCTTGCGATTTGGATTGCCATCGCAGGTTTACCTTTGGCATTGATTGCCGCAATGCGTAAAGAGACAAGTTTCGCCTACGGACCGGCAATCTTTATCGGAGTATGTGTGCAAGAAGGAGCTCCGCATTTACTGAATCAAATGGCCCTAAATTAAAGGGTTTGAATTAATGCCTCGAAATCGACGAATTGCTCCGCGGAATGCCTATTTGCCGCTGCTCTTGTTGACGACGACTGTGCTTGTGTTCGTGGGACTCTTCTCGCTAGTCGCTGCTTGGACATTGGGCGCATTTGATCGCACGCCGGCGAAAGCACCGGAAGACCATACAGGGCAATTGGCCTTTCCCGCACTTGCGCGACCTGTCAAAGCCTTTGAATCTTTGACACGAGATGACTTCATTGATCCTCGCACCAATCAGTTGAACATCGTATGGCTGCCTGAAGCAAACGCCCAAGTGGCATCGCGCAACATGTCCGAAATCATCGGGCGAGTTTTGAAGCGAGATAAACAAATAGGCATGGTATTGAGCGAAGGAGATCTTTACGAAAAAGGCACTCGGCCTGGTTTGGCTGCGGGCATCCCCGCTGGGAAACTAGCGATTTCTATTCCGGCAACCGGCATACCCGGCTTAGATCAGCTTCGCAGCGGAGACCGTTTTGACCTGTTAGTTTCGCTACCCGAACGCGATCCTGAAGAACAAATCACCAATAGCGAACCCGCCGCATTGTTCGGCGGGATCAAGCCGCCCTCGCTGCGCGCGGGACAACTTTCGCGACAGCATGGAGTCAAACAGTTAGTGGCTAATGGGATGTTGGTCAGTCTGTTCAGTGGAAAACAGCGATCGACAACGGGGCCAACCGGATTAACCGTTGAGCCTGCCAGCAAGTCGCGCACAGCACCTCCTCCGCAAGCCGTCTTTGCGGAACTCGCGGTTGATGAAGAAGAAGTTGGTCCATTGACCGAAGCGATCTCATTGGGAACTCAGCTAACGTGCGTACTGAGAAGCGGACAATCGAAAGATACAGACACTGACAGCTTCTCCATCGAGAATCTCGTCCCAGTTATTACCACGGCAAAAGCAGTGAATGCCTTTTCGGTGTTGTCGGACGAGAACTTGATCGATGAAGCCACGGGTCAGCTTCACTATTACTACTTTCCTTCTGAAAAACTTTCCACACAGTGGATCACGGATCCAGCGAAGTTGTATGGTCGGGTGCTTTCGCGCAATCTAAGACGTGGCGCTTTAATCACTGAGAGTGATTTATTACCGGAAGGGACACGTCCTGGTATTTCCGCCGGATTGGCTCCGGGCATGTCGGCCATGACCATTGCGAAAGAGAGTTTGCAAGGATTTGACCAGTTATCCATTGGGGACCGGTTTTCCATCTTGAGCAGAGTTCCGCAATCCGTGGGCGGCTCGACTCCTACGACCACTTGGGCAAGCCTATATGGTGGTGCACGCTCTGAGCAGGATGAGCGAGTAGAGCAGATGGTGCGTTCCGGAATCCGAGAGATTGCAAAGGACGCGATTTTCTTAGCAGAGTCGCAGGTCGGCACGGTGGTCGTCGGGATTCATGAGAACGATGTGGCCAAGTTTGCGCAGCTCGTGCGCGATGGTGAAGATGTATTTGTCGTTGCCCATTCGAGTCAACAGAAGGCGAATGGAAATCCAATCCCGAACAATCAAAGTTTCGATGCAACCCGAAACGAGCCTTATGCAACCGTGCCGTATCGTCTCGTGAACCAGACTGCCAAGGGAAAGCAAAATGTCCCCGTGATTTCAAAGCCAAATGCTGTCGAGGAGTCGCAGCGTTTCCCGGTTCTCGTTCGTGACGTACCAGCCTACCGCGCGCTCTCGATCGAAGATTTCCTTGATCCGACCACGGGACAAATCCAATTTCTCTTCTTTCCCAAAGAGGCTGTCAGCATTGAATGGCAAGCCGACATACGGTCAATGATCGATCGGGTTTCACTCCGTAATCTGAAGGCCGGGCGCGTTGTATTAGAGAGCGATTTAGCTGAACCGGGAGAACCTGCCAGCCCGGCTTTAGGAATCCCTTCAGGGATGCGTGGCGTGACGGTCAATGCACTCCAAATCAATGGCCTTGAGTCATTAGCCTTAGGTGCACGTTTTGACATTGTTTCAGCGCATGGAGTGGATGTTCAGGCATTGGCGACCACAGTCCGGCAATCGATTGCAAGTGATGATGCTGTTCGTGAAGCCTCGAAATTACCGGGGGGCCGTGTTCCTGTTTCCCGCGTGATTGCAGCCAACGCTTGCTTAGTTGCGAATCTGGGTACCGCAAAGATTGAACTTGAACGCATCACTGCTCCATCAGAGCGACAAACGATGACGCGACTAGCCGCAGACGGTTCAACGATTACCGAAACCGTAAGTTCAGCACCGACCGTTGCAATAGAAACGCGTGAAGTCGCGCAGTATGTCATTGCAATTGAAGATGCATCGGTTGGTGCATTCATGGGGTTACTTGACTCGGACCAGCCGCTTCAAGTTGCATTAAAGCCAATTGTCAAGGTTGGCGTGGATGAAAGAGCTAATGATGCGACGTCCACGGCCGATGAGCCGGTCAGAGCGGTGTTGCAAGAACATGTGCGAGGAAACGAGATCACTTCGGAAGTGTTTTTGACGGACCGTTCGGTGGTGGCGCAAGGAAAAGGTCGAGAAGCGGCTATTGATGCTGCACATCACAGGGGGAATTGATGTCCAGCGCTTCGGTTTCACAGCATGTACTCATCTTTGCTCGCGACGATAAAGTTGGACGTGAGATACGAGATGCATGTAAGAATTTCTCACAGGGTCCATTCAGCGGCCATGTCGTCTCAGACCTAACTCGAGCAATCGACATTACGCGCGATCGAGAGCCTGATGCAGCGCTGATCGACTTGTCAGGAGATTTGGATAAAGATCGAGTGATGGTGCAAGAATTGCGTTCCATCTCGCCCAACATGATGATCGTGGGTGTATACAGCGCAGAAGGTAATTCCCATGCGTTTGGATCGGCGTTCATGGTCGAGTTGGTGCGGCTTGGCGTAAGCGACTTTCTCCGCCGTCCGATAGCTGATCGCGAGTTACAAGGATTTTTTCAACGGTTAGCACCAACGCCGAGTGTTGCTGACGCTGCAAGGTTGGGAACCTGTATTGCGTTCATTAGTAATAAAGGGGGCGTAGGTAAATCGACGTTGGCAGTGAATCTAGCAACGTCGCTAGCGATGCGCTTTCCAGGCGAAGTTCTGTTGATTGATGCATCACTTCAGATGGGTGTCTGTGCACCGATGCTCAATTTGAATCCGGAAACATCCATGCTGGATGCATTCGAACAACGCCAGCGACTCGATAGCATTCTGATTCGCCAACTCTCCGTACCGCATGAATCGGGTTTACTACTGTTGGCCGCGCCATCTGATCCGATATCCGCAGCGGATATCGATGATCAAGCGATCACTCGAGTACTCAATCTCGCGCGTCGCACTTTTCGATTTGTCGTTGTCGACACCTTTCCGCTTTTCGACCAGATTGTGATGAGCGTGCTAGATATCGCAACTCGCAACTATTTGGTGCTGGACAATGTCGTGCCGACGGTGCTAAGCGGCGTACACTTGTTACGCCTGCTCGACAGTCTCGAATATCCCCATGACCGGTTGCGTGTCGTGGTGAATCGTTACCAACAGGTGCCTGGTAATCCGATGATCGATGACATTGCGCGTTCGCTGCGCATGCCTGTTGAGCACATCTTACCGTATGACAAACGTGCGATTACAGCGGCCAATATAGGCAAACCGTTTGCAATGAGTTTTGTGCGGTGGTCTAAGTTGCATCGTGCGATGGGAGAACTACGCGACGAAGTCTTGACCCTCTCTCAGGAGCGAGGAGGTTAAACCGATGCAAGAGGATGGACCAACGGGTTTAGGCAAAGCGGCCCGTGATCGCTTAGCTCGCCTGCGTTTTCAGGTGCCTAAAGAAAGACTTACCGAACGCGAGGCGACGGTACACGCATTTAGTCTTCAGAATGATCAATCGACAAGGTCCAAAACTGCAGATTACGTCACCGTCAAAACCAATTTACATCAACGGCTTTTGAACTTACTTAATGACTCGCGTTATGTCGGCGCTTCCGACGACATTCTGGAACAGACGGTTAGAGATTTCGTCGAGCAGGTCCTCAACAATGAAGATTTGCCACTTAACGCTGCGGAACAAATTCAACTTGCCGATGACTTAAGGGAAGAGACGTTAGGTGTTGGACCACTCGCTCCGCTGCTCGGTGATCCTGCGATCACCGATATTCTTGTGAATCGCTTTGATCAAATCTACGTTGAGCGATTTGGGCATCTCGAAGTCACCGAAGTGCGGTTCCGAGACAATGAACATCTCGTTCGCATTATCCAAAGAATTGCTGCACGTGTGGGGCGCCGAATCGATGAGTCGTCGCCGATGGTCGATGCGCGATTGGCGGATGGTAGCCGCGTCAACGCGACGCTTCCACCGGTTACGATCGATGGCCCAACTTTATCGATACGCAGGTTTGGTAAACGTCGTCTGAAGCAAGACGATCTACAGCGACTCAATATGTTCTCGCCAGCGATGCAGGCGTTTATGCGCTGGATGGTACTGTCACGTAGTAACATCATCGTTGCTGGGGGAACAGGCGCTGGCAAGTCAACTTTTCTTGGTGCATTGTGCGAAGCGATACCGGAAACAGAACGCATCGTGACCATCGAAGACGCGGCGGAATTGCTACTTGATCAAGTGCATGTGGTCCGGATGGAAACTCGTCCATCCAACCTAGAAGGTACCGGACGAATCACCGCGCGAGATTTGGTCATTAACGCGCTGCGCATGCGACCAGATCGGATCATTGTCGGCGAAGTGCGTGGTGGTGAAGCGCTAGATATGCTTCAGGCGATGAACACAGGTCACGACGGTAGTTTGACTACGGTGCATGCGAATAGTCCGCGCGATGCCGTTTCTCGTTTGGAAACGATGGTACTCATGGCCGGTGTTGATTTGCCATCGCGCGCGATTCGCGAGCAGATTGCGGCAGCCGTCGATTTGATCATTTCCGTAAGACGTTATGACGATGGCGTGCGGCGTGTGGAATCAATCTCCGAACTGACAGGCATGGAAGAACTCACACCGCAGTTGCAAGAGATTTTCGTCTTTAAACAACGTGGTCGTCAGGAGCGAAGTATTGTCGGAAATTTTGAAGCGACCGGGATTGTACCGCGACGCGTTCATCGCCTCCGCGAACGAGGTTATGACATTCCGCTTGAGATCTTCCGTTCCTCGAGTGAAGGATGAGTCATGGCTTATCTCGCTTTAGGCATCCTCGCATTGATGATGTTCGGCGGATTGCTTGCCGTATTTGTTGCCTTGCAGCGCAGTCAGTTGGCGACAGTTGCACGGAGCCGATTGATCGCTCAATCAACACGGATAGATGTTGGGAACGTCAGGAATGAAGATGTCGAGGAAACTCTAGTTAGATCGCGTAGCCAAGTACTTCGAAGATACTGGTGGATCGGTATTCCCTTATCTGCATTGGTCGTCGGTATTTTGCACTGGACGTTACAAATTCCTTGGCCATACCTGGCTGCGTTCTTCGTCATGCTGTTGCTGAGTTGCGGCCAGATCGACAGCATGTTGTTACAGATGCGCATTCAGAAACTGGAACAACAGCTTGCCGATTCCATCGACATGATGGTTGCTGCGGTCAAGTCGGGAGCCGGTCTGCAATCCGCCCTTGAATCGAGCATTCAGCAGATCCGAAATCCTTGGCGAGGCGAAGCCGATCAAGTTGTGCGCGCGATTCGCTATGGGGATGACCCGGTCGATGCGCTTTCGGATCTTTCTGAGCGATTACCTTTAGAGAGTGTTTTGCTGTTCTCGCAAACGCTCGCGGTGAACTGGAGGGTTGGAGGGCGTTTAGCGTTAACCCTTGCTAATGTTGGACGCACAGTTCGCGATCGAATCGAACTTAGTCGACGTATGAATGCCATGACCACCCAAGCTCGGTTGTCGGTCGTGAGCGTGATCGCCGTCACCTATTTTATAGGCGCCCTTATGTGGCGAAACGATCCAGAACGTATGTCCGGCTTTCTGATAAGTACCGTAGGCCAGGCACTCGTTTCTATCGGGATGGTGTTACAAGCAGTCGGCATTGTTTGGATTTCTTGGATCAGCAAGCCGAGGTTTTAAGCGATGCTCAAGACTGCATTAATGGTCGGATTACTGCTGTTTGTTGCAAGCACCTTGCTCTGGTTCATGCGCAGGATTTGGCTTTGGTCGCAAAGCGAAGAAAGGCTTCAACGAGCAACCTTCGATACAGATGCAAATAAAGCGGAGCTCGCAATACCTCAAAGATCTTGGTTGGGCTGGTGGCTGTTTCGTGCCGGGTTTCGCCGCGCGAATGCGTTGGGATTATTCGCGTTGGCGACCCTCATTTGTAGCACGATCGCATTAATACTTGGTGTGGCGATTTATCAAAGCCAGATTGTGACGCTGATGGCATCTCTGTTGCGATCACTTCCTGGGAATGTAGGTGAAGTTTTTCTTCCGTTGGCTTGGGCGAGTCCTGTCTTGGGGCTGCTTACATGCGCGCTGGCACCTACGGTTTTCGTGCGTGCTCAAAGACGGCAACGTGTGACACAAATTGAACAAGATCTGCCTTTGACGTTAGATTTATTGGCAACCTTAGCGGAAGCAGGATTGAGTTTTGATGCGGCACTGGATCGCGTTTTGGAAACGCAGCGTCGCGAGCGACCGTTGGCTGAAGATTTTCGACTCTTTCGGCTCGAGATTTTAACAGGTCGCGGTCGCGTCGATGCACTTCAGCGTTTAGGCCAAATAGTCTATGTGCCTTGGTTCTCGATCTTCATCTCCGCATTGATTCATGCGGAGCAGGTTGGAGCAGGTCTAGCGGCGACGCTCCGCGCGCAAGCGGATGATCTTCGCAGTCGCAGGCGAGAGCGAGCGCTAGCTATGGCAATGGCCGTGCCCGTGAAACTCTTGTTTCCACTGATTGTGTGTTTCCTGCCCGGCATCATGATCGCAAGTTTGGGGCCGATTATTTTTCAAGTGGTCCAAGTTCTTGATCAGTTCATTCGTTCGAGCTTCGGAGGATGAACATGAAGTATCCCTTGGTCGGAAAATGGGTGGATCATCGAACCCATCAACCATTGATTGAAGAGCTGTACGAAGCAAAAACGTACTTTCATCGGATGGTTGGACTGCAGTTTAAGCGAACATGGAACTGCAACCACGGACTTTTGATCAAGAACTGCCGCGCCATCCATACGATGTGGATGCGGTTTCCTCTCGATGTTTACTTTCTTGACGAACAGTTTTGCGTTGTCGAACAGCACTTGGCGTTACGTCCCTGGAGAATACTTAGCGCACGAGCACGAGGAGCAAGGCACACAATTGAATTGGCATCTGGTCCGCAAAGAGGCATCGAGCTTAGCGCCACGCGCATCGAAATATTTGCATTCGCCGTGGAGCCGATGCGATGCTCAAAGTAGATCACTTGCCGCCCGTACCAAGTTTCCGATGGAACGTTCCCTCAATCATCGGATTGCTCTGTGCGCTAGTTGCGATCTGGATGTTCGTTTGGCGCGGAGCATTGGATGGCGTGTTTCACTTCGATGACTATGGAAACATTGTCGACAATGAACGCATCCGTTCGCTCTGGCCATTGACTCCGTTTCTCCGAAACAATCGACCCGTTGGTTTGTATTCGTTTGCTCTGAACTACCATTTCTTTGGGACTGAGCCTTATTCGTATCACGTTGTCAATGTGCTGATTCATTTGACGAACGGTATGTTACTATTCAGCGGATGCTTGATAACCTATCGACTCTGGCATGGGCGAAGCGGGGTTAACAATTCAAACGGTGGTGTAGCTGTTTTGCTCGCCAGTATTGTCTCATCCGTATGGGTGATTCATCCGCTGACAACCCAGGCCGTTACGAACGTTGTGCAACGTTATGAATCGCTTGCCAGCATGGGTTATTTCGGAGTCTGGGTCGGCGTACTTCTGATATTGTGTCAACGCTTCATTCTCGGGACATGTCTCGTATTGGGGATGGCTTGGATAGGTCTCATGTCCAAAGAAGTGTTCGCCACGGCACCGTTAGCAGTTTTGTTGTTCGATAGGTTGGTGACCGAGGAGGGATGGTGGAGAATTTTTAAGAAAAGAGGCTGGGTTTATGCACTAATGTTGACGCCCTATTTGTGGTTTGTGCCGAGTGTTTCGCGTTTCTTTGACCCAATCGGTACGGCAAATAGCTCGATGGGGATTGGGATGCAGAAGATATCTGCATGGGAGTACTTCCGAACTCAACCAGAAGTCATTTTTCATTATTTAGGCCTTGTATTCTGGCCAGCGCGACTTTGTTTTGATTACCTGTGGCGAATTCAAAACAATCCGCTTGTTTATTTCCCTCTCGGCTTTGTTCTCGTCGTCTGCCTGTTAACGGCCTTAATCGCTTACCTCCGAGGCTTGTCGTCCAACAAGCCGGTGGAGCAGCATCTTAAGCGCGGCGGTATGGCCGGTTGGTTGGCACTCTCTTTTTTTATGGTGCTTGCTCCAACTTCAAGTTGTATGCCCATTGCTGACCTCGCTGTTGAGCATCGCATGTATCTCGCTTCGGCAATTGTTATCGCCGGCACGTTGCTAGGGGGTTGGCTGCTCTTTGATAAGTTGCTTGATCAAACGGTTCGTCCTGGCATTCTGCGGCTGGGTGTCGGATTGATGCTTACTGGATGCATGCTCTTACTTGCTTTGCGCACCCATCAGCGGAACCAAGACTATCGCGACAGCCTTAGGCTTTGGCAAAGCACAGCCAAACTCTCCCCACAGAATCCAAGGGCTTGGTACAACCTTGGTCGCGAGATCGTCAGTCGAGGAGATCATGCAACCGCTTTGCGTCCGATGATCAGTGCTGTCGGTCTATCGAGTCAGGTGCCTATGTTCGATACCGGACTTGCAGATTGCTTGCGGCATATCGGGCGCACCGAGGATGCGATCAAACTGTATCAGCGCGCCATCAGGAACAAAGCTGATTATGGTGAGGCATACAACAACCTAGGAACGATCTATTTGGCTCGCCGTGAGTATGACACGGCCGAAGAAGCACTAAAGCGAGCGGTCGAGCTTGGGCAATCTGAATCCCAATACAACCTTGCGACTTTGTATTTGGAACGCGGTCGTCGCGGCGAAGCGCGACGGTTGCTTGAAACGATTCTCGACAAGCAACCGGAGTTTCATCCTGCGGCGCGGCGACTAGCGTGGATTCTGGCAACGGCCCCGGAGTCCGATTTACGCGACGTCGATCGGGCCGCCAAGTTATTCAATGCGCACTATTCAGCGGAACAGTCAACCAATCCGTATGTGTTAGACACTTTCGCCGTGATTCAGGCAGCGAACGGGAATTTTGAGCAAGCAATTAAGTTTGGGAAACAAGCACTGCGCGAGGCAGAGAAGAAAGGAGATCTGAAGTTCTCAGAGCAGATTGCGCTGCGAATCGATGCTTATGGACGACACAAGAGTTGGTACGAGGAGGGGGTACCATGATCAGCAATACGAAATTACAGGAGAGTAATGGAGGAAATTCATCGAGGCTGTTGCCAGTCGACTATGGCAACGTCTGGTTGGTTATTGCTGCTTACAACGAGGGAAAGCGGCTGAGTAATACGCTTGAGAAGATAGATCAACGTTACCGTGTTGTCCTGGTTGACGATGGTTCTGTAGATGATACATCGCGCGTTGCTTCGCGATATTCCGTTTGGTTGTTACGGCATCCGATTAACTGTGGTCAGGGTGCTGCATTGCAAACAGGCATCGAGTTCGCGTTGATGCAGGGCGCCAAGTATGTCGTAACATTTGATGCGGATGGACAGCATGACTCTGGAGAACTGGAACAAATGTTGGCTCCGGTTGCTAACGGTTCAGCGGACGTTGCGCTCGGTTCGCGATTCTTAGGTAAGGCGATGAATATCCCTTGGGGGCGTTGGATAACGCTCAAGCTAGCGATTGCATTCACGCGATGGACCAGCGGGCTTCGATTAACCGACACGCACAACGGCTTTCGAGTGTTCTCCCGTGCTGCGGCCGAAAAGATTCGTATTCGGCAGCCACGTATGGCTCATGCCTCGGAGATACTCGATCAAATTGCGAAACTAAAACTACGATATGTTGAAGTGCCTGTAAGCATACGTTACCAAGAAGACACCTTGCAGAAAGGGCAGCGATCGTGGGAGGCACTTCGCATTACAGGACACTTACTCGCGGGGAGGTTTTGGAGATGAATCTATTTCAGTGGGTAAGTCTTGCGGTACTGTTAGTCCTCGCCGGTTTCGGACTTCGTGAATTCAGTAGAACGCGAGCACCGTTCACGGCACTACGACTTATCGTGTGGACATTTGCTGCCATCGTCATCCTTTTTCCGGATATCACCAGCAAATTCGCATCCGTTCTAGGTATCGGACGCGGAACAGATCTAGTGATCTATCTGTTCATCTTGCTTGTGACGTTTGTTCTTTTTCACCTTTATGGCCGCAGTTATGTGATGCGCCGCGACTTGGTGGAGCTCGCCCGCCGCGAGGCGATCCGAACTGCATCACAGGGTTCTGGAGACGACCCAAGACGTAGAGCTTTTAACGGGCCGAACCAAGTGATTGAAGAGTGACATGGTCTCAGCGAACACATCTCAACCATTATCGAATCCGACACAATTTAATGTGAGCTTGGTGATACCCGGACGCAATTGTGAAAAGACCCTGGAACGTTGTCTCGATTCGGTCGTACCTCTGAAGTCGAGCGGCGAACTAAGTGAAATCATTTTTGTGGATGATGGTTCGACCGACAGAAGTTGGGAAATCGCCCAGCGTTATCCGATCACCATCTTGAAGGGGACCGGTGGTGGTCCAGGTGCGGCGAGGAATCTAGGTTGGCGTGCTGCAGAGAGTGATCTGGTTTGGTTTATAGATAGCGATTGCGTTGCAGAGTCCGACGCACTGAAACGGTTGCTTCCTCATCTCCACGTAGAAGACGTGGTGGGAACCGGTGGCAGTTACGCTAATCTTTATCCTGATTCTCTTATTGCGACGTTGATTCACGAAGAGATTGTTGCCCGTCATCGTACCATGCAGGGCCCTGTCAACTTTCTCGCGACGTATAACGTCATTTATCGAAAGCGAGTTTTAGCGCAGATCGGTGGTTTTCGAGAGGAATTAAAGCTTGCTCAAGATGCTGAGTTGGCGTATCGAATCCATGCACTTGGTGGAGTCTTGATTTTTGAACTCAGTTCACGTGTCGGGCATCATCACCCTACTAGGCTATGGAAATATTTGAAGACGCAGTGCCGCCAAGGGTATTATCGCGTCCAGTTATATCGCCAACATCCCAAGATGATCAAAGGAGACTCATACGCTGGGTTGTTGGATTACTTACAGCCACCATTGGGAATTTTGTTTGTTGGATCGCTGCCGCTACTGATACTTCCTTTGGGATCTTTGTTCGTTGGTGTGGTCTTTTTTGTTTGGATGATGTTGCAAGCTCGCATGACCATTCATCTTATTTCGCTCAAGGGAATCAAGATGATTCACTTTCTATGGTTCAGTTGTCTGCGCAACTTGGCTCGTGGTTGCGGCATGTGCTGGGGGATTGTGTTGCGTGGTTGAGCAAAGCTTGAAAATCGTGTTCTTGACTTCAGACTACTTAGGGGAAATTGGGGGCATTTCACAGCATGTCGAGCAACTAACTCGTAATCTGACCGATTGCTGCAGCTGCGTTGTGATCAATCTTAGTCGAAACCACGATCAGGCTGAGAAGTACATAGACGATGTCGGTCGAACGATTTATGTCTTGCCAAGGCACAAGAGTAGATTTGCTCGAATATGTAACTTTCCTCACAAAAAACTTCTTCACATTCTAACGGAAGAGAAACCAAACCTGATTCACATTCATACGCTGTTCGAAGCAATCATCGCACATGTCAATACCTGGCCGGTACCAACGATCTACACGAATCATTGTTCAACATATCTTCGGCTTTATAATTTTGCGTGGGGAAGGAAGTTGTTAGAGCGCACTTTACGCAAGTTTAACGCGGTGATCTGTCCAAGTACGGAATTGCGGGACAAATCTCATCATCCTGCGGTGCACATGATCCCCAACGGTGTCGACCTCCAACGCTTCTCGCTTGAGCGAAGGAAGCAGAGGGATCGCGAATTACTCTTTACTAAATTCACTGGTGAGTCGCTCAGTGGCCGTCGGGTAATTGCTTTGACAAGGCGACTTGTAAACAAAAACGGGGTTTTGGAGTTCTTGCAGAGAAATTTAGAAACCCTGCGAGAGCTAAGCCACAGTCTAGTAATTCTTATCGCTGGAGACGGTCCGCAGACTTCGAGCATCTCCTCTTTGGTTGAGGAACACGCTTTAGTGAATGTTCATTTGCTTGGCGCTATTTCGCATGATCGAATTGATGATGTCTATTTTGTTGCGGATATTTGCGTCCTACCATCGGACATAGAAGCGATTAGTATCTCGGCCCTCGAGGCGATGGCGGCCGGCGCTGTTGTTTTCTGCTCACCGGTAGGTGGTCTACTTGAACTTATCTCACCTGGTCTCAACGGTGTATTCCTCATGAACAAGCGGTTGGAGAAAGAAACCTTGTTCATGACGGATGAGGCACTTGAAACCATGCGACAAGCAGCGGAACAAAGCGTTCGAAAAGCATATGACTGGTGCAAGATTGCCGAACAGACCTGTGCGGTTTTTCGAGAAACCCTTGAGCGAAGGGGAAGGTCAACGTGAATCGCGACGTTTTATTAAGAATGCCTGTCTTAGGCCCGCTGGCGAGATGGCTTTACTCAAGATTGTTTCGGGTAAAGTCGGCTGAGTATTGGGAAAAGAGATACTCGACAGGAGGCAATTCGGGGGCCGGTTCATATGGCTCAGAAGCAGAGTTTAAGGCAAACTTCCTCAATCAGATTCTCGTCCGCAATCAAATCCAAACCGTGATTGAATTTGGCTGTGGTGATGGTAACCAGTTGTCTTTGATTAACTACAAAGACTACATCGGTATTGATGTTTCGGCCTCAGCGGTTGAACTCTGTCGTCGGCGATTTTCACACTTTAAGTTTTTTGGACTGAATGAATGGGACGTCAAACGAGAAGAGAAGCGAGATTTGGCTCTTTCGCTGGATGTCATCTATCACTGTGTGGAAGAGCAGGTTTTTGAGGAACATTTGAAAGCAGTGTTCCAAAGTGCTTCGAAGTTAGTGGTGCTTTACACCACCAACCGACGACAGTCGCATGCAGCACCGCACATCGTTCACCGAGATGTGACGCAGTGGATAGCAACACGAATGATAGGGTGGCGGCTCGTGGAAAGGCGCTCACCTCTGCCTGAATGTGATTTTGCGAGCAAACAGTGCTGCTTTTTTGTCTACCAGACGATTGCAAGTCCTACACTTTAATTTTCTTTGAGAGATTCTTGGAGAAAGGAAAGTCGACGGAGACATTGCCGTTACTTTTGGCAAATCTTCTCAACCTTTTTCGATGTAAAGTCGATTCACTTATCGAAGTGACGGGGTTGGTCGCCCGCTTCTATGGCTCGCAATCCCGTCTAAAGGTGAATAATGCCTGTCGAGGGCACCTATCGACTACCTCGTGCATTCGCTGCGCTAGGAATGTTGCTTGGCCTGATCATGATAGGTACAACGGGATGGAGTCAGCAACCTGCTGCAAACGCACCCGCGGCAGCGCCTGCTTCACCTCCCGCTATCGAACTTATTCCGTTGCCACCGCAAATTGAGCGGAGACGTGCGCCACCCGCAGATATCCACGCATCTGAGGTTCTCAGCGAACAAAACGCTAAAGAGCAACGCTATCTGATCGAGCGAGTGGATCCACAGCGCACGCTTGATCTGACGCTAGGTCGTCCATCCATTTTGCGGTTTCAGATCCCTCCATTCCGCGATCAAGTTGCTGATAGCAAAGTGGTCGGTGTCCTGAACATCACTGAGACAGAGATAAGCATCACAGGCAAACAAGTTGGTTCGACCGTTTTAAACCTTTGGTTTCGAGATCCCAAACAGCCAGCCAAACAAGAAGTTTTAAGCTACCTAGTGCGCGTCGCAGACGATCCGGAGCTATCGCGCCAATACGATGTGTTACTTGAAAACTTGGAACGCGACATTAATCGCGGCTTCCCCAACAGCGTCGTCGATTTAAGTTATGTAGGATCTCAAGTGGTCGTTCGCGGTAAAGCGAGGGATATCGAGGAAGCCACACATATCCTTCGGATTGTTTCTCAAAGTTTGCCCAAAGAAGAACAGGCAGATCAGGCTGCTGCGCTCGCACCTGCCCTTTCGCAGAATCAAAACACTCCGAATCTTTTCTCACCTGGAAGTATTCCTCAAGGAAGCGTTCAAGCAGCCGATGGATTTACGATCAACGAGATCGTAGATGCCGGTGGCCTCGATGCTGTTTTTCGCGGTGAGGCCACGACGGGAGCAAATACGGTTCGAATCAACAATCGTATCGTGAATATGCTTGAGATCGCGGGCGTACATCAAGTAATGTTAAAAGTGACGCTGGCAGAAGTTGTACGCGACTCGGGGCGCAGTCTGATTGCAAACACACGCTTTGGAGTTGATACCGATACGCGAGATGATATCACGTTCATTCAAGAGACAGGCGTCGGCCGGTTAACATTTCAAACCGATCAATTCTTTTTGCGGCTCGATGCGTTGAAACGATTGGGGCTAGCGAGATCCCTCTCAGAACCCAACCTGACAACACTCAGTGGACAACCTGCCAACTTTCTCGTCGGCGGGCAGTTTCCCATTCTCGAATCGGTTTCGACGGTCGCGGCCGTCAATCAGAACATTCGTTTCATTCCATTTGGTGTTCAATTAAATGTCTTGCCGACGGTCACCGACGGTGATCGTGTTCGATTGCAAATGCAAGCGACTATTTCAGAGACTGGAAACTTTGGACTCAATGGAAACAACAATGGTGGAGTTCAAAACAATGATCCGGCACAACCTCCAAGCTTGACAACGCGGACCTTTACTTCGACGGTCGAACTTCGGGATACGGAGTCCATGGCACTTGCTGGGTTAATTCGAAACTCCCTAACAAGCAACTCTGCACGAGTTCCTTTTCTGGGTGACTTACCATTTGTAGGAAATCTGTTTTCACAAAACGCGTCCAATTATCAAGAACAGGAACTGTTGGTGATCGTGACTCCTTATCTCGTTTCGCCGTTAGCGGCTGAAGAACGAGGGGCATTGCCGGGAAGTGATACGTTTGAACCGGATGATATTGAATTCTATGTGTGGGGTTCGGTTTACGGCTCAGTTGCTGAAGACTATCGAACGCCAGTTCGCAGCGATGTAGGAAAGATGCAAGCATTCCGTCGAAGCGAACAAAAATACATTCTTGGTATGCCCGGTCACACCTCAGGACGACCGATGCCCGTGCAATCATCGCTGCCAATGCATCCATCGCCAGCACGTCAGCCGATGTGGGAGGCACCATGATCAAGAAAGTGGAAATGGGGTGCGACGCTCCGATCGAGCGCCGGATATTAAATCATACGGCGTATGGCTTTGCCCTCCTGAGTTTGCTAATAAGCGTTGTTGCAGGCTGTACCACCACAGCCAAACAATCAAGATGCACGGATGGTCATTGCGGTAATTCGTGTATACCACATACTTCCTCGGAAGCACCGCCGAATGCCGAAGTGAATCACGTTGAACGCTGCGTTGACCTTTTGCCATGTTCAGGCGTGCCAGCGCCTCCAGGAACCTATGTTGAACAATGGCGCACTGCCATGTCTGATAAGGCACAACAGCAACATTGGATAATCACACGCAATGAATGGTTTGACGGTGGCTCGCAACTTGGTCCTAAGGGTAGGACCCATGTCGTTCGCATAGCCCAGAGTATGGCCATGCAACCCACGTTGGTTGTGATTGAAGCCGAGCCGGTGGCGATTGCTCCACGTGAGAGCTATGAGGCCGCATTGGTTCAGAATCAACAATTGCAAAACGAACGCCGAAATGTCGTGATCAATGCTTTAGTCGAAGCCGGTGTCAGTAACGCTTCGGAATGGGTCGTGTTTGGTGAAGATCGATCCGTTGGTGTCCATGGATTGGAAGCCCCAACGATTTATAATCGGCAATTCAATGGACTTGGCAATGGAAATCGCGGTGGGTTGGGGCGGGGAACTGGCAACGGGTTCGGGAATGGTTTAGGAGGCGGTTTCGGCGGACTCGGGGGCGGCTTGGGCGGAATGGGAGGAGGTAATTTTGGCGGCATCTTCTAATTCCATCGTTGCTCTGTTTTGTGGCGTTAGTATTACACTGCTAAGTGGTTGTTCACTTTTGAACCCACTCAAGAACCCACTCAAACGCGGTCAGAACGATCAAGGTCGTGCGGCAGCCCAAGCGGCTCCTAAAGCCAATTCATTGCCGACATCGAAGTCACAGCCGCTTGACATAGCGTTGGAAACCGCGCGGTTAGCCGAACAACGGGGATTGGACCGCGAAGCGATTGCGGCCTATGTCGAAGTGCGTCAATTGGCTCCCGAGCGAAAAGGTATCGCGCATCCTTTGGCTGTGCTCTATGATCGCTCGGGAATGACAGACGCTGCATCTAAGGAATACGAGCAAGCGCTCAAGGAAACCCCCAAAGACGCGGATGTTCATTGCGATTACGGCTACTTCCTCTACTCAACCGGTAAAACCGAAGAAGCTGAGAGGCATTTGCGCGAAGCAATGAAATTTAAGCCCAAGCACAAGCAGGCGACTGTCAATCTCGCACTGGTGCTTGGTGCTCAAGGTCAATATGAAGAATCAGAAAGGCTTTTTGCTGAAGCCGTTGGACCGGCGGCTGCAAAACACAACGTGGGAATGCTAAAGCTTCGAGCCGGTGATCGAGCAGGGGCCAAACAACTCCTCGAAGAAGCGGCTGCGCGTGATCCAAGCATTCAGGAAGGAAAACAAGTGATCGCTTGGATCGATCGGCAGGTATCAACGCCTGTGCAACAAGCGGCTGGAAGCGCCGTTGCTCCTCGTCCCTAAACGACTGTGGTTCATTCGGTTTCCTGGTAACGGAAGTCGATCTATAATGCACGCAATCCCTGGTCAGGAGTTTGTGTTTTTTCGTGCTCATGCGTGCCGAGGTTCCTGTGGCTTCCAGAGTTTCAAATTTTGCTAAACCTGATCATGCTCTTGGGACTTTAAGTTGCAAGATGAATGCTAGGCGAGCCCGGCAAAAGTCTCGGTGTGGTCAAGCGATGGTCGAGTTTGCGATTATCTGTTTTGTGCTCACCGCGATGCTCGCAGCGTTTCTTGGATTGATCGTTTTGGGACTCGGGTCATTCCAAAATCAATTGGCTGCCGAGTCTGCCGGACGGTTGTTGGATCAAACGTTGCCCGCTGAGCTCACAAGTTCCGAAGATGTTTACAGTGCGCTGGCGGAGCGTGATCTTTATGACGAGAAGCACCTCATCATCAGTCAGGAAGATTGGTTCAATAATAGCTTTCGCAGCAACTTGCCGGAGATCAATCGATCTTTGCTTGGCAGCTATATCTACGATCCAGATCGCCGTGAGTACCGATATCCTGGAGCGGTGGTGACCAATGCCAACAACGAGAAAACGGTGTTGATTCCTCTATTGAGAGACGAATCGATGGGTGTTAGCAAGGGCATTGACCGCGCGCTGAACGTTTCGCCAGGCGATACTCCAGTTTCGGAAGATTGGGTTGGGCCGGTGACGATTTCCAAAATCGACGATACTAAGTATCGGGTGGTCGTATTTTACCCTTCACAACCCAGTTCGTTGTTGAACATTGAGGTTGTCCGAGACGCCGATGGCAAGATCATCTCACAAACGCCTGTCGAAGCAGACGACGGCAACGTGAACATCTCTGATGTGCTACCGGATGGTTATTCGTTTGACCCACCGATTATCGCTTTGTCAAATCCGGCTTCGCCCAACCGGGGCAAATACGGTCTTGGTGAATCGTATGCATTTCTCAGGAAGGTGCGCCCCTATCGTCGCGTTTTCGAATCGGCGACGGTATTTCGTCTGGCGGAGGAGTAATGCAAATAGTTCCTTCGTTACCTCGTGATCTTGTGTTAAACTAAGCGTTTCCCCGTGCTATCTGTTCTTGTCCCACCTCTCCCCTCCCCTACTAGCTCCTGTCGCTTGTCATGAAACTTGATTCACAGATAACTCGCAGCTTTGGTCTAGTCACGTCTCTTTTGGTGATGTTGATTGTTTGTGCTCCGCTTCGCGCTGCAGAGAATAAGCAGCCGAACATATTGTTTATCTTGGTCGATGATCAGTCTCCGAACGATTTTCGATTCTATAACCCTCTTTCGGAATTGAAGTCGCCAACTCTCGATCGGTTGGCTTCCGAAGGCATGGTCATCGAAGGCGCTTATCATATGGGAGCGTTTGTCGGCGCTGTTTGTACGCCATCACGTCATATGATCATGACTGGACGCACCGTCTGGCATTTACCCATAGGACCATTGTCCAAGACGCATTGCCCGAAAGGTATCGAACAGAATTCGATACCAGCCGTATTTAATCGCGCCGGTTATGCCACCATGCGTACGTGCAAACAAGGCAATAGCTACGAAGCGGCTAACCAGTTGTTCACCGTTCGACGAGATGCAACCAAACGCGGAGGCACCGCCGAATCGGGTAGCGCCTGGCATGCCGAGCAGGTTTTGAACTACTTGCACGAACGCGAAGTGGCTGCGGACAAGAAGCCTTTCTTGATTTACTTCGGTTTCTCACATCCGCATGATACGCGCGACGGAACCCCCGAGATGTTGTCGCATTACGGTGCTGTGAATCATGAAGATAAAAAAACGATTCCACCGGCTAATGAAAAACAGCCGAAGTTGCCAGTCAACTGGTTGCCTACGAAACCATTCCATGATGGGCATCCGGGATTGCGAGATGAAACCACAGTAAGTGGAGTTTGGGAACGGCGTGACGAAAGAACGATTCGTAATGAACTTGGACGTGAGTTCGCTTGCGCCGAATACATCGACCAGCAAGTTGGCCGAGTTCTAGAGCAGTTAAAGGCAATGGGTGAACTCGACAATACTTACATCTTTTACACGGCTGACCATGGAATCGCGATTGGGGGACATGGATTCCAAGGGAAACAAAATTTGTATGAACACACTTGGCGAGTTCCCTTCATAGCCAAAGGCCCAGGGATTAAACCGGGATCACGTGCTCAAGGTAACATCTACTTGCTGGATTGCCTGGCAACGATGTGTGATCTCGCAAAGATCGCTGCCCCTGAAACAAACGAGGGAGTTAGTTTTCGCAGTGTGCTGGAAGGAAAGCAGGCGGTGGTTCGTGATGTGATGTACGGCGTGTATTGTGGCGGTACCAAACCTGGCATGCGCAGTGTGCGCAAAGGGGACTGGAAGCTCATTCAATACGATGTGCTTGATGGCCGAGTGCAGCAAACCCAACTGTTCAATTTGAAAGAGAATCCAGATGAATTGTTGCAAGAACATCACGATGCGGCGGTAGCAAAATTGACTGGCGTTGTACCTCGGACGGAGCAGGTCAACTTAGCGAATGATCCAAAATACGCCGACAAACTTCAAGAAATGCGCGGTGTGCTTCTGGAAGAAATGCGTCGGTTGCATGATCCATATCGATTTTGGGATCAACCCAAAGATGGCTTAGTCGCGCCGGCCGATGGTGAGCCAAAGTCAAGAAAGAAATAAGGCAAACGGACTTAAAAAACGTACCAGCGAACCCACTAATGATTAAGAGATGCCAGCAAGCTACGGCGCAAAGAACAAACCATGTCCACAAAACGCATTCGCCGAGGCTTGGTGGCATGACTTAATCATTAGGCCGAACCTTAAAAGCCATAACCGCATGCCGAATCACCACTTGGATCGCTTCGCAAACAGGAAAAATCGGGCGGGAGTAAACTTTGGTTTTTACCAGTCCGTTCCCCCGCCCGTTTTTTCACTGTTCGCAGCGCGTTCCAAGTGAGTGGGTTCGCTGCTACGTTTTTTAAGGCCGTTTGCCTAACTTCCCGTTAAATAGAAAGAAAGTTTTTTGCCATGGTCCTCGTTCAATCGTTCTGTCGATATTCCTTGCTTTTTTTTGTTATCGCAGTCAGTGGAGTGGCTCAAGCGATCGCGGCTGACGCTGCGCCGATCAAAGCTTTATTAGTTACTGGCGGTTGCTGCCATGACTATGAGTATCAAGCGAAAGCGCTTCAGCAAGCGGCTGAGAAAGCAGGAGTCGACATCAAGTGGACCGTTGTTAACGAGGGTGGTAAAGGAACCAAAGCGGAGATTGGTTTGTATGACAAGCCAAACTGGGCTGAGGGGTTTGATGTTGTTGTGCATAACGAATGTTTTGCCGATACGGACCGACCCGAATACATACGCAAGATCACGAAAGCCCACTACGAAGGTGCACCTGCCGTCGTGATCCACTGTGCCATGCACACTTATCGTTCGGCGACGGTAGATGATTGGCGCGAGTTCCTTGGCGTCACAAGCCGTCGACACGATCATCAATCAAAATACCCGGTTACTGTGACGGATGGCGAACATGCAATCATGAAAGGTTTTCCCAAAGACTATGTCAGCCGCACTGATGAACTCTACGTGATTGAAAAACTCTGGCCAAACACCAAGGTATTGGCGACTTCGAAGAGTGAACGCGATGGCAAAGAGCATGCCGTGTTTTGGATCAATCAATTCGGGAAAGGGCGCGTCTTCGGAACGACTTATGGCCATTCCGTAGATACGTTCTCCGATGAAGTTTTCTTGCGCACCGTGGTTCGTGGGATGCAGTGGGCGGCCGGCCGCGCGCTTGAGTAGCCACCGTCGCCAGACGGTGGATTTTTGGGTGGAAAAATGTCTAAAGAGCCACCGTCTGGCGATTTTGATGTTGCGCGTTTTTGAAGTATTTTCGTGCTCGTGCTCAATGAAATGGTGCTCGTAATCGTAATCGAATGACCGGATTCAAGTTTGCTGCACATGTTGAGGGCAGTGATGCCGAAGTATGTCACCACGAAGGGCACGAAGAGCATGAAGGTTTCGAGAGCGGCTTCGCGCGAGGATTATGAAAGACCCTCCCCGGCCGCTACGGCGTCCGAGCCTCCCGCAAGCGGGCGGGTGGCTTAAGAAAAGCGACACTTCCACCGTCTGGCGACGATGGCTACGAAATGGAATTTCGTGAAGCCGAAATTGCGATATCTGGGGGGGAGGTTAGAATTGGAGTTTCGCTTGTGGAGAATGAATCTTATGGCAAACAAACCGATGACGCGCGGATTTACGCTGATCGAACTGCTTGTCGTCATCGCAATCATCGGCCTGATGGTCGGGCTATTGCTGCCGGCGGTTCAAGCGGCTCGGGAGTCCGCGCGGGTTGCACAGTGCCAGAATCATCTTAAGCAGATCAGTCTGGCAACGAGCATGTTCCATGATCGATTGCAAGTGTATCCACCGGCTCGATATCAAACGCGACCCGGCGAACCAACCGAATCGGCTTGCGGCGGAACTCAAACGACTTGGCTCGTACGGATCATGCCGTTTCTCGAAGAGGAAAAGCTTGAGACGCGATGGAACTATAGCCAAGACTATGCAAATCATGCGATCGAAGTTCGAAGCCAATCGCTGTCGGTCTATTGTTGCCCTTCACGCCGAAGTCGTGCAGATGCGGTTGGCACGGGACTGATAGCATCGACGACCACAAGCTATATCCGATTGCCCTGCGGTTGTATGGTTCCCGTTACTTCGAGCGGATCGACGTCGATTGCCGGTGCGCTGGGTGACTATGGTGGAAATCATGGTGACTTGTCCCCGGGTTCCGCTGGATTGCCATCTGATTTTTACTATGGTGGCAATGGCACCGGGGTAATCATTTCAAGTCGCGCGCGATGTGAAAGCAATCAACCCATGGATTGGATTGATCGCATCGGCATGCGAGACCTCATTGATGGAACTTCTTCAACCATCTTGGCTGGCGAAATGCATGTGCCCATCGGCAAGCTTGGGTCATCTCCCGAAGATGCATTTATCTACAACGGAGACAGTGTTTACAATGCAACCCGCATCGGCGGCCCCACGGTTCCAATCGTCACGGATCGAAGAGCCGAAGGCAATGCGCTGGTGTCTTGGGGTAGTTGGCATCTAGGCGTTTGTCATGTCGCGTTTGCTGATGGAAGTGTTAAAGCGCTCTCGAACACGATCGACACTGATACGCTGGGGCATCTATGCAATCGGTTTGACGGAGATTAGGGAATCAGCACTCAAGCCCTCAATTCTTGCAACGACAAACAAGCCAGTGTGAAAGATGATCGTAGTGCGGACGTGTGTGATCGCCTTGCTCGTTTTCACCGGAGGGTGTCGGCCTGGACATCCGCCGACCTTTGCCGTGCAGGGCAAAGTTGAGTTCTTAAACGGCAACCCCGTGCGGACGGGTTCCGTCGAACTTCAGTCGGTCGAACACAAGCTCAACGCTCGCGGCGTAATCGACGAAAACGGCAACTTTACTTTGACCACGTTTGATCCCAATGACGGGGCGGTCGAAGGCAAACATCGATGCGTCGTGGTGCAAATGATTCTCGCGGAAAAACTCGGCAAAAGCGCCGGTGGCCAGTTCGGCGTTGTGCATCCAAGATACGCGAGTTACGCGACAAGCGGCTTGGAGTGTGAGGTCAAGTCAGACGGGGAAAATAAGGTCGTGCTTAAGGTCGAAGGGGTTGATGGGCTAAAGGACGGCGGGACGGAAAAGGATCATAAGCACGAAAAAAACGCGGGTAAATGAAGAATTCGCTAAACCATTTGCCGTTCTTCTGCGTAAGGCTTGACGCTGGTTTGGCCATCAAATATTCTCAACAGTGGTCGGACCGATTGCACTCTCACGTAGAGTTATCGGTGTTCTCTCGCAAACTCCTAGCCGCACTACTGCTCGCTGTCTACGGCGTCACGACGCTCGTGGGGCCACATTGGCACCACCGCGGCTGTCACCATGGAGTTGCGTCGAGTCATCTCGAGACAACTGCTCCGCAAGCTCACGGTCATGGCTGTTGTGGCCATTGTCACCATCAGGATAGTCGCTCTGCTACTCCATCAGCTCAGAGTCGACTGGCTGGTGACGGAGTCTACCTGGCAGAATCATCTGGGCATGCCGCTCATAGTGCGACTTGCGCTATATGTCTTTGCTATTCGAGTGCACAAATCGCACAGATCGATTTAATCCAAGTTGAGCTTGGGTATCTTGATCAACCTCTCGAAGTTGCCGCTGCCTCTGCAGAAAGTGCAACTTACCGGGCGTTTCAAGCCCGTGGACCGCCATCAAATCTCAGCTAATCGCTGACATCGATGGGATGTTGTGCGCGCTTTTGGTGCGTCATCGCAATGTTGCATTCAAGAGTCGTGCGCGCTCCCGCGTGTCCCCCGGTTGTTTTCATATCGCTCCGGGTAAGCGCGGCATGCTGAAGAACGGTCCGACCAACCACAACGGCTGCTGCGCTTCCCGGGCGACCTATATCCATCGCTCATTCTAGTTTGACGCGTATCACGTCCATGCGATCGGCTTGAGGTAGCACATGTCTAGTATAACTACACGCACAAACGCACAACACGCTTGGTGGATCCGTTTCCTTACGCACGATTATTGTCCTTCGGTGAACCCGTATGTGTATTGGCTTAAAGAACCTGTTGGATGGTTCGTGTTGGCGATGGCAGCAAGCTTGCTTGTGGGTGCCTATCTGAGTCCGATCGGATGGAGTTTGGCCGCGGGACTGGCATGTATCGTCGCGGTCGGGCTCGTCTTTCCTTGGATATCGGTTCGGGTGATTCGATGTGAAATTGTCTCCGAGACGGATGAGTTTCAAGAAGGTGAATCGGGACATGTTCAGCTAAAGATAGCGAACTGTGCGCCGTTTCCGCTTTACGGGCTAATGATTCGGGGGTTTCTGGTTCAACCAGAATCATCATCAAAATCGCATACCTTGGATGGTTTAGAAGAAGGCTCCGCAGGATTCCCTTCCGGTGATTTCGGGTTATCGGGTGTGCCGTGGCTCAGCCGCGCAAGCTTTCGTTTACCGATAACACCTCAGTTTCGGGGACGCTATCCGAAGCAGAAACCCGAGATCGCCTGTTCGTTTCCGTTTGGATTATGGACCGCGCGACGATCGATCGAGAACGTGCAGAACATCATGGTTCATCCCAAACGATTAGGGCTTTGCGGACTCATGGATCAACGAGGTCGAGTCACAGGTGACACCGGCTATGGTGAGCGAACTGGAGGGCATGGTGATTTCTTGGGCGTACGTCCATTTCGACGAGGTGATGCGATCCGAAGCGTGCATTGGCAACATACCGCGCGGCTTGAATCATTAGTCGTTTGCGAGCGTGGCAATCCAGAACGCATCGAATGGCTCTTGCGACTTGATCCGAGAACCGTGCCTGGGTCAATGCGTCAGAATCGTGAACACCTTGCTTGGCGTGTTCGTGTTGCAGCAAGCCTCGCTACTTTGTTGTTGCACCAGAACATCGAATGTCGCCTGGAGATTCTCGGGGAGAGCCAATGGCAGAGTGAAATTGTCAACGCCTCGTCTGTAACACAACGCAAGACATTGAGGCAGACCTATGATCGTTTGGCAGATATTCCACTGGATGGTATCGCTTTGGTTGATGATGTAATTCCGATGCATTCTCCCCTATTGGGACTCATTCAAATTGCACCCGCCGATACTGTTGATTGTTCAAGACAACATCGTCGGCCCGACCAATGCTTTGCATTAAGTGCGACTTTACCTGGCAATCATTCGCGTTCATCGCAACAAGTTCGAACTGCGCTCATTGATCTTGAACACGACGTTGCTTCACAAGTGAATCATTGGATGCGACGGTTTGAGTACGGAACCCATGTTGCTTAAGCGCATCCCACTCGCAGGACGGCTGAAAGGGCGTCGACCACATGCTGGGCGGAGACGTCAGCGCGGGGCTGCCGTTATGGCATGCATTGGCCTGGCAGCATTGATTCGTCTGCGTGTGGTTTCTGAGTCATACACCTTTTTAGCGTGGGAGATTGCGACGATTGTATCCATCGTCGCCGTGATTATAGGCGCTTGGTTGTTTCGAAATGGCGGACTTTCGAAAGTCGATTTTGCGATGGTGCCAAAGTCGGTTCGTTATCTGTTAATCACTCTTGTTACTTTGGGACCTTGGCTCAGTTTGGCTGCACTGAGATGGATGAATCAAGGTACTGGAATCGAATTGATTATGATGAGCAGCTTAAGCTGGTGCGCGCTAGCAACGACGCTCTGGCCTCCAACATCGAGAGCACTCAACATCTCTGTTGTTTGCAGCGGTTTTCTCGTTCTTTTTGTAACTTGTTCATCGGACCAATCCGTCGCGATATTCTATGCCTACGCTTGGGGCGTTTGTTGTCTTTGGTGGTTAGTCGCGAATCATTGGGAAGAGGTCAAAGGATGCCAAGCGAGTGTGCAAGTCGAATCGCTTTGGTACCGTCCGATTTCAATCGTCTGTGGCATCTTTGTGTTTGCTTTGGCCGTATGGTTTGTATCGGGCCACGCACCTGGTTCCAATCGGCTGCAATGGGAGTGGATGCCGACAAGTGGTGGCACTTCCCAACGTGGGATTGGTGCGCGTTCAGGTGTTGGCGATGGTGATGATGTTGTCGCCGCGCAGCGTCAAGTCGCATCGTTTGCGGCCGTAGAGTCGGAAGTCTTTTTAGATTCTGACGAGCCGAGTCTATTCGATGTTTTTAGCGAAGCCCTTGGAGAACCAGTAAAGAGGAATCGAACGGAACGCAGTGTTGCATTGTCGGCAATCAACGAAGAGACAAGTTCTTCGAAGGCGGCCGAATCGAAGGGAAACACGGCAAGTTTTTCGCTCCAACGGCGCGCGCCCAACCCTGTTCAACCCACCGAGAATGTTGCATCCGAAGCGGTTTTACGATGGGTAGGAAGATCCGGGGTTCTATTGGCTTTGGAAAGATTCACTGACTTTGATGGACTCGAATGGTCTGCACCGGCAAAACATTCACAGCCCGGGTCATCGAATCGTCATATCGAAGGCCATCAAACGGAATCACATCATTGGTGTTCGCCAAATGATTTGCCGGAAACCAGTTCAACCATATTCGTTGGTGCACGTAATGAAGCGGTGAAGTTCATGGGGTTGCGAACTCCGAGAATTCCTGCGCCTGCTGGTTACCATAGTTGGTGCATTTCTCAAGTCGAAGATGCGACGATGTTCGGCGTAGATGCATTAGATTGCTTGTGGATGCCCGGACGCGAACGTGTTCCCGACTTTACTGTGGTCAATTTCATCAATCGTGAAATGGATCTGGGTAAGATCACGTCTCATGTCAATCGTTTGACAGGGATCTCAGGAACAGAAGCGAGGGCACAAATTTCCGACGAACAACGGATAGAGGATGAGTTATTGGGAACCGTTGACGGCGATCTTTCCAACTGGGAACAGGTGCAGGGGCTAATTAGCAAGTTACGAAATGAGTTTGAGTTCGATCGCACCATTAATTTGGAAGATTGCGAGCATCCCGTCGCGAAGTTCTTCGAAGATCGCAAGGGCAATGATCTTCAATTCGCAACGGTTGCTGCTCTCGCTTTACGTAAGCTAGGGTATCAGACGCGGTTAGTTACCGGATTTGCCGTGTCCGCAGAACGTCGAATCGGAATTACCGATGAGTATCATGTTCTCCCTCGCGATGCCCATGTTTGGCTAGAGCTTTATGCGGGCCTAGGAAGTTGGATTCCGCTGGAACCCACTCCTGGATATCCAGTCCCCCAGTACCACATCTCATGGCAGCACTGGTTGAGTCAATCCGCGGGGAACATTTTCCTCGGTACCGCTGCTAGCAGCCTGATCATTGCGTTGATCTTTTGGCAGCGATTGTTGTGGTTTGATTTGGTTTGCTGGGTCATGCAATTTTCACTTTGGCTGGCAACGGATCGTCAGCGTGCTCGCTGGTTAGTCAAAGTTATGGATTGGCGTTATCGGCTTGCAGGTTATCAACGACCGAAACATCAATTGCCACGCAAGTGGTTGCAGCAGGTGCTAAACCAGGATGGCGCATTGAGCGCGCAGTCCAATGAATGGCAACGGCTCGCAAACCAGTTTTTCGGAGAAGCGGATCGGATCTGGTTTGGTGCAGCGCAACAGATGACGGACGCGGGGAGACATGCCTGCTTTGAACTGTGGCGGGGATTGACGGGAACTCGTTTGCAACATTATTTGAAACAAAAGATTGGCCGGACTAATTGAATTACCGTGCCGGCTACGGTGCGGATTGCGAAAGGCAAACACGAATGTCAACGATGGTTGTTTCGAACATTGCGGATGTATTGCGAGCGAGGCTCAATCGCGTTTTGATTGGCAAAAGTGATCGAATCGAGCTGGTCCTCGCGTGCCTTTTTGCACAAGGGCACTTATTGCTAGACGATCTACCAGGCACCGGAAAAACAACCCTTGCGAAAGCGGTAGCGCAGTCGTTTGGGGCCAGGTTCTCCCGGGTTCAATGCACTCCCGATCTATTACCTACAGATATCACGGGATTCAATCTCTTTAACCAGAAGACGCGCGAGTTTGAGTTTCATCCTGGGCCGGTGTTTTCTGAAATTCTGCTTGCTGATGAAATCAATCGCACGACGCCAAGAACTCAGAGCGCTTTGTTTGAAGCGATGGCCGAACGGCAAGTGACGATCGACGGCGTATCGCGACCACTGGCATCGACATTCTTTGTCATTGCGACACAGAATCCAATTGATAGCCATGGGGCATATCCCCTGCCGGAAGCTCAATTAGATCGTTTTGCCATGCGGCTGGAGCTTGGCTATCCGGATCAGGCCGCTCAATTGGCTATTTTGGCTGAAGCGAGTTCGCCGAAGCCGGAGATAATGCACGATGAACCGACGCTGACTCTCGAACAATTGGGACGCATTCAGCATGAAGTTAGCGTCTTGCATGTCGACCGCAAAGTGCAAGCCTATCTCGTTGCATTATGCGAACAGACTCGCAAAGATCCGGCGGTCGCTCTAGGTGTTAGTCCTCGCGGCATGTTGACATGGCAACGTGTCGCCCAGAGTTGGGCGATGTTGCAAGGACGCGACTACGTTACTCCCGATGATGTACAGGCCGTCGCCGTTCCAGTGCTCAGTGTGCGACTAGTGCTGCGAAGTCGCCAGCCGTTAGCGGCAATCGAAACGATCCTTGCGTCTGTGGAGGTTCCAACATACCGATGAACAAGTTTGACCTCTGCATTCACTGGATGCTGGCTTCATGGGTTAGCTTTGCCTCGCTTTGTTTGATGGGGTGCACTGAAAGTGGTGAGTCCCATCACGAAGCGGAGCATGTGTTGCCGAATCATTGGCCGAAAGACCTAAAGGCTGCCGCAGATGGTTTACGTTCACGCATGCAATCGTTGATCCAGACGAGTGACGACCAGCAACAAAACAAAACACGAGACGAGTTGTTTGATATCGTCAGTTGGATTCCTGAAGTGGCTGCTGATACAGACCTTAAGGAAGCCGATTGGGTACCGATCTATGAACTGACCGAACAGATTGAACGTACGAGCGCCAATCGGCAAATCTTCGATGTGGATCGGATCGAGTCGCTAGCGAAACTATGTGAAGAGGCTATGGAAAAGCTTGCTTCACAAACACCAGGTAAATGATTGCTTGTCGAACCAATGCTTGGTTCTCATAGAATATAGGTTTGTCTATGGACACGATTATCGCAGGCGGAATGATCAATGGCGCTCGCGCGTTCGCTGCGGCAGCACCGACAATTCTGATCGGTTTGTTCATTGCTGCCTTGCTGAGGTTTTATATTGAACCACAGCACACGCGAAGGATCTTTGGATCGGATTCATTGTGGGCTTTGCCGCAATCGTGGCTTTTGGGCATGCTCATGCCGGTATGTTCGATCGGTGTTTTGCCAATCTTGCGAGAAATGTATCGGGCACGAGTAAGCCGTGGCGCTATCACTGCCTTTGCTCTTTCGGCCCCACTGTTTAATCCTCTTTCCCTACTTTACGGTTTAACGCTATCTCGTCCCTATGTGATCGTTGGATTCGCGATCGCATCGCTGGTCGTTGTTACGATTCTCGGACTTGCATGGGATCGCTTGGGAAAAGAAAAGGAGGAACGTGATCAAGAGCTGCCCATGAATATCATTGGTGTTCGTCGCTTGATGGCAGCATGCGATTATGTATGTCGAGAACTATGCGGTGTCACAGGAGCACTCGCGCTGATCGCAATCTTAGGTGTGGTTTTGCTCGGAGCTGTTTTGCCACACGGAGCTCTACAAACTTCGGTCGAACAGGAAGATTTTTTCGCGCCTCTTCGCATGGCATTGGTTGCCATTCCGATTTATGCGACTCCTATGCAAACGATCGGCCAACTAGGAATGATGTTCGCACATGCGAATTCGCCAGGCGCTGCCTTCTGTTTGTTGATTTTGGGAACCGGGATCAACCTGGGAACGCTGACGTGGTTAGTCATTCACTACCGGTGGCGTACAGTGAGCCTTTGGTTTATTTCCTTGATGATCGTTGTCGTCGGGATCGCCTATGCGATCGATAAACCGCTCATGCCTCCCGGGGTTGAACCAGCTGGACATACCCACGCATTCGATGTTTATACCAATCCGTTTGCGAGTCAATTCAATTGGGCCGCTGCAAAGCAGATCCTAAACGACTCAATCGGTTTGGCAGAACGACTTTCGCTTGTGTTGGTCGCCATCGTCTTTGCAAGCGGAGGATTCTTGCGGTGGATCAATCCGCGCCCTCAGTGGCAAATAGCGGATCCCGTCAAGCGAGAATCGAATGCAGATGTCGGTCCGTTTGACCGTGTCGTGCCTCCGATAACGGTCGGCATCACGGGTTTAGTTGGACTGATCGCTCTGAGCGTCGTGGCTGCGTATGCCTATTATCCGAGCCCAGAAGAAACGCTCGAGGAGATGCGGATGGCGCGTGTTGACGCGCTCTCTGCTGCGAAGGTCGGGAATGTCGCCGAAGCGCATCGCTGGATCGAGGTTTGGGATGACTGGTCGAGGCGGTTAGAAGTGGGTTGGGCAATCCGCCATTTCGAACTACGCCCCTATCAGCAAATGCAAGGTTATATTCTGCGAGAGAAGCTCGAACTGCTTGAGCATGAACTCGAGCATGACCCGCTCGACCCGCCTGAAATTGAGGCATTGATTTTTAGTTTGTCAGAAACAAGCCGGCGATTGCGTGGTGCGTTCACCGATCAGGGGGAAAAAGGACCGTAGGCAAACGAAGAAAATAACGTGCAAGAAGGTTAGGTGGTACGTTTTTTCGCGACCCTTCGCTTTAATTCCTCGTGGCATACGGAATGCAATTGCGGTTCTAATGGGATGGTTCTCCCATTACGACATCGTGATTGCAAATGGCTTTGTTACAAGTTGTCTCCGAAGGTCTTTATTGTCCTGCCGGTGACTTTTACATTGATCCTTGGAAGCCGGTGGCGCGTGCTGTGGTCACGCATGCGCATAGCGATCACGCACGCTGGGGTTCTGAGAAGTATTTGGCGGCCGCGTCAGGACATGCGATCCTGCGCATGCGCTTAGGCCCAGATGCCAACATTCGCTTCGTTCCGTATGGAGAGGTGACGTCCGTCAATGGAGTGGAGGTCTCCCTGCATCCTGCCGGACACATTACCGGTTCGGCGCAGGTCCGTGTTGCCCATCGAGGTGAAGTCTGGGTTGTAACCGGGGACTACAAACTCCAACCAGACTCGACCTGTGTTCCCTTTGAGCCGATACGCTGCCACACATTCATCACCGAATCGACATTTGGGCTTCCCATCTATCGCTGGCAACCGCCGCAGGAGGTCTATGCGGAGGTCAACTCTTGGTGGCGAGAGAATCAGCGACAAGGCCGAGCGAGTTTGATCTATGGTTACTCGGTTGGTAAAGCGCAGCGCATACTTAGTGGGATCGACGCAACCATTGGACCCGTGTTCGGCCATGGCGCGATTCTCAATGCATGCCATGCTTACACTGAATGCGGTGTAAAGTTACCGGAGGTTAGGAACGTCGCGAGTGTGGAGAAACGCTATGACTGGTCAACAGCGTTAATTGTTGCTCCACCCTCTGCGCATGGTTCTACTTGGGCAAAACGCTTTGGCAATGTATCCACTGCAATGGCGTCTGGCTGGATGCGTGTACGTGGAATTCGCCGTCGTCGCGCTGTGGATCGCGGTTTTGTGTTGTCGGATCACGTTGATTGGCCCAGTCTTCTGACCGCGATTGGACATTCAGAAGCGAAGAGTATTGGTGTTACGCATGGCTATACCGAGCCGGTGGTGAAATATCTACGAGAACATGGATTTCAAGCTTGGTCGCTTGCGACGCAGTATGGAGGTGAAGTGGAGGATGCGGAGGGCGAAGCATGAAAGGTTTCGCTCAACTCTACGCGGCACTCGATCAAACGAACAAAACGCTCGGAAAAGTGGCAGCGATGGAAGCTTATTTCCGGGAGGCTTCGTCGCAAGATGCCGCATGGGCAGTCTACTTTCTCAGCGGGCGCAAGCTCAAGCAGTTGATCCCCACCAAGCTATTACGTGCTTGGACTATTGAGCGTGCAGCTGTGGAGCCATGGTTATTCGATGAATGCTATGAAGTCGTGGGAGACTTAGCGGAAACCATGGCGCTAATGTTACCGGATTCGTTGACTACTTCGACACGCTCGCTCACTGAATGGATGGAGCAACTGTTGCCACTCAGAAAACAAACCGAAGAGATTCAAAAGCAAGTCATGATCGACGCGTGGGACGTACTCGACGCTTCGGAAAAATTTGTCTTTCACAAGATCATTACAGGCTCTTTTCGGATTGGGGTATCTCAGTCACTTCTCGTCAGAGCGCTGGCGCAAGCCAGTCAAGTGGATGCGGAAGCCATCGCACATCGGCTCATGGGTGAGTGGGAACCGACATGTGCTTTCTATGAAAACTTAGTTCATCCTGAAATCCATGAGACGCAGATCAGTCGACCCTACCCGTTTTATCTGGCTCATCCACTCGAGCAAGGACCGGAATCGTTAGGCGATGTCGGCGCATGGCAAGCGGAGTGGAAATGGGATGGTATTCGCGCCACGATCATTCAGCGTGAGGGGAGCGTTTTCATTTGGTCCCGCGGTGAGGAACTGATTACTGAAAGGTTTCCTGAAATCGCGTCCGAGGCGAGTCGACTACCGAGCGGCACGGTACTCGATGGAGAAATCCTCGCTTGGCGTGACGATCGAGTGTTACCATTCGGCGAACTGCAAAAACGCATCGGCCGTAAGAATCTGACCAAGCGCATTATGCAGGATGTTCCAGTTCGGTTCATGACGTTTGATTGTTTGGAGTCTGCGCACTTAGACATACGAGAAACGGCATTGACGGATCGCCGAAAGGTACTTGAGTCTTTAATCAATGGGCTTGGTCCGGGACAAGACGCTCCCATTTTTAAACTGTCAACCATTCATCAGGTTCGAGATTGGGATGAACTCACTGGGTTACGCAGTCGCTCGCGAGAGTACGGCACCGAAGGCCTGATGTTGAAGCGAAAATCATCTCCCTATCGTGTTGGTCGGCCGCGGGGCGATTGGTGGAAATGGAAGATTGAGCCCTATACGGTGGATGCCGTCTTGATTTATGCGCAGAGTGGGCACGGCAAGCGAGCTAGTTTGTTTACCGACTATACTTTTGCCGTGTGGGATCAAGGCAAACTCGTGCCGTTCGCAAAAGCTTATTCGGGATTGGATGATGCCGAGATTCGACAAGTTGACGCGTTCGTCAAGAGATCGACCATCGAAAGATTTGGCCCGGTCCGGAGTGTAAAAGCCGAGTTGGTCTTTGAGCTAGCGTTCGAAGACATTCGTGAATCGACACGGCATAAGTCAGGTATTGCAGTACGCTTCCCTAGAATATTGCGTTGGCGAAAAGATAAACCGATCGAGCAGGCAGACAGCTTGGAAACGATTCGAGCCATGATCCGTTCGCAGCAGGTATCATGACCATGAATCTGCGTGATGCAAGGCAACGAATCAATGAATGGTTTGATAAACGTCAGATCAAACCGTTTACTTTCCAAAAGCAAGCATGGCAGTCTTTCCAGAACGGCAGGCATGGTTTAATTCATGCGCCGACAGGGATGGGCAAAACACTCGCTGCCTTCTTGGGCCCAGTGATAGATTGGTTACAAACGGAGCATGTTACTTATGAGACCAACACAAAATCGGCAAAAAGAAAGGTGTCGAATCAGCATACGTTGCAAGTTCTGTGGATCACACCGTTACGTGCTTTATCAAATGATACGGCCGAGAACTTGCAGCAGACGGTTGACGAGTTAAATGTGCCCTGGCTTGTAGAAAAACGAACAGGGGATGTATCCGCGGCAACAAGGAATCGACAGAAACAACGTTTTCCTGAAGTCCTCGTTATTACTCCGGAAAGCCTATCGCTTTTGCTTTCCTATCGAGAGACTCAAGCGAAACTTGAATCGCTTAAAGCAATCATCGTTGACGAGTGGCATGAGTTGTTGGGAACCAAACGTGGTGTGCAAACTGAGTTAGCCCTTGCACGCTTGCGTTCGTGGTGTCCTAGCGCTCGCATTTGGGGCCTATCGGCGACGGTCGGAAATCTATCCACAGCGTTGAGGACTTTGGTTGGCCCCGAAAACCTTCAGCAAGCGGAGTTGATCGAAGCGAAACAGGCGAAGAAGTTATCGATCGAATCCATCATCCCGGAGAACATTGAACGATTCCCTTGGGCCGGTCATTTGGGAACGCGTTTGGCGGGGCCAGTTGCGAAGCTTGTGTTAGAGGCAAAGACATCGCTTGTCTTTACTAACACGCGATCGCAAACAGAGTTTTGGTATCGTGCGCTGTTGCAAGCGGCTCCCGAGTTGGCTGGTCAGATCGCTGTGCACCATGGATCCATCGATCGCCAAGTAAGGACGTGGATCGAGAATCAACTGCGTCTGGGTAAGCTTCGGTGTTGTGTTGCCACGTCGAGCCTCGATTTGGGAGTCGATTTTGCAACAGTAGAATTGGTTGTCCAAATCGGTAGTCCAAAGGGTATCGCTCGCATGCTCCAGCGCGCAGGACGCAGTGGACATCGGCCAGGACTACCGAGCTGTATTCGTATGGTGCCAACGAATGCGTGGGAACTTGTCGAGTTTGCTGCACTGCGAGAAGCAGTTAAATCGAAAGAGATCGAGTCGAGACCTTTGCTTCAACAACCGCTCGACGTCTTAGCACAACACTTGATCACGATCGCTTTAGGAGGAGGCTTTGCCGCCGAGGAATTGTTAAGCGAAGTGCGAACAACCGCCGCTTATGCCGAGCTCTCAGATGAAGCGTGGCAGTGGGCAATCGATTTTGCGGTGCGCGGTGGCGAGACATTAAAGGCGTATGATGATTTTCAGCGCCTCGAAATCGAAGAGGGGCGTTATGTCGTGAAGAACAGTCGGCTTGCACGGCTTCATCGGATGAGCATAGGCACGATCGTTAGCGATGCAGCGATCCAGGTGCGATTCTTGAAAGGAAAAGTACTTGGAACTGTCGAAGAGTCATTCATTAGCCGAATGCAAATCGGCGATTGTTTTTTATTTGCGGGTCGATTGTTGAAACTAGAACGTGTGCACGATAACACAGCATGGGTTTCGCGAGGACAAGGAGCTGCGACCGCGATCCCGCGTTGGTACGGTGGACGTTTGCCATTATCTAGTGAGCTGTCGGTACAAATTCGAAAGCAACTTGAAGAGTCTTTAGAGGATAGATACCGATCGGCCGAGATGAAGGCCTTACGCCCGGTTCTCGAGCTGCAACGCGAATGGTCGACGCTTCCGCGTGAGAGCGAGTTGCTGATTGAACGTACTCAAACACGATATGGCCATCATTTGTTTATTTATCCGTTTGCAGGGAGGCTAGCTCACGAAGGTCTAGCGGCCCTCTTTGCACTGCGGATCTCGCGCATTCAGCCGATTACCATTGCGATGGCCATGAATGACTATGGGCTGGTGTTGGTATCTAAAACGGAGATGCCGTTAGAAGCCGCGATAGACCGAGGACTTTTTTCGCCTGAGCGTTTGCGTGAAGATATTCTCGCAAGCGTCAACGCGACAGAGCTGACAAAGCGACAGTTTCGAGAAGTGGCGCGAATTGCCGGTTTAATTTTTCAAGGGTATCCTGGACAACCGAAAAGCGGTCGTCATCTGCAGGCTTCGAGCAATCTTTATTTTGATGTGTTTCAGAAATATGATCCGCAGAACTTGCTGCTTCGGCAGGCCGAGAGGGAAGTCTTGCAGCTACAGCTCGAGGAAGAGCGAATGTTCGAGTGCTTGCAGCAGCTTAAAGGCTCCGTGTGCCTAATTCGTGATACACCTCGACCAACCCCATTGGCATTTCCGTTGCTTATCGATCAAATTCGTGACCGTATTAGCACAGAAAGCTTGGCGGATCGAGTGATGCGAATGCAGCAAGATCTAGAAAGTTTTGCGAATCGTGGGGCAACGGCGCGAAAGTAAGTTCGTTGGCCTAGAATGAGGAAAAAACATTAACGGGATCCGATTGTCGAGGTGAAGGATGCCATTATCGGTTGAAATCGCGGGTCAAAACTTTGTTCTGCTTGCCCAAAAAGCGCTTTGGTGGCCCGCCAAGCAAACGCTGCTCTTTGCAGACTCCCATTTCGGTAAGGCCGCGACGTTCCGTAAAGCAGGTTTCGTTGTACCTGGCGGAACTACGGCACACATGTTGGCGAATCTAGATGGATTGTTTCAGGAGTATGCGCCAAAGCGAGTTCTGGTGCTTGGAGACTTGGTGCATTCCGCAATGCATGCCCGGCTTGATTTTGAATCCGAGTTAATCGCCTGGCGTAGCCGCTATCCAGATGTTGAAATCGTGTTGGTCCGTGGCAACCATGATTGCGGTCGTGGGGATTTGTTCAAGGCGCTGGACATACGTGTGGTTCAAGAACCCTATCTGGAATCGATGATCGCGTTTTGTCATCGTCCGCAGACGGTGATACCAAATGGATTTCATTTAATGGCGGGTCATGTTCATCCAGGTTGGACATTGGATGATCGCATTGGATCAAAGCTCAAGTTGCCGTGTTTTGTTATTGGATCAAAGACAACCATCCTGCCGGCATTTGGCGCGTTCACGGGACTTGCAGTGCCACCGCGAGTGGACTCGGCAAGGATTTTTGTGATCGCCGAATCGCAGGTTTGTGAGGTGGGAAGCTACACTCACTGAACCGTTGAAGAAACCTTAGGCAAACAGACTTAAAAAACGTCCTAGCGAACCCACTAATGATTAAGACATGTCGGCAAGCTACGGCGCAAAGAATTTACCATGTGCACAAAGCTCATTCGCCGAGGCTTGATGGGATGTCTTAATCATTAGGCCGAACCTGAAAAGCCATAACCGCATGCCGCATCACCACTTGGCTCGCTTCGCAAACAGGAAAAATCGGGCGGGAGTAAACTATATGTTTTTACCAGTCCGTTCCCCCGCCCGTTTTTTCACTGTTCGCAGCGCGTTCCAAGTGAGTGGGTTCGCTGGTACGTTTTTTAAGTCCGTTTGCCTTAGTGGCTCCGCGTGTAGGTAAGAGTTCACGACCATTCCAGTCAGCCCAGACCTGGGTAAACTCTGCACCGATGAGCAAGATCAACGACGAGTAGTAGATCCATAAGATTAATGCAACCAAGCCACCCGCCGCTCCAAATCCTGAGGCGATATCACTGCTTGCGAGATAGAGTCCGATACCGTGCCTTCCGATGTTAAACAGGATCGCGGTTACGAATGCTCCTAGAAAAACATCGCGCCAAGACACCAATGCATCGGGTAGGAATTTAAAGATCGCGCTAAACAACATCGTTGTGACAACGAGCTGTAGCAATGTTTCCGTTACGAGCGGAAACCAGCCGCTGAAGAGTTCACCGAGATAGTTATTGGCATAATCATTGAATGCATGGACAATTGTCGAAAGGATCAAAGAGACCAGCAAAATAAAAGCGACGGTTAGGATAAGACCGAAAGAAAGCAGGCGCGTTCTGATAAAACTCCAGATTCCGTTTTGGGTTGGCCCGGCCCGAACGCCCCAAATCTGATTGAGTGACCACTGAAGTTGTCCCATTATTGCCGTTGCGCCAAACAGCAGCGCCCCGACGCTTAAGAGCGTATGCATGATCGATTTGTTGGGTGAGCTAGCATTCTTTATCAATTCCCCGATCTGTTCGGCAGCATCGCTTCCCACATATCCCTGTAGTTGTTTCAGCACTTGCTGATCGACGGGTGTTTCTGCGTCAATCAAACCGAGCGTCCGGACGGAGAAAGCGGTGACGGTAATGATGAGGACCATGAAGGGAGCGAGCGAAAAAAGCGTATAGTACGCAAGTGCTGCAGCGAGCTGCGTTCCCTGGTCGCTGGAGAACTCGCTGAAGGTACGACGGAGCAATTGAAGGGCCTTCATGCCACGCCACTCGTGCAAATCGAGTGCCACGCCGTGGCATAGGCGTCCCGCCTGTGATGAAGCGCCGTGGCATAGGCGTCCCGCCTGTGATGAAGCGCCGTGGCATAGGCGTCCCGCCTGTGATGAAGCTTTGAGGGGTAAGGGATAAGGCGTAAGCTAGAGTTCGTAGCTGAACTGGCCCCAGTTCTGAAGTTTGAAGTTTGAAGTTTGAGGGCTGAATTCTGGCGAATCCAGCTACTTTTCATATTTTTGGTGTCAGAAGTTACGCGGGTGCGTTTTGTCACCTCTGATCGCGGGTTTTTTAAATTACTTCTTCGGCTTTCCGTTAGTCGCAAGGGGGAATTTTTTTGGATTCGCGGTGTCAGGTTTTTGTATGGCCTTGTTTCGAGGTTCTGATTGCGAAGGATGCGTTTTTTCGAATGGCCAGGTTCGCTTGCATACACATCCTGATCTAACGGTGTCTTGCATATCATTGAAACGGTTCACGCGCCTGAGTGATTGATTCAAAGGAGACAATCGAACGTCTAACGAACGTTGAAACGAAATTTTTTGTCGGACCGTGTCAGAGACAGATGTGTCATCGAGCATCGATAACGATCGATGACAATCACACAGTACGTTCCGTGACATGACATCGATAGCGAGCGTCGACAGATGGCCTTTCCCTTGTGAGAAATGATTCAACTACTACAGCTGAACCACCATTGAATCGGGATTCAAAAATCTTCTTCTTGTAAGCATCAGAATGCGATGAGGTGAAGCTAAATCGGTGATGATGGCGACTCCATAGATGCGGAATGTTGGATGCGCACAATACAATTTTGTCTATCAGTGAGCTGATTGTTCTGAAACAGAAATGCGTTAGCGTCGAACTAACACGCAGTTGATTTTGATCGAGCTTGCAAGAGGTACGGAAAGCCTTTTGAGCTCACTTAGAGAATGCGATTCGTTTAACGATTCGCGTATCCAAAGCGCATTAAGATGATAGGAGTTATCTGAAATGAAGCGCAAGATGACAAGGCTTCTCGCCATCGCATTGTGCGTTGCCGGAAGTTTTCCGGTATATGCTCAAGAGAAAAGCCAAGAGATCGCGGTCGTTGAACAACCAAGCGATGTACTGCTGCTTAAAGAAGAAAACAGTGACTTGGAGTTAAAAGCGATTGCAAGTAATCGTCGCTCGAGTTCATACTCGGGCCCTCGTATGTATCTGCAAACTGAGGCCGCTTTCTTTGCACGAGAATATGACAGCGCTGCGGCATCGCAGTTCCAGTTGCTTTCGAGCCCTGACATCGATGGTTCATTCACAAGTTTCGTTCAAGGAGCAGATCCTCGTCTGGTTGGATTAGCTTGGGTGAACATTCCCGCGCCATCCGCGAGTGCCACGTTGAATCCGGGCAGCAACTCGATTGATCAAATGGCAGCGACGCCACGATTAACATTGGGGCTGGTAGGTGAAAAAGGATGGGGAATCCAAGGCCGTTATTGGCAAATGGAAAACTCCCTCTCTTCCTTGGGATCGTTAGTGAATATCGATCGAGGCAATGCTGCAGTTTGGCGGCAGGGTCAGCTAAGTCTTAGCGGCACCTCCGAGCAGTTTAAAACGAAAACGATTGACTTAGAGTTAACTCGCGATATTGCGATTGGCAGATTCGTTGGTGCTGCAACTTTCGGTGCGCGTTACGCAGAGCTCGAAAACAATCGCAATTTGGCCGTAGATGGTGCGTTGCGGACCGGTACTCCAGGGATTCTAGTTTCGGGTGACCGGTTACTGAACTCTTTCCACACCGCTGATTATGACTTTCTTAGTCAGCAAGGAATCAATTTTCAAGGAACAGGGCCTACTTTTAGTCTCTCAACGCTCTGCCCCATCACGAGATCGTTGTCCCTGTTTTCTTCGGGACGCGGATCGGTATTGTTCGGCAAGTCCACGAGTGTAGCTTCGGTGGAAGGTCAGATGAGCAGCTTGTTCGACGATGACTATGTCGTAGCACGTGCGAACGCAGCATCGAGCGACCCGTTGTACATCACTGAACTTCAAGCTGGTTTGGAGTGGTCGGTTCCAACGCGTTTCCTCAATGGACGCGTGTTTGCCCGCGGAGCATTTGAGTATCAGTTCTGGCGTCATACGGCAGCACAATCACAAGCCACCATCGATCCGGCCAATCTAGGCGACTACGGAGATGTCCACAACATTCTGCAGCCTTTGAACAATGCGGGACAGCCACGTGGCCAGATTCAATCGGGTGCTGGTACAACTCAAGGGCGAGCAACGGTTAGTAGTTTGAATCCCGAGTTTGACTTGATCGGTTTCTCCTTCGCAACCGGTTTCCTTTGGTAGTATTGGGTTAAGTGTCTAAGTAAAAGCAGTTTTCCCCATCTACCTTCATCGTCCAGGGGAAAACTGCTGTTGGGGCCTATAGTATGCCGTAGCTGGATTCGCAAGAATTCAGACCGTAGCTGGATTCGCCAGCATTCAGCTAACGAAATGAGGGTCTGAATTCTTGCGACTCCAGCTACTCGACTCGGCTTTGAATGGTTCCGTCAGAGAGACGCGTGGTGAGGAGATCACCGGTGCGTACTTGATTGACCGAGTTGATGGTCTGGTTCTTGAGTTGCGTGACGGAGTATCCGCGACTGAGCACAGCAAGCGGGCTGAGCGCTTCGAGTTGGTTGGCGTAGTTGCCTAATTGATTTCTCGCGCGCTCAGCAAATCTTTCGACAGCGGTCTTCGCGCGGAGGTCCAATTCATCAACAAGTCGTCTGCGATCCACAATCATCGTAATCGGTTGATGCAGCACGGGACGAAGTCGAAGCGCATCAAGGCGTGAGCGCATTAATTCTGCACGGTACTTTAGCGGCCTCAGCATTCGACCAGCATAACTCAGCAGCGTTTGATGGACATCTTCCGAAGAAGGGAGCAGCCGTTCTGCCGCTTCAGTCGGAGTGAGCGCTCTCATGTCGGCGACTAGATCAGCTAACGTCACGTCGACTTCATGGCCAACTGCCGAGACAGTGGGAAGCTTACACGCGGCAATGGCCCTCACGACCGCTTCTTCATTAAACGACCAGAGATCTTCGAGACTACCGCCGCCGCGACCGATCACAAGGGCATCTAGCTTGGGGCGAACTCTCTCTGCAGCTTGAATGCCAGCGACAATTTCACCAACCGAACCTGGACCTTGAACTCGCGCTGGAATGACCAAAATTTGGGCACCGCGCCAGCGACGCTGTGCGACTTCTAAAAAGTCGCGAATCGCAGCACCGCTTGGGCTGGTGACAAAGCCGATGCGCTGCGGAAACTTGGGGATCGGTTTTTTTCGTTGCGGATCGAATAGACCTTCTTGAGATAGTTTTTGGTGTAGTTGCCGAAAAGCTATTTGCAGCGGACCAATGCCCTGTGGTTCGATTTGGCGCACGACCAACTGGTATGTGCCACGCGGTACATAGACTTGGACTTGTCCAAGCGCGATAACTGCCATTCCATCTTGGAGTCGAAAAGGATGATTCTGTGCCGTGGAACGCCACATCACAGCGCGAATCTGAGCTTCAGCGTCTTTAATGGCAAAATAGACATGTCCGCTTTGAGGTTGACTGATATCTGAAACTTCACCTTTAACCCAGACGGCAGGAAATGTTTCTTCCAAGCATCCTTTAATCGCTTGGCTCAGTTCCGACACCGACCAAGGACGAGGACGGCGCGATCCCCCAACATTTGTCAGTTCATCATCTGCATGCATGTCGTCCATGAATTGGCCCGATATCTCCGTTTAGGTCAAAGTGGTCGATGAGGTGCGTTGCCTTAACGCTTCGTAAAGCATCACTGCGGCTGTTACGGAAACATTCAAGCTATCCGCCATACCGCACATCGGTAACGAGACGGAGTTCACATCGGGACGATTCCAAGGTTCCGCTAGTCCAAGCGCTTCGCTGCCAAACACCAATGCGATGCGATCGCGTAAATTTTGATTCCAGCAGTGGGAGTGCACATCCGGACGCGCTGCATAGATCGGCACTTGCTGCGATCGAAGCCAATCAAACACTTCGGTTCCTGTACCAATAGCGATTGGAACCGAAAAGATGGTTCCCAAGCTGGCGCGGATGGCAATGGGGTTATAACAATCGGTGACTGCATCACTAAAGATAACCGCGCTTGCACCGGCACCATCGGCTGACCTTAACACTGCACCCACATTGCCCGGTTTCTCAACCCGATCCAAAACAACGATGGGACCATTGCCTTTCGGTTGCAGATCCTTTAGTTGCGGCTCAGGTGTTTCGACGATAGCCACGATACCCTCATGGCGATCACCAAACGCGACCCGTTCAAAAACGTCGTCTGACATTTGAACTGCGACGTCCAACCAGCTTGGTGCATCAAGCAACTTTAGAATGTCCGGGTTGCTTATCGCGTCCGTGGTCAGAAAAAGTTGATGAGGCACAAAGCCCGCATGGGCGGCGCGCGAGACTTCTCGCACGCCGTCAACAATCGTTAACTTATCACGACGCCGGTGACGCGAAGATTCCCGTAATCGAATCGCCTGGCGCACACGTGGATTGACAGGACTGGATAGATAAAGGAGATCGGGAATCTTCATCGCGAGTTGAGGCCAAATTAGTTGGCAACGCGCTCGACGTATTCACCCGTCCGCGTATCGACCTTAATGACATTGCCTTCCTTGATAAAACCGGGAACCGTAATCTCGGCACCGGTTTCGACTTTCGCAGGCTTGGTCACGTTTGTCGCGGTGTCACCTTTTGTCCCAGGCGCACATTCAACAATCTTGAGCTCAACGTGATTCGGCGGAGCCATGGTGATGGGCAGCCCGTTGTACAAAGTCATGGTGCAGGGCATGCCATCCTTCAAAAACTTCCAAGCATCATCGACTTGCTCGGCCGTCAATTCGTATTGTTCAAAGGACTTGTCGTCCATGAATACGAATGTTTCACCCTGGCGATAAAGGAATTGTGCGGTGATGTCTTCGACGTCGGCAGACTCTAAGGTGTCCCCCCTTTGTAAGTTCGGTCGAGCATCGAGCCGCGATTAAGTTGCGAAGTTTGCATTTATACAATGCGTTTCCCTTACCTGGCTTGACGAAATTCATTTCGACCATCAAGTAAGGTTCACCTTCGATTTGAACACGAAGTCCTTTTTTGAATTGGCTGGTGTTGTAAGTTGCCACGTTTGGCGTCCTCGTACCCTGTCGTGTAAAACTAAGCGTTAAGTAAACGGCAGGGGAATGCCAGCTCCGGTCGCTGGCGTCCACTGTAATGAGGGAAACCGTGCCGCTATCGGACCAGATTCTAACGGCTGAACGCCCTTCTGTCGCGGGCACTTCGCAACTCGGTTTACCGGTTTGGCAAGAAGCCATGCGACGGGCGATTCGTTCAGCGGAGGAGCTTTATCAACGTTTGGGGCTTGCCGCTCATTTCCACGAGGAGATCATCGCTGCGGCCGCTGATTTTCCGGTGTTTGTTCCATTGGAATTTCTAAGCCGCATCGAACCCAACAACCTCCGTGACCCCCTGCTCCGCCAAGTTTGCCGGTTGCCCAGGAGCTTCTACCCATTTTCGGTTTTACTTCGATCCGGTCGGTGACCAAGCGGCGGAGGTAGCTCCCGGCTTGTTACATAAGTATGAAGGGAGAGGGTTAATCGTCGCGACTTCGGCCTGCGCGGTGCATTGTCGCTATTGTTTCCGACGCCATTATCCTTACGCAGATTCAACCCTCACCAGTGGTGACTCGGCCGTTTGGGAGCATCTTGCGGCAGATACATCCATTCACGAAGTTCTTGCTCAGCGGGGGTGATCCTCTGACATTGCCCGATCGCACGCTAAGGCAGTTGGTGCAGCGATGCGAAGGTATTGCTCACTTGCGAAGATTGCGCATTCATTCACGCGTTCCCATCATGATTCCGCAACGTGTCACGGATGAACTAATCGAAACTTTACGCATGACGCGTCTGGCAGTTTGGATGGTTGTCATGTCAATCACGTGAACGAACTTGATGGCGCGACGCTGCAAGCCTTGGCTCGGATGATTGACGCTGGTATTCCTGTCCTCAATCAAGCGGTTTTGTTGCGGGGGGTCAACGATTCGGCTGACGCTTTAGTGGCCCTATGTGAAAAGCTGATTGATCATCGAGTGATGCCCTACTACTTGAGCCAACTCGATCGCGTTTCGGGAGCCGCGCATTTTGAAGTGCCTGTGGCTGAAGGACAACGTATTATGGCAGAGGTCCGGGAACGGCTCCCAGGGTACGCCGTCCCACGTTACGTGCGCGAGACCGCTGGGGATCCTTTTAAGTTGCCTTTAGAGTCCCACGGATGAACTTCAGATGCCAGCTGCAGAAGACTATTTAAAGCCTGAGGTACTTATCAGATCAAGCGGCTGGATTTGCGCGCGCAGATGATGGTGCGTGGTTTCCTGCAAGGCTTCACGCGAGTCCGTATCACGGGTTCTCCGTGCAGTTCAGTGAGCATCGTCGTTAGGCACCCGGCGATGACCCAAAGCTTATCGATTGGTTAGCGTACGCAAAAACCGACCGTTACTTCGTCAAACGCTATGAAGCGGAAACGAATTTGACGGGCTATTTGGTGATGGACTTAAGCCGATCGATGGGGTTTACGTATCGACAGGAGCTAACCAAGTTTCAATACTGCATCTGTATCGCAGCCGCCCTTTGCTATTTGATGTGACACAGCAAGATCCCGTGGGATTGATCACGTTTTCGGATAAGGTGCGTGCGCGGTGCCAGCGCGAAGTCGTCGGGGACATTTATCGGATGTGTTGGGGCAATTAGCGAAACTTGGAGCCGACGGGTCAAGCAGATATCGGTGCTTCGTTGGTTCACGTTGCCGCTTTATTGAAGCATCAGAGTTTGGTGATGGTGTTTTCGGACTTGTTGGCAGATCCCGAATCCATCATGACTGGATTGAATCGGCTTAAGCATGGCGGGCATGATGTGATCATGTTTCATGTGCTGGACGAAGCCGAAGTGAATTTTCCTTTTAATGGCCCGATGCAATTTATTGATCCCGAGTCGGGTGAGAAAATTACGGTCGATGCGACGGGGCATCGCGACGATTATATGGAAGCGTTGAATCGGTTTCGCGAAGACCTCAAGGGTCCGCTGTTTTAGATCTCGAATCGACTATGTGCCACTGGACACGAGTTTGCCCTTTGATCGTGCGCTAACGGAGTATCTGATCAGCCGCCGCGCGCGGTTTTAATGAAATGTAGTGCAATTGTCCCAATTCGCAGGAAGCGGCGGTAAGGTCGGGCCCGAGCATGCGGTTTTCATTACCGTTTAGACAACGGTGCTACCATGTTTCGGTAAGGTCGGGCCCGAGCATGCGGTTTTCATTACCGTTGGGACAACGGTGCCACAATTTTTCGGTAAGGTCGGGCCCGAGCATGCGGTTATCATTACCGTTGAGACAACGGTGCTACAATATTTCGGTAAGGTCGGGGCCGAGCTTGCGGTTTTCATTACCGTTGGGACAACGGTGCCACAATTTTTCGGTAAGGTCGGGCCCGAGCATGCGGTTTTCATTACCGTTGGGACAACGGTGCCACAATTTTTCGGTAAGGTCGGGCCCGAGCATGCGGTTTTCATTACCGTTGAGACAACGGTGCTACAATATTTCGGTAAGGTCGGGGCCGAGCTTGCGGTTTTCATTACCGTTGGGACAACGGTGCTACCATGTTTCGGTAAGGTCGGGCCCGAGCATGCGGTTTTCATTACCGTTGGGACAACGGTGCTACACTGGTGCTACATTTACTTTCTTTCGATGAATGGTTGATTTAGTTCCGTAAAGCGGTGTGCTATGTGGAGGCGTTCGCCTTCCCGGTCATCTCTTAGGTTGATTGGCTGCGCTCGCTGAGACAGCCAGGTGGCACGGAGGGATTTGCGTATTTATGCTGTGATGAGTTCCCGAAAGATATCGGGTCGTTTGGCGCACGAGGCGGGTGATTGCCAAGCAGACGTAATTCCTTGCTTTGCGAGAGGGATGTGTCTTGCTCTGTGCTGAAGATCTGAAGGTAAAGTCATTGGGGCCATGTCGGGTTGATTCGCCATTGATGGGGCTCCTTGAAAGGCGTCAACACTCGGTCAACTATGCCGATGAGACGGTCGCATTCTGATTGACACGACGCTTTCTGCTGTCAGTGCCATGAACTTACCGCTCGACCAATGGCCAGGTTTAGAGCCTGCCGGCGCGCGAAAAAAAATCTACTTTGACACCCGTCCAAGACGCGCGCTGGCATCGTGACCTGCGGTGGTCTGTGCCCTGGCTTGAACGACGTCATCCGGGCGTTGGTGCTGGAGTTAACGCGACTCTACGGCGTGCGCAATGTCTATGGATTCTGTAATGGCTACCAGGGTTTCATCTCTAAGTTTGGTCGACCCGTGATACAGTTGACCCGGGATGTCGTCGACACGATCAACGAACATGGTGGCACGATCCTCGGTTCGTCACGCGGTAAACAAGATCCGGTCGAAATCGTCGATTGTTTGGAACGCATGGGAATCAACATCTTGTTCGTCATCGGCGGTGATGGGAGCATGCGCGGAGCGATGTCGATCGTAAAGGAAGTGGAATCGCGCGGCGCGAAAATCGCTGTCGTCGGTATTCCGAAAAACGATTGATAACGACATTCAGTTCATTGATCAAAGCTTCGGTTTTCAAACCGCTTTCAGTGAGGCCGCTAAAGCCATCCCGCGCTGCGCATGTCGAAGCACAAGGTGCACCAAATGGTGTAGGATTGGTCAAGCTCATGGGGCGTCACAGTGGTTTCATCGCTTGTTATGCATCGCTTGCTATGAGCGATGCTAACTTTGTGTTGATTCCTGAAGTCCCATTTCAGCTGAGGGTGAGCGCGGACTACTTTGTGCGCTTCAGAAACGTTTGGAACGACGTAACCATGCCGTGATCGTTGTGGCTGAGGGAGCGGGACAAGACCTGATGCCGCAGAGTGATGCCACGGACGCATCGGGAAACAAGCGATTGTGTGAACATTGGTGTATTTCTTCGCGATCAGATCACGCGACACTTTCAAGAGCAGAAAGTTGAACTGAATCTGAAGTACATCGATCCGAGTTACGTGATCCGCAGCGTACCCGCAAATCCGTACGACAGCGTCTTATGTATGCGTTTAGCGCATAATGCCGTACATGCCGCAATGTGTGGTCGCACCGAGATGATTATCAGTCGGCTACATATGCGGTTTGTCCATGTTCCCATGCCGCTTGCGATACGTGAACGCAATACGGTTGACCCGCATGGCGATTTATGGATGACGGTACTTGAAGCCACAGGGCAAAACAACATCTGTTAAATTCGTCGCTAACGGTTACAGTCGTTATCAAGATGGTGGTAACTCAAATCGTGAATGAGCATCACAGCAGCTACCCTTTGCCACCCTTTTATTGGTGGTATTGCCTCATTCGGAAGTGTTTAACGGTCTAAGAAAAAAACATATCAATTGTGCGGAAATGCGCACTTGAATTCAGTAAAAACCGAGTGGAGGTAGGCCGAATACTGACACTAGGGGGAACGAATGAAAATGAATTTTTCCAGGGACATCATCGTAGAACGCGCATTGCGATTTATCGAACTCCATTTGCAACAAGGTGTATCGGTCAAATCAGTTGCACAACATGTCGGCGTCGCACGGAAAACGTTAGAACGAAGGTTTGTCGCGGCGACAGGAGAAATGCCGGGTGAACACATTCGCCGCCGGGACTGTTTGAAATCGCGAAGCTACTCGTTGAAACACAGATCCAAATCGGAGAGCTGAGCCAACGGTTCGGATTCCGTAATGCCTCCGCGTTGATCGTGTCCTTTCGCAAACAATACGGAATGACCCCGCAGAGCTATCGCGAGAGCCATATTCGCCAAGTCATGTGCGGCTTCTATGTACGCCTCAGCCAATCAACGAGCCGCTTAGTCGCGCTCAAATCCCGTACACACCACACGTTCTGCGATCAACTGCATCGGCCTAGGCAAACCGGCATAAGATGTTGCCTTACTTCTCATCTTGCGTTTTCTTGCCACGATAAGCGTCAAACAGACCGGGTGTTTTGATCGAGCGTTTCGGTTTCTTGGCCTCGCTTGATTCGGTTGGAAGTTTTTCTGGTGTAACCGTTACCTCAGCGACTCCTTTGGCAACGGGCTTTGCATTCGATCCGGTCGTTGTTGGCGGAACGGTTAGCGTACCGATGGTTTGAGATTGAATGGGAGTGAACCAATATCTCCAAACAACGGAATATCTTGCGCGGGAGTCAGCGGGACCTGCTGTGACGCAGGGAGGAAAGTGTGAAGTTTTGATTCGGGCTGTTGGTTCGATTGGGGCGGAAGAAGAAATGCTGGGTCTGTCTTCGACTGCGGAATCGAATTCGCAGCGTTGCTCGCATTTGCAGTGAGCGGAACGTTTACGAGATTCTGGGTTGGTGGTGCAAGGTGCTGTTAGGGATTCTCTCTGCGAACGCTTGTGTAGGTCGCGCGCGGTTGTTCGCGTCCGGAAGCAGCGACATTCCGGTCATAAGCACCCTGGTGAGTGGATTGCGTTCGATGGATTCGACCTGCGAAAAATTGCCTTGGTGCACGCACGAGACGGCGACAGCGTGTAGCCGTCGGAGTTGTTCTGTCTCACCGCGTGTCAAGAATGCGTCATAAGTTTCAACATGGTCGAGGTGTATGCAACCGCCTCGATGCAGTTCAATTTGCAACGCAACAGGGAAGCCTACATATTCGCCCGTGTTGGTAGATTCCATGAAGAAGTCATACCACATCGCAGAATTGGCGTCTGGCACTCCTGTCGAGGTATAACGAAATGTCAGGGGAATCTTCTTGCCTGTCTCCTGGGCAACTAAGCCAAAATTAAGCTGTTCTGGTTTGGACCCGGGCTCAAGGGCAATGCGCGCTTTGAGCGCTAGCCTTCCCGATTTAGGCATGAGAAAGGGAGCTGATTGCACAGAGCCCACGGGCGGTTTTTCCCAGAAGCGTGGTGTGTGGGTGGCAATACGAAGTGCAAGACCTTCCGTCCCTGCAACGCTTTGCCCCCAACCCAATCTCAATACCTTGGCCAAGGAACAGCTGCCACGCTTCGGGCGTTCCTTGCCGATCCACTAGATTTAATCCGGGGTTGCGAATCGAACTCGACGAATACAGCGTAAGCGTCTCAGCGAATCCTAAACGGTGTTCAAGTTTTTCGCACCAAGCCAGTACATTTTCTCGATCTTCTTTTCGGCGAGCCGAAGTCCATGTTGTGAGTAATGCGCCCGGTTGCGGTGACGAGAAATGCTTTGGTTTCGAACGCATCGAGGGTTACGGTCAGTGGAGAAGTGGCTTCATCAAGTTGAAACCTAAGCTCGACGATCGTGGGCCACGACGTAGCGTTAAGGCAATAGCCGGACATCGTCTTGGAATCAACTCGGACATGGACCGCTGGGTCGGAAGCAGACTCATCCCCCATGATTTCTGTGTGAGGGCGATTTGAAAGGTTGCGAAATGTGTTGCGAAAGCGTCGTGCATAGTCTGATTGTCCATCGTTAAACAGGCGGTCCGTTTCGACAATCATGGACGTGTCCGTCTGTCCTAGCACGCTGCAGGAAGATCGTTGGCGAAAATTGCCAGCCAAACGACTTTTCTGCCAGTCCATTTGCAGTTTGGTCAACGCGGCTTGGTCCACAGCTCGTCCCTGCCCGATCAAATCGTAAGGCAGTTCACCTATAGTAACTCTTGAATTAGACAACCAAGAGAGTTTTTCACCTCGAGTGGAATCTTGCTCGATCAAGTCGATCGACTGAGACATGTCCCCCAGTTGCTCTAAAACAAAAAGCCGCTGGGTCGAGGCGTCGGCAAACAAGGAATCGGCGAGTGGCGTCAGCAAGTCCTTAAGTGCATCACGACAGGGCAAGTTCTCGCGGAGTGTTTTATGTTCTCGTCCCACATTCTCTTCGAGCTTAACCCCCTCACGTGTAAAATGTCCTTGAAGTTCGAGTTCGGACGCTTCTGTATTTGAAGGTTGAGCAAAAAAACTAGTTGAATCAAAGACCACAGCGATTCCGCCAAACGATTTGTGATGCTGGTATTTCTCGGTGACTTCTTCGATGGCACGTTTCACGACGGTGTGAATTTCTTCATCGCCAAATTCATAATGTAGGCGAGCTTGATCGTTGACGACTTCTATGTGTTGGCTTGGACCCTGGTATCGGGCAAGCAGGTTTTCCACACGTTGAACTGCCCCGTTAAAGTGCAGTGCCGGGATCAGCGTCAGCCCTTCTCGATCAAAGAGACGGAACCACAATTCAAGCACATCCTTCTGCGTTAGATTGCTCGTCTCAGCTGAACATGAAGGGCCTTCAATCCCGCGCGTCACACTGACAATGTCGCTGGGATAGATCGTGGAGCCCGCGTTGAGGACTTCAACGATCGCCGTGTCCAGGGATTGATATCCCATGAGCTGGACTAAGCGGTCACCGAGCCGACGGCTCTCATCCCACGTGCGAATGAACTGTCTGCCGTCTTGGCGTTGGGTATCTGCCGCAACGCGCTGAATCAAGTCTTCAAGCCGTACGAAAGGCGCGATGGTACGCCCTTCTTCTTGACGCGACCGAAGATATGACGGGAGTGATTCGCGACTCGTTAACAGTCGCACAATTGCAGGCCGTGCTTCATCATTGACCGTCGCGATCTGTTCAATCTGCAAGATGAGATGACCTGTATCACTCCAAAAAGGCAATCGATGCGGAAGGTTGACACGGCGTTCCGCCGAGTCAAACCCTGGCACTTCGATCGTGGAGTCGAATACCTCACTACCCGTTTCAGGGCAGCGGACTATGAATCGATAGCGGGCTGCCGTTTCAGCTGGCAATAACACTTCGAGCAGGAGTGGCTGCTCTGCAGGTAATCCGTTGAGTTCAAGCCGTCGTAAGACGATCTCGCTTGTCGGTTTGCTCGAAGACACGCTCTTTTCAATTCCCTCGTCACCATCAAGCAGAAACTGGAACTGATCCACGCCATGCGCGACTTCGACTCGGCTTATGTCCGTCAGCGGAATTTCCTTAAGCAGCGACCATAGGTTTTCTTCAGGGTTCTTGGTTGCATCCGCATCCAAACTACGACGCACCTCAGTGCTGGGACGATCTTTTTGCAGCACGATGACCTCCAGTCGTCGTGTATCAATAAGCTGGGCTTCCGATGATGGTTGACCGTCGAGGTTAGCCTTGGTTTCGAATACGATCTCGTAGGCACCTTCGCGTTCTGGCAGCTCGATATTGAAAGGCCGAATGGGGCTGAACGCTCCAAATCGATCGGTCATTCCAACATGGATTTCTCGAGATAAATTGATTTCTTTGCCTCGTTGCTCGAGGTAGCACTCACATTGATAAACGCGGTTCGCTTCTCGCGGAGGAATGATCGGCTCAATGTGTACTGTGAACGACTGCTTAGGTAAAAAGATGAGATGAGGATGATCATAGCGCACTTTCATTTGCGGCATGTCACGACGAATCGTTACGTGTGCGCCGTCTCCAACTTCGATTTTCTCAGGTAAATTGGAATCGGGCCGCAGCATCACGATCTGTTCTTCGCTTTCACCGGCAACATCCGCAACCAGATTGAGAAGGGCCGTACCTTGTCGTTTTGCTGCGATGTTGATGCAAACTCCGTCGGCTGAACGAGGCAACCCGCTGAGGACGTGGATCGTATTGTTTTCAAGGCCAATACATGCAGCTTCGTCAGGATGATGTCCAAGTCGTTGGATCGAGGTAATTTCACCGTCCAAGATCTGAATTTGACCAGTCCACTTCTTCGGTAAGTCGCTGTGCCACTTAAGCCACAGCCGAACCGGTACGACATCGTCCGATGAAGTCGTCGAAATCGATGGTGAAGCGCTGGGAACACTTCCAGGTTGCAATGCGGACGAAGGCAATGGTGTGGATGTTTCTTGTCCGTCGGTGCCGGAAATGACATCTTCTCTCACCGGCGTGTGACTTTTGATTTGATGTTCAGCCGGTGGAGCCTGAAAGATCTTGTCGTGGTTGAATGGATCGCCTTGTTTTATGGAAGGAGATGAAGGGGCCGCTTTGCGAAATGGGTTCACTGGGCCTCTTCCGGGTCTTGTGCGATGGACTGAGAACTCGAGGCGAGCAAGGAGATCATCACGGTGATCAATAAGATCGAGCCGAAAGCAATGCGACGGTCATCAGTAATCACGATTGCGTACTCCCGCAATGACTTCTTGAATCGATCCGCTGAACCGTGTGAGACGGAAAGCACCACAAGCAAGAATCGTCCGGTGTGTCGTTGTGGAATGATTCGTTTTGCGCCGTCGCGGTAGTAACTCGTTTTGATTTTTTCAAGGTAAGCCGCTCTGATAAGATGTGCGGTCAAGCTTTTGTGTTGTCAATTTGCTGTCAACTTGGAACTCATTGATCGCGAGTATTCCATAGGAAATAAAAAACGGCATGTATCCAGAGATACATGCCGTCGACACCTCACGCTTTCACTGGAAGCGAATTCTCTTAGAAGGTGACCGATCCACCGACAAAGAAACCGTGCAAGATGACTGCGTCATCAGCAGGTGCAGTATCGGCACCGATGATGTAGAGGTCTGGCGGAACGCCACCGAGTTCGACACCGTTGAGGGCGATGACTTGATAGCCCGCATGAGCTTCGAAGAAACGCCATGTCAAAGCCATTTTGCCACCGAATTCTGCGAACTGGGTCAAGCCGACGTCAGACTTGCTGGGTGCATTCGCTTGAACGCCGGTGTAGTTGATGGCGTGATCATACGAGTTGAAACCGAGGCCCGCTTTACCGAACACACCGAAGTCAACGATGCAGTCACAGCCGTAAATGGTGTAACCGAGATCACCACCGGCTTGAAGACCAGCGACGAAGTTATCGGCACGTGATTGATAGGTTTGTCCAGGATTCAAAACCATATCAAGTTGTTCGCCGAGCTTGAAACCGCGTAGACCGAAGATGGGGTCCAAGCGGAACCCGCCGTTTTGCCAGCGGCCAATGAAGTTGAACTCAAAGCCTTCGAGATCCGAGGTGCGGCGCGCTGTGCCACCAATGATTCCCAGACCCGCGTCAACTGCTGCGGTCAGGGTGTTGATATTGGTCGGCAGAGGATTCTGATTGTTATTCTGTAATTGCGTTCCCAGCGAGTAGTCACCCAGAGGAATCACAACGTTCGTCGAATCCCAGTCGTTGTTCAACCAGAAGTAACTACCTTCAACGCGGGCGCAGTCGCTCAAGCGTGCTCCGACGAACGCGCGAAAACCTTCTTCCCGATTGAACGGTAGGTCAGCTGAGCTGAACGCCACGGACTGTGGTATATGAACGGTGGCTCTAGGATCGGCTGACGCGGAAGCGAGATTGTCAGAGTAAAGGTAGTCTCGGTTCGAGCCCCCCTTCTCGGTTCGATCAAGTTGTAGATAGTCAACCCCGGCATAAAACTGTTGTGCCTGCACGGGCTGCACATAGTACGACAATGCAGCAGCGCACAAGCCTGTGAAGAGTTTCCATACTTTCATAGTGATCTCCAGTGTCAATTTTGATCGAGTTCGTTAGATGCATGGCTTGCAAGCCAACAAAACTCTGCCTAGGTGCATCTACCGATTCACGTTGTGTTTCGACTCAGAGCTCGGGTCTAAAACAGAAATCATATGCTTGCTTCGACAACCCTTGTTATGACTCAATCTAGATTGCTCTTTTGCGACACTTCCACGATGTCTCAATTTTGCTTTCAGTGTCATTGACCCAAACAACCTCACGCTCGTGCTCGTGCTCGTGCTCGTAATCGTGCTCGTGCTCGTGCTCGTGCTCGTACTCATGCTCGTGCTCGTGCTCGTGCTCGTAATCGTGCTCGTGCTCGTGCTCGTAATCGTGCTCGTAATCGTGTTTGTAATCGTGTTTGTAATCGTGTTTGTAATCGTGTTTGTGTTTGTGTTTGTGTTTGTGTTTGTGTTTGTGTTTGTGTTTGTGTTTGTGTTTGTGTTTGTGTTTGTGTTTGTGTTTGTGTTTGTGTTTGTGTTTGTGTTTGTGTTTGTGTTTGTGTTTGTGTTTGTGCTCGAATCGTTAAATAAGGGGCCATCGCAGATCTCATTCCATCTCTCGACTTCAGATAACCCCATTTTAAACACACCATTTATTTGGTTTCTTGAATCTCGCGCAAAGCACGATTACGAGCACGAGCACGATTACGAGCGCAAGGAAGAAGAAGAGCAAGAGGAGGAGGAGGAGGAGGAGAAGAATTAGAATAAGCGAAAGGGAAAAAGAAAGCTTCATGAGAGTCAACTCCCATGAAGCTTTTCGCTTGCTGACGACCATCCTTGGTCATTACCGGGCGACTCCGTCGCCACTTCGAGATCCTTTCGCGGCGATTATGGCGCGAGCGCGTCGTTGATCATGGTACGCAAGCCCGTGGAATAGCAAGGATGGCGAGCATGGTTTTGGTCTGCACCCTTATAGTTCCAGCAGTTGTTGCTGCAGCAATTCCTTTGGTTGCAGCAGTTGTTGTTGCAGCAGTTGTTGTTGCAGCAGTTGTTGTTGCAGCAAAGATAGTTGCCGCAAACGTTGTTGCAGCAGCGATTGTAGCAGCAACCATCATTGCAGTACTTGCTTCCGCCGCCAAAGCAGTAACCGTTGCAGCAGTTATTGCAGCGTTTTTTGCAAGGGCAGTAGGGTTGGCAGCGTTGTGGGCAGTAGGGAACGCAAATTTGAGGAGCACATGCAGGGCCGCAGTAAGGCGCTTCGCATTCGATCACCCCTGCATAGCTTCCTTCGTAGCTCGATGCCGCATGTTCATGATGGTAAGGCGCGGCATGTGGAATCCCCATGGGAGCAGCTTGGCTCGCATCCCCGGCGTATTCATGTTCAATCGGTTGTGGTTGTTCGGCAATGGGTGCTACCGAATCGGAGACACTTTGGTCTTGGTAGCCACGAAACACGACGCGGTATACCTTTGGCTTTTCAGCAGCAGCCGTTTGCGTCGTGTCCGAGTTGGACGTATCGACGGCAATTTTTCCAAGAACGCCGGCATAAGCTGGCGATGCGATCAGCGCGATCGCAAACAGAAACTTCATGTGAAAGTGTTGCATCATCGTTTCCTTACGTAAAACTTTCTATCCGGACCTGGATTTCTCGCAAAGCGTTTGGCGTGGAGTGGGTGCGCCAAAACATTACTCACTTGATCGTCTTGCCGTCGCGGTGACTTACTTGCTTGCTCCACAACAACAAATGATTGCTGCAATTACATGACCAAGACAACCTTCGTATCAATACGCACTCTAATGTTGTTTTTTCGTCACTGCGCACTTTCCTGTTGTCAAAGGATGATTGTGACAGTGATGCCAGTGAGTCATGGAAAGCGTGGTCTTCGAGCGCGATGAAAAGCGAAAAACCCTACGGTCAATTGCGCGATTTCGACACGAATACGCCAAAGTCAAGCGACTTTTTGACTTCAGTTGATTCGGAAAGTACGGTTGCCTGACGAAGTACTCCACCCAGGGCAAAGCATGCTCCAACGCTAAAGCGGCTGGCATGTTAAACGGTGAGATTGCAACTTGTGATTGAAACAACTGAAGTAATCATTGGGGCCGAGCCAATCGAACTCGAATCGCTGTTGGTTCGCTGCTTGGGCAAGCGTGAACTGGCAAACCGCATCCTCAAGCGATTTGCAGAAGCGACGGATAATTCGTTGCGCGAGTTTGATATGGCAATTGCTTGTTGCGAGTGGGTGGCGGCTGCAAAAGTGCTGCACCGACTTCGAGGCTCCGCACTTTCCGCGTCAGCCAATCGGCTCGCCGAAGCGATTGAGCCACTGGAGAAGGCTATACAACAGAACCAAGATCCCGACTCATCTCCGTTGATGCCTCGTTTTCGGGAAGAGTGCTTGGCGGTGTCTTCTTGGATTCAAACCTCGCAAATCCTTTGAAACATGAATACCACTGCCTCTCTCACTGCTGAAACCGATACTGTTTTGGTTGTCGATGACGATCCTGTCAGTCTGTCCTTAATTGAGGGTGTTCTGACTGACTATGGTTATGAGACACATGTCGCAACAAACGGTATGGAAGCTTTTGAGAAGATTTGTGAAAACGATTTCCGTATCGTCATATCGGATTGGCAAATGCCGGGTATGACCGGACCCGATTTGTGCCAGCAGGTGCGTAAACGACAGCTTAGTGCCTACGTCTACTTCGTATTACTCACGTCACTTGATCGGCAAGACAACCTTGTTGCTGGGTTACAAGCCGGTGCGGATGATTTCTTGACCAAACCCTTCAACCCGGCTGAACTCAGTCTCCGACTGAGTGTCGCAGAACGCATTGCTACGCTTGAGAGCCGAGACGTGATCATCTTTGCTCTCGCAAAGCTTGCTGAGTCACGAGACAAGGAAACGGGTGCCCATTTAGAACGTATTCGTGAATACACCCGCGTTATCACCGAACAGCTAGGTAAGCTAGACAAGTACCGCGGATTGATCGACGCAGATTACATTCGCACGATGATGCTGACGAGTCCGCTCCATGACATCGGCAAGGTTGGTGTGCCTGACAATGTCTTGTTGAAGCCAGGGAAGCTAACCGCAGAAGAATTTGAGATCATGAAGCAACATGCGGTCATCGGCAAGAACACACTGGATGCCGCTGTCGCCGTACATCCTACGGCGGAATACCTTAAAGTGGCTCGCGATATCGCTGGCTCACATCATGAAAAGTTCGATGGATCGGGTTACCCTCTGGGATTGAGTGGTGAAGACATTCCGCTTTGCGGTCGAATCGTCGCGCTAGCTGATGTGTATGACGCTTTGACTACCAAACGAGTTTACAAAGATGCCTTTACGCATCAGACAGCGCGGGCCATGATCATCGACGGGGCAGGAAAGCATTTTGATCCGGATATTGTCGAAGCCTTTTTACGGCGTGAAAACGACTTTATCCGGATCAAAACGCAGCTCGATATCTGAGTAGGCTGATCTGCATACGCTAGCGCTAATTCGAACTCGATGCATCCGACGACGCGGTGACATCTGACGGGATTGCCGACCTACGACGTGGCGCATGTGCGGCATCGAACCGCAAACGATTGAGTGATTGCTTACGCGAAAAGAACGTAATGATGATTCCCGTGCTGTCTCGCTCAATCTCGATTTGCGATGTGTCGAAGCCTGCTGCGAAGTACAGTTGTTTCACGTCCTCCAGAGTTCTTTGATAGAAGAACCAATCCAAGTGCCACTGGTAGGGCGTTTTGTCATACTGCTGCGTGTCCTTGAAAGCGACGTAAAGAACACCGTCTTCCTCTAGCACTTCATTCCAAGCACCAAGTAACCGAATCAAATGTTCATCCGTAAGGTAGTCGCACAAGCCGACACTATAGACAACATCAAATTGGCCAAACGCTTGGATCGTGGCCTCAGCGGAACGCGTTCGAAGTGCATTGTAACGAACGGGTTTAAAAGCATCGAGGAGGGCAGTTCGGGACAAACGGTCTGCTCGACGTAAGACAGTGCCTGCGTATCATTATCCATCGCAATGATCTCAACCCGCTTGCTGGATTCGATCACAGGCCATTCCAGATACTCGCGGCATGGACCACTCGCAATGTCCAAAATACGAATGATGTCCGAACGCTGCGAGATTTCCTTTACGAGGCAAGCTTTGGCTGCAGCAAGTCGTGTTCTTACTGCACGGGCCAATGGTAGATCTTGAATGCAAAGATCGATGTAACCTCCGATCCCACGCGCCGGTGTCGCTTGATCGTACAGCTTAATCAGCATTTCAAAATCACCAGCAAACCCGCTCGGTTTGCTGCGGGCTCGTTGCGCAATCCAGCTTTGATTGAACCACGGTGCAGTTCGTTCACGAAAGATAGATTGATACTGAGTGATTAAATCGGGTTGTCCATTATGGACTTCCTCAAAACGGCGGCAAAGCGCCTGAGATTCGTCCCAGAGGGTTTGAACTTGCAAGTGGTACCGATCGCCTCGCACGGGCATTTGATTCTCTGGAATCTGTTTCGCCAAACGATCGAATGAATCGATCCATTTTGAGAGTTCTTGTTCGAAGGATTGACCATTCATAGCTGCTGGTGATCCGGATGTGGTTGACGGAGAGACGATATCATTCGCCATAGGTAAGACCCTCGTTCTTGAGGTGAAGCCAAAGTTGTAAAGAAGAATGCGCTCGAGAGATCGCATTCGAAGCCCAGAAGGCGAAGCAGATTCTGAAACGCTCTAGCAAGAGCGTCAATCAACTACTTGGGGCGCTTACTTTGCCCCACCACCAAGATTCTGTTGGGCGAATTTCCCTGCGCACTTTGCGTCCCGATAATTCCTGCATTCTCAGTTCATTGATTCCTGAGGGTGAAATAACAAAAGCTATTTTTGCAAGGCAATTCGATGCAGACGATTAAAGATTCGTTCAATCATTGCGTCAGTGCGCATAGCAAATGAGCAATTCGTGACTTTGTTGCGAAGTCGATGAAGGGGCTGGCGATTTAACGCCAAACTGATCGTATGACAAAATTCAACGTCAATAAATTAATTGAAGAACTCGGCACTCAATACAGTGACTTCAGGCCGATTCGATTGGGACCAAGCACAGCATCATTTACTGCCTGGGCAACTACGCAGCAATGTAAGGTGGTCATCAAGGCATTTGAGGCCTGCGCCATGAGCGCCGGTGCGCGAGCGCGCTGGCCACATGATGCCGCGATCCGCTATTCCATCCGAAGTGACCACCTTGCTCGCGTGATTCAGTACCAAGCGAACAGCCACCAACTCTCTATCGTGATGCAGGAGGTAGCTGGCGGTAGCCTCGAAGCCAAGTTACGACAGGGACGAATGCCCATTGATGAAGTGTTGCAGTTAGGGATTCAAATATGCAAAGCACTGCAAGAACTGCATCGTCGCGGTATTCATCACCGCGGTGTGAAACCAAGTAACATCGTGCTAAGCCGCAATGATCAGGACGAAGGAGGAATGCGAGCAGTTTTAGTTAACTTTGGAAATCTGCGCAATATTCAGCTCGGACAAGCTGCGACAGAGCGTGACTGTATGACGGTGGCGTATCTGTCACCTGAGGAATCCGGTGCGCTAGATTGCGATGTCGGACCCGCATCCGATTTGTATTCTGTTGGGATTCTGCTATTTCATGCTTTGACGGGACGTCCTCCGTTTTACGGAAACCACGTTGGCAACATTCTTTTTGAGCAGCTGACGGGGGTGGTACCTTCGTTGCAAGACATCGATCCATCGATCCCGCGCGAGTTAGATGAACTCGTGCAGAGATTGTTGCGAAAAGAACCTGGTGATCGATATCAACTTGCCGAAGCGGTGATCACAGATTTGGAAACGATTGCCACGTTCCGCAGGCTGGGTGTGAAGCACGCGCATTTCGCGATTGGAGCAACGGATTCGCGCAGCAACTTGATTGAACCAGCCTATCTTACTCGTGCCGACGAGCATGCGAAGATTAATGCAATAATCAAACGAACCCGCGATGGTGCTGGTTGTTTGATGTCGGTAGAAGGTGAGTCGGGAAGTGGAAAGACACGGTTGCTCACCGAGTTTTCAAAACTGGGACATCAAGCGGGTTTTTGGATCGTTAAAAATGAAGCGACCACAAACTCAGCGCAGAGTCCATTTCAGCTATTGGAACCCATCGCAGAGCGATTTTTATCCGCCGCGCAAGAGGATTTGGCGTTCGCAGAAGCGGTCGCAGCTCGGCTTGGCGATTTGGTATCTCCTCTAGGCGATGCCTTACCGCGGCTTCGCGAGCTGGAATGTTTTCAGACGTCTCATTCAAATGATCCCGACATGTTCGGTGAACGTCGTATCATCGAAGCAATCGCGCGGTTCTTTGATGCCATCGGATCGCGACGACGCCCCGTAGTCCTAATACTCGATGATTGTCAGTGGGCAGGTGATATCGCGCACAAATTGCTTTTGCGCTGGCAGAATCTACGTTCCGAAAATAGTTCATACACAACGATTGTCGTTGGCTTTCGTTCTGAGGAAGTTGGTGTTACGCATCCGTTACGATCGCTGCAGTACCAAGCTGAAGTAAAGATTGGAAAGTTTTTGCCGCAGGAGATTGATGCGCTAGCTGAATCGATGGCAGGGAAGTTGCCGAATGCAGCACGCGAGATTGTGCAACGGTTTGCCGACGGCAATCCTTTTATGGCATCTGCCGTGCTGCGGGGATTGGTTGAATCGGGAGCGCTCGTTTCACGCGGTGGAACCTGGCAAGTGCAGGCAGAAGCGATGGCGGATATTCAATCCTCCAAAGAAGCTGCATCGTTGCTCACCAAACGTATCGAATTATTGACGCCTTCGGCAATTCGCCTGCTTTCCGTCGGGGCAGTGATTGGCAAAGAGTTCATGTTGAACTTGGCTTCAAGTCTTACGGAGATGGAGGTAGGTGAAGCCATCGAAGCGTTGGGCCAAGCGCGTGAACGCAAATTGATCTGGGTGCGGCCTGATGGCGGAAGCTTCGTCTTCGTGCATGACCGCATCCGCGCCGCATTCATCGATCGATTGACAACAATTGAACGCCAATCGCTGCATGGTCGCGCGGCCATTTGGCTTCAAGCAAACGCTCCTGAAGCGGTCACAGAAATCGCTTTTCATTTCGATGAATCGGGAGACTCAGAGCATGCGCTTCCGTTTGCGTTGCTCGCAGCAAAACAAGCTCGCAAGCATTTTTCACTCGAAGTCGCGGAGAAACAGTACCGGATCGCAAGGAAGGGTGCGGTGCGAGCCGACCGTACGCTGCGATTTGCCATTTGCAAGGATTTAGGGGACACTTTAATGCTGCGAGGCAAGTATGCGATTGCCGCTCCACTATTTGAAGAAGCGGCCAGCTATGCCGAATCGCAAATGGAAACAGCGCAGATTGCAACAAAACTCGCAGAGCTTAGCTTCAAGCGTGGAGACATGGAGAATGCCACAAAAGGCTTCGAGAAAGCGTTGAACGTGTTAGGGTACTATGTCCCCCAGAACACTCTGCCCGTTCTCGGTTGTTTGCTCTTAGAGACAGTGCGCCAGGTTCTCCATTCCCTTTTTCCGAAATGGTTTTTACATCGAGTGAACCGTCCGGCGAATGAAGCCGAAGTCCTGGCAATGCAGTTGTTTAGTTTGCTCACACACGGTTGCTGGTATTGCCGTAGCAAAATCCAATGCCTTTGGGCGCACTTGCGAGGATTAAACCTTGCCGAGAAATATCCACCCAGTCCAGAGTTAGCTCATGCGTACTCGGAGCATGCTCCGGTAATGTGTCTTGTGCCGCTGTTTAATCGCGCGACACGTTACGCTCTGCGCTCATTGGAATTGAGAACGCAATTTCATGATCTCTGGGGGCAAGGCCAATCGCTCAACTTCTACAGTGTCGTTCTATACGCGGCCTCGCGTTTCAAAGATTGCGTTGACAAAGGGCGCGAAGCCATTCGATTGTTGGAAAAGACGGGTGACTATTGGCAAGTGCATATTGCACGCTATCAAGTTGCAGCCGCTTTGTATCGATTGGGATACTTTCAAGAAGCAATTCAGGAAGCGAAAAAGAATCATCAATCGGGCATTGAACTCGGAGATGAACAAGCATCGGGAATCATTCTCGATGTCTGGGCGAGAGCGTGTAAAGGTGAAGTACCTGTCGGATTGCTTGATGTTGAATTGCAACGCGCCCGCCATGATGCTCAGAGATCAACGCAAGTTTTCATGGCTGCTGGAATCTACGATCTTTCTGAGGAAAGATACGACAGAGCCATCGCAAGACTCGAACAAGCATGCTGCGAGGCGCGCAATGCGGGTATTCAAAACGCTTACACGCTACCTGCGATCGCTTGGGTGGCGACCGCCTATCGTAAAGCGGCCCTGGCAGCGAGCCCTTTTGCTTCTGGCGAGCGTCAGCGATGCATTGAACGCGGAATTCGATCAGCGCGTGTGGCGCTGAGAAAATGCAAGCTTTGTGCCAACGACGCACCGCGGGCCTATCGCGAACTGGCAATCTTCCGATCACTGCAAGGACGCTATAGCTTGGCTCGCCGAGCGATTGATCAAAGCATTCGTTATGCTCACAACCAAGAAGCGATGTATGAGTTGTCGAAATCGCTTGAGTATCGTGGAAAGATTGGCAAGATTGCTGGCTGGAAAGAAATCGAGCGGGACCTCGAAGAAGCCAACCGAATTGCAATTGGCATGAAGTTTTATGCTTCAATTCGTAGCGATAGCACAGCGCATATGACTGCCGGTACCCTCTCACTCGCCGATCGTTTCGACGGCGTTCTCATGTCGGGAAGACGAATTGCGTTAGCGTTGACCGCAGAACGGGTGTACGAAGAAGCAAGGACTGCGGCGATCCGATTGCTGCGAGGTGATCGATGCGAATTGATCTTTGTTCAGCGAGATGAACAAGCACTCGAGCAAGAGTACCAATTGCGTTTTGAAGGTAAAGTCTGCAACGAGGAAAGAGTACGACGTACCATCGAAGCTGGATCGGCGCAGGCATTCTCTGACGATGCGACTGATGGTGATGATGAGCGAATGGTCATCAATGAAAAATCAGCGATTTGCATACCGATCAAGATTCGCTCTCGCGTTGCGGCTTGCCTTTACTTAACGCATCATGAGGTTCGGAATCTGTTCGGCAAAGACGAAGAAAAACTAGCCAACTTTGTGGCCACGATTGCGGGTGCCGCGCTTGAAAACGCGGAAGGTTTCCACGATCTCGCAGAGCTTAATAGAACGCTTGAGCAGCGTGTGGCGGAAAGAACGGCGGCGGCAGAAACTGCAAATCAGGCCAAAAGCCGTTTCTTGGCGACCATGAGCCATGAGATTCGGACTCCAATGAACGGCATTCTTGGGATGACGGATATTGCACTGAGAACACCTTTAACGACACAACAAAGAAGTTGTTTAAGTATTGTGAGACAGTCCGGCGATGCGCTCTTGAATCTTCTGAATGACATTCTTGATTTATCAAAAATTGAAGCTGGTAAGATGGAACTCGACGAAGTAGCGATGGAGCCGCGTGATGTCATCGAAGCTGCCGTGAAATTGATGGGAGTACCTGCGGCCACGAAACAAATTGAATTGATGTGCCATGTTTCGCGAGAAGTACCTCAGAAGATCATTGGTGATCCGCATCGGTTGCGTCAAATTCTCGTGAATCTGGTAGGGAACGCGATCAAGTTTACTGAACGTGGTTTTGTTTCAATCCAATGCAGTTGGTCAAATATCGATGACAACTCAGGGGAAATGCTTCTCGCGGTAAGGGATACAGGTCCCGGCATACCGGCAGATAAGCGAGAGAAGATTTTCCAGTCGTTTGAACAAAGCGATAGTTCAACGACGCGGCGTTACGGAGGCACGGGGCTTGGGTTAGCTATTTGTGCTGAGTTTGCTTCTTTGATGCAAGGAAGAATATGGGTGGAGAGCGAGGTCGGAGCGGGGAGCACGTTCTTCGTTCGGATACCTGTGAAGATAGTAGAAAAATCCAGCGATAGAGAATCTACGATGACTTCAAAGTCCATCCTCTTGTTGTCGCTGGATCCGCATTGCCGAGGGCATCTAATGGGTCGATTGTCTGATTTGGGGATTACCTGCCAAGTGGCAGAGACCCTTGAACACTATCACAGCTTGGTCCTCTCAGGTGAGTCATTCGATCATATCATTTTCGATTATCCAGCTTCAGGAATAAACGCTGAAACCAACATCGAACTCTTAAGTCGCGTTGTTCATGAGAATGCATCGACCATCGTACTGGTGCCAATCGACCAGTTTGATCGTTTGAGTAATACTGCCCAAGAAAATCGGGATGTGCAGTATCTTGCAAAGCCCTGTTCTAGCAAGGAGCTCATTGACGCGCTTAAACAGCGGTCGACGATGTCATCTATGGTCGTGGGGGACAAATCACTTGCGACACCTGCCAACTCCAACCCACTTCGCATTCTTGTCGCCGATGATGCTGAGGTCAATCAAGAAGTGGCCCGTGGCATTGTTGAGTTGCTTGGGCATCGGTGTGAAGTCGTGTCTAATGGGCTTGAAGCCGTGGCCGCGATACAGCAACAGGATTACGATCTAATCTTCATGGATCTCGAGATGCCCGAGATGGATGGGGTCGGGGCCACTGCTATGATACGACAGTGGGAACAGATTCATGGACTATCCAGGACGCCCATTGTCGCCATGACCGCACATGCGTTGAGCGGCACGCGCGATAAGTGTTTGATGGCGGGGATGAACGATTACATTACCAAGCCGATCCATGCGGAGGCCATTCAGGATAAACTGAATGGATTAAATCCCGAAACCGTTTGTGCTACTGCCGAACGGTAATGCCGAAACTCACGAAATGAGCGTCCATCGTATTGGTGAAGCTCGATCCTGGGACAGGGCCGATGGCAGGTGATACTAAAGGTCCGGTGACCGAGTTCTCAATTAAATAGCTGTACCCCAAATTAAACGAGAGGGACTGAGTCGCTTGAAGCGATAAACCGGTGCTCAGCGTATGTTCATAAATTAAGGGGGAAGCAATGTTGATGAAGGCTTCGCTGTCCTTGATTGGATTTTGGTTGTATGTGTATCCGCTACGTAATGTCAAACGTTCATTCCACTGATACTGAGCTCCAAGTGCAACCGCCATAATTGAGCTCCAATCAAGTCCTCCTAATCGGCCGTTGGCGTCGAACGTTCCTGAATCTCCAAGACCATCTGCGTGTGCGAAGTCGATATACCGTACGTCGAGCGCAAAGAGCCATCGATCCCAGCCGCGATAAGCTGTACCGACCGATAGCATCATGGGTAACTCGAGGTCGGTGTTCAATGTGCGCGACATCCCATTGGCATCCATACCAAAGAACTCAAATTCTTCCATCCAAGTTTTGCTTTTTAGCGAAGTGCCGAATTGCCATTCTTCGTTAAGTGCATAGAAGGCTCCGAGTTGGAATCCAGCGCCCCAGTGATAGCGCGACGCACGACCCGAAGCGTACATTTGATTTGCATTTGGAGTATCAAATACGAATGGCTCGAGCGTTACTTGTCCCGAAGTAATCGTCGGACCGGCAGCAATCGAGAGTCGATCGGTTAACTCAATGGCTACGACCGGAGCGAGTTGCAGGAATGAAGCTTCCGATGTGACGTTACCCAAGCCACTGGGTTGAGGAAGCAATGCGGGGTTGGAGTTACTCGCTGGCAGGTTTGTTTTGAACCCAGCGAGTCCGTTCACTCCGAGTCCGAGGGTGACTTCGGGAATGTCTGTGCGATGAACCCAACCGACGTTGGGAATAGGGAAGATACCCGGATCGGCTTCGGTTTCACCTTGAAATGGTCCGAACGATGAAGTCACCGAATGATTGACGAAAAGTAGGTCTAGTCCAAAAGCCGTTTCCGAACGAGGCAAGGCTGAGATGGTAGCCGGATTCCAATAGATCGCTCCGAGCGCATCGATGGGGGCCGCCGTTGCTGCTCCTCCCATACTTCGGTTGACCGGTCCGGCGGACGAGACTATGAGTCCCTGTCCCAACACGCTCACAGGAATTTGGAAGACTGCGAGACATGCCCCGCAAATAAACGTCGAGATGCGCAATGCTCGAACCATAAGGCCCCCGTTCGAATCGATGCGTGTGCCCTCACGCACCGACGCTTATTCTCGGAGGAATGATTCAACCGCTTTTATGCTTTGTTCCAGAATTCCAATTGGGCCGAGTAGGGTCAATAAATCGGAGCCAATTGAATGTGATGAATCGCATTTCCTTGCGCAACGGCGCGTTCATCGAGTGAGTTCGCGGTTACGTTTTATATGTCCTTCTAACCTAAAAGTGTTTGGCAACGCCGAATTGAAGATCAGAAATCTTTCGCGCCATATCGTGGGCTGGACTGAAGGCAAGTTCGACCGTCGCGACACGACTGATGCGCGCCGTCATGCTATTGACTTCGTGGATCATTTGTCCAAAGACGTTTCCAGTGAGCGGACGTTTCTCAGTGTTCAAGCCTTCGACACGAACCGTTGCATCAAATGGCAAGAGCGCTGATTTCCATCCTACCGGGCGCATCACATTCGAACCGACAACCATCCATGCGGGTGTATCGACCAATAGCGGTGAGGCACCCATCGACATCGCATAAGCTGTGGAACCTGCGGCAGTAGATACCAACACCCCATCGCAAACAGCTTTCTCAAGCTTCACCTGTCCGTTGACGCTGATACGTAGCCAAGCTGTTTGTGGACTGGCGCGTTCGACCCAAGCGTCATTAAAGCTTAGTGCCTCTGATGTGGTACCATCTTGTTTTTCAAACTCGATATGGAGCATCGGAAGTCGGCGCACGATGAGTTCGCGGCTCAAACGCATCGTATTGTCGAGCAACGCATCGGGCTCATTCATGAGAAAGCCTAGATGGCCTGCGTTTAAACCTACGAATGGACGTCGCAGTTGCCAGTGGTCATGAATGGCTGAGAGCATTGTTCCGTCCCCGCCGATCACAAGAATCAGGTCCGGGTCTTCATGAGAACAATTACCATCGAGCTTCGCCTTGAATTCTTTCGCCCTTGCGTTGCGCTCGTCGGCAACGAGTAATAACTTCGCAGGATGAGTACAAATTAAACCCTCATGCTGCGGTGCGCTAAGTCGGAATAAGCCGTAGCGATGGATGTAATCCATGACTCGGTTTGTGAGTAAATCTTGGCATGGCGTGTCCTCGTAAAGACGTCTGCGAATTTCCAAACTGGAACCGCTGATGTGTGTTGAGATCCGGTAGGCTTGCGGAGGTAAGTCTTTATCCAAGAGTGGGTTTTGAGGTGAGTCATAGACAGCAAACTTAATGTCTTGCCAAATCTTTGGACCGTTGACCCAAGTGGTTTGAATTTCGGATTTACCATCGGCCCCGCCTCGCACTAGATCGGCCGTGACCGCATGCCAGATTTCTAAATCAGGAGTCGCAAAGCGAGCTTCGAGTTCAGCAGCGCTTGTAAAGACTGCGTTTTCCAAATCAAAATGGTCGACTGAAACGCGAGGAATCCCTTGAAAACCAAGATCGATGATGGCAGCGCGGAGTACGGGAGTTAATGCATTATTCGTCGGTTTGTCGGCGCGATATCCGCACGCAAGGACGCGAACTTCATCGAAATGTTCTGCCAACATTTTTGCGATATGGGCATGATGTCGACCTGGAGGATTGAAGCTGCCGGGGAAAAGGCACAATCGTTTTTTCATGTTTCATTACAAACTGAGGATTGCGTGCGGTAGCGTATTCTAAACCACTCGCCCGTACCTGTGCAGATCGAATACAGACTGACAAATGTTGCGTTTCGGCCTCTATCAAACTACGAGGCCTACCTATCCGTCAACTTCCGCTTCGCCAATTGATCTCTTTTTGGTATGACTTAGGCAATTCTGCCACTCATCAAAAGATCCAACAGGTGCTGAACGGATGCGCATTTTAGTTACCGGCGCTGCAGGGTTTGTGGGTAAATCGCTGTGCGAACACTTAATGTCCAAAGGACATCAAGTCTTCGGAACGGTACGCTCATTAGGACAGTCGGGTAAACTTCCACGCGGTACTGCGCCGATCGTTCAAGACCTTGAGGAACCACTCAAAGAACTCCCGCAAGTTGACTCGGTCGTGCATCTTGCTGCACGTGTTCATCAAATGCAGGAAACCGAATCTGATCCATTTGCCGCCTATCGCGCGGCGAACGTTGAAGTTACCCGACGCTTGGCAAGTTGGAGCATTGAGAATCAGGTCCGGAAGTTTGTTTTCTTGAGTTCGATCAAGGTAAATGGGGAAGGACAAAGTGATCCGGAATCACCGCGAGCTTACACAGAGAATGATTTGCCGGATCCAATCGACCCCTATGGCGTCAGCAAATGGGAAGCTGAGCAATTGCTCCGATCATTATCCGAGAAAACGGGTTTGAAAACCGTTTCTCTTCGTCCGACGCTGATTTATGGACCCAACGTTCGAGCGAACTTCTTACAGCTCATCAAACTGGTCGATTCCGGCTTGCCGCTTCCGTTTGGTTCCATAGATAACCGCAGAAGCTTTCTATACATTGGTAACCTTTGCGATGCGATTGAAAGGTGCATCGAGACGAAAGAGTATGTCGCCCATAGTTACTTGCTGAGCGATGGGGAGGACGCTTCTACTGCAGAGTTGGTACGACAGATAGCGGCGGCATTAAAACGTAAGCCGAGACTGGTTCGAGTTCCAGTTAGCATCCTCAGGTTGCTTGGCGCGTGTGTCGGAAAACAAGATATGATTTCGCGACTAACCGGTCATTTGCATGTAGACTCCAGTAAGTTTCGCCAAGATTTCAGTTGGTCACCCCCTTTTCGTTTTGCCGATGGCTTGGCGGCGACCGTGGAGTGGTATCAACAGTTAAAGGGAATTACCTCATAGAGGTGCCGCTAAGTCTTTGAGCCACCTTCCCGCTTGCGGGATGGTCGGACGCCGTAGCGGCCGGGGAGGGTCTTGCATCGCCACGATGACCAAAAAATCAATTGGAATCGACAACCGTTTCGATTCGCGTAGCGGTTTCGATTACGAGCACCATTTCATTGAGCACGAGCACGAAAATACCTCAAAACGCGCAACTTCAAAACCGTCAATCGCTGTCGGTGCAAGTCTGTAGAGACGCTTATAGTCGCCGCTATCGCTTAAGATGTTTATTAAAGAAAGCAACGACCAAAGGTCGCAAATCTTTTTGTTTAGGTTGCAAGTCGAACGTGTGCGGCGCTCCAGGTATGATCTCTAAATGATGTTCAACACCCACTTTTTTTAAAGCCGCAGCGAGAAGCTCGGATTGTTGCACCGTAACGGTCTTATCAGCTGTGCCATGAAGGATCAGGAATGGCGGATCTTTGGCATCGAGATAGGTCGTGACGGAGAATGCTCGATACAGTTCTGGTGCTTCAGCGTGGGTCTGCAGCAGAACGGCCAAGTCAATCCGTTGTGTAAAATCAACTGGGCCGTAAAGATCCACAACACAATTGACCTTGCATGAGTATTCAGCATAAGGACCAGCAGGATCGAGTCCATCTTTGGGACCGGTCACTCCAACCATGGATGCGAGGTGTCCACCGGCTGAACCACCAATGACTCCAATGTGATCAGGGTCGAGATGCAATCGCTCTGCATTGGCACGCATCCAACGAACTGCAGTTTTGCAATCATGCAGGTTCTGGGGCCAAACTCGTTCTTTTGCTTTTACATCTTGCAAAGCATAATCAATGCTCATGCAAACGTAGCCGTGTGTAACGAGCGTTGTGCCGATGTTGATTTCACGCTTGGCATCGCGCTGGCCGCCAGTCCAGCCGCCACCATGAATAATGAGAACCCCCGGATACTTCTTGCCAGGTTCCCAAACCTTTGGCAGGTAGAGATCCGCCAGTTCCCGACGGCCTTCCGGCAAATAGCGAATACCTTTCTCGATGGTGACTTCAGAAGTCGCTTCAGATGATTGAGACCAAACGATGTTACTGACGGATTGAATGACGAAGCAACAGGTTGCCAAGAGTCCGAAGCGGAGCATATGTATTCAGATGGTTGGACGGAATCGTATCGAATCCCAGCCCTCTGCGGCTGCGATCGATTAAGTTTTAAACAGCTTAATCGATCTTGAATCAAAAAGCTTGATGTGAGCCTAGTTCCGTCGCCACCGTCGCCAGACATGCTTTGTTTAGTGGCTATGTAAGACCCTCCCCGGCCGCTACGGCGTCCGACCCTCCCGCAAGCGGGCGGGTGGCTAACGAATCCACGTTGCGCCTCATAAGAGGCGCAACATCAAAATTGCCAAACATGCTGATAGCAATCCTACTGAAGCATGTCACCACGAAGCGACTTCGCGCGAGAATAGACCCTCCCGCAAGCGGGCGGGTGGCTCAAAAAAACGCGCAACATTCGAATCTCGCGATGATGGCTACGAAGCTTGTGCCAATACCATCCACGTAACTCCGAACCGATCTTGAAGCATGCCAAAGCTTGGTGAGAAGAAGGTTTTCGTCAAAGGCATTTGAGGTTGTCCACCTTCGGCCAGTTTTGCATAAGCTTTTTCCGCTTCCTCCGGTGTTGCGACCTGCAGAGTCATTGAGAAGCCTTCATACTTGCCTTGCAACGCTTCGTTACAGCGACCGTCCGAGCACATGACTTTCGTATCTCCCAGTCGAATCTCGGAGTGCATGATTTTGTCCTTCATTTTTGGATCCACCATGCTTTGATCGGGGCTTTCTCCAAACGTCATGGACATGATTTTTTCAGCGCCCAAAGCTTTGCAATAAAAATCCAATGCTTCGGCGCAGCGACCATTAAACATCAAATAAGTTAAGATCTGGCTCATCGTTGAAAGTTTCCAATTTATAAAGGTGATCGAGGTAAGTAAGGCCAATTACTTTTGTTTCTTGCAGTTGCCGGTCATGAAGGTAACCCATTCACCGGCTTCATTTTTCATGGACGAAGTCGACACGATGTGGTCCGCACTTTTGAATTCATAAGCATCTCGAAACATCGTTGTTTTGCCTGGCGACAAAAAATTGGGACCTTCCGCTTCGAGCGTTAGCTTCTTGCCACTTGCATCGACAGTCCCTTCGTAGTGCCACATGTGATTCATCATCGAATCGACCCAGGTTCCAACGTACTTTTTTCTGACCGGATCGTATCCAATGGTTTGTACTCCTCGCATGATCGCGCCACCCATGTCTCCCTGGATCTCATTGATGATCCAAAGTTCGCCGATCATCTCAGAATTCATGGTTCCTTTGCACTGCATGGCAGGCTGATTCCCCGTTGCCGGCGCATCATTGACGCATTCCCACTTACCTACGAACTGTTTCAACCATTGATGCTCACGTTCCGGCGTGGCCACCGGAGGGGCTTGCGCCACTGCAAACGAACTCCAGCACAGGGCGAAAGCGAAGGCAATATAAAGGGGACGCGACACGAAAATTCTCCGGAGCAGTTATGTAAAAGGGGTTTTACTTAACAGGTAGTCGATGGACATCCGCCGCTTTCGACAACCTTCGAAATTCTTTTTTCCGCTTGACAGAATACCTCCCTTACTTAAATATGCAACTTGCAGGTTGCATGTTCGCGGGGTTTTCTTTTTAGCCAAGCACTTGGGGGATAGCGAAGCGATGAGTATGACCGATCGGATTGTGAAACAAGTGGAATTGAAAGCTTCCGTGCAACGCGTTTGGCAAGCTTTGACGAATGAGCGCGAGTTTGGAGAGTGGTTTGGAGTGCGACTGGAGGTGCCCTTCAAAGTGGGTGAGAAGGCCTTTGGCCAAATAACATATCCCGGATATGAACACGTTAGAATGGAAGTGGTTGTGGAGCGTATGGAACCACCCAAGCGATTTGCATTCCGGTGGCATCCTTATGCGGTTGATCCGAATACGGACTATTCACGAGAACCGCCGACCTTGGTGGAATTCGAACTTGAATCCACATCCTTTGGAACGTTGCTGAAGGTTTGTGAATCGGGGTTCGACGCTATCCCATCATGGCGTCGAGCTGAAGCGTTCCGCATGAATGAAGGAGGATGGGAAGCACAGACGCAGAACATTGCCAACTATGTCGCCAAAAACGCATGAGCGTGCTCATCAGAATTTAAGTGATAAAGTGCCCTTGTTCGTCGCTTTAGGCGATGAGACGCGCTGCGCGTTGCTCGTCAAATTAGGGAAAGGGGGCATGCTTTCGATCACGCATCTAGCCGAAGGGAGTTCGTTAACACGGCAAGCGGTACGCAAACATCTTCAAGTACTGGAGCGAGTTGGATTGGTGCGAGGTGTGCGCCGCGGTCGAGAGAATTTATTTCAGATTGAAACCAAGCCTTTGAATGAAGTGCGTCAACTGCTTGAAGACGTGTCGCAGCAATGGGATCGCGCGTTGGCTCGATTAAAGGCGTTGGTTGAAGGCGGGCAATGATCACTCGAAAGTATACAGGTTTACCTTACTTGTTATTTTCTTTGCGATAAATTGCGCGGTCTGCGGCGTACTTGTTCGCATCGGGCAAGTCATTGAGTTCGGATTTTTCTTGAGCCGCGCGCCACAAGGCTTCGAGTATCTTGCGACACCAGCCGCAGCCCGTACCGGCGCCATAGCACTCGGCGAGTTGGCTTGGGACGCTGGGGCGATGCAAGCGAATATAGTTTTCTACTTTGCGTCGTGTGACGTGAAAGCAGAGGCATAATTCATCATCGGGTTTCACTCGCGGTGAGCTCCTTCGGTAAGTGCTCCTTCAAGAGCCCCGGTTGCGATGATTAATGCAGCTCGGCAAGCATCGAGATAATCTGGAATATTGACTCGTTCGGTGGACGTGTGTGGGTCTCGCTGTCCGCATCCCAATGTAACGGTTGGCACACCATGCCGACTGAGCCAGTTTGCATCGAGTCCACCATCGGAAATATTTGTGATTGGGGTGCGACCAACCATCGTTACGGCTTGTTGGCAAGCGCGTACCGCTGGAGCGTCTTCAGCCAGTCGGAAAGGATCATAGTCGACTCGACGCGATACAGAGATATAACCACAGGTGCCCGCCGCGTTCTGAACGCTTTGCGCTGCCAGTTCAAACGCGTGAACGATTTCGTCCGCGATGCGTGTGCGAAAATCTCGATCATGGCTGCGAGCTTCGGCGCGAATCAACACTTCGGGGGTAACCACGTTGGTGGCATCACCGCCTTGAATGACGCCCACATTGGCCGTCCCCTGCCCTTCGGCTTTCTCGACACGACCCAACCAACCGTTTGCATGTAAGTCGGCGATCGCTTTAGCTGCGATCAACAATGGCGCTGATTCCATCGCGTGGGTTTACCCCAGCATGCGATGCGCGGCCGTGAATCGAGACATCCATCCGTTCTCCGCCGGTGGCACCGATGGTCAACTTATGTGGTGATGATCCGTCGAAGTTGCAAGCCCAAGCGATCCCTGCAACATCATCGGGATTGAGATGGCGCGAACCTTCCAAGCCGATTCTTCTTGCACGAACCAGGTCAATGTCAGGGGAGCGTGAGATAATTGCTGACGCCGGAGCTCGGCGGCAACGGTTAACAATACGGCGACACCCGTGCGATTATCGGCACCGGTTCCTGTCCCCGGTGTTTTCGATTTGATTTCATCCCCTGCTCTTTCCGGATCACTACGCAAACAGATTGGTACGGTATCGAGATGCGCCGAAAGCATTCGAGGGAGAAGATTCGTTTGGGGAGCGCTAGGGCTCAAGTTGTTCAGTTTCAAAAAGTGATTTCCCACCTGGCCTTTCTTGCGTGTTCGCGTGTGGGCCTGATCGACGTATACCTGATCGCGCGAGTAGCCATACGATTCCAGTTCTTTCACGACGTGCTCGGCGATGAGCGCTTCTTCGCAACTCACTCCAGCGACGGGAAGGCATCGCATCAATCGTTCAATTGCCGCCGTTTCGTCGATCGTGCCGAATGGCTTCATAGGTGCTCCGTTTGCCCAAGTGTTAACAAGCACTAGGTTTTTCGTCTTTCAAGGTTTAACATACAAGAAGGTATGAACGAGCCACAATCACCGATCGAACCGAAAACCGCGACATCCTCTCCAAAGGAGGATCCGAGTGGGGGCGCGCTACCCCTGGTGGAATTCCCGCATATTCAAACGGATGCCCCTGGGGTAAAGCTTAAGCACATTCTCGATTTTTCGGAGGGAGCACTCGCCGAATGGCTTCAGCAACATGGTGAACCCAAGTTTCGGGCTAAACAGATTCGGCGCTGGATATACCAGAAACGAGCCAAATCATTCGATTCGATGACGGATATTCCGGCCTCGCTCCGTCGTCGGTTGGAAGGCGAGTTTCGGATTTGGACCGCGACGATTGCAGCGCGTCAAACCGCGGAGGATGGAACGGAGAAGTTACTGTTGAACCTGTCCGACGGTGGACGCGTCGAATGCGTTTTGCTGATGGACGAAGGAAGACGGACCATTTGCATCAGCAGTCAGGTTGGTTGCGCAATGGGGTGTGTCTTTTGTGCAAGTGGATTGGATGGAGTGGATCGCAATCTCACACGGGGAGAAATCATTGAGCAAGCACTACTGCTTCAAAACTGTCTCGCCAATGAAGAGCGGTTGAGTCACATTGTCATGATGGGAATGGGAGAGCCTTTAGCCAATCTTGATCGAGTGTTAGGTGCACTTGATGAAGCGCGGCATCCCGATGGATTGGGAATCAGTCCTCGACGGATCACAATCAGTACGGTTGGTTTGCCGCCGAGCATCGATCGCTTGGCTGCCCATGATGCAGGGTTTAACTTAGCTGTCAGTCTGCATGCTCCCAACGATACACTTCGCAATGAACTTGTCCCGGTCAATCGTAAGATAGGGATCGAAGCGGTCTTGGCTGCTTCAGATCGTTATTTTGAGACATCGGGTCGACGTTTGACTTATGAATATGTGTTGTTAGGGGGCGTCAATGATTCAATCGCCTGTGCCCGCGAATTGGTTGCCTTATTACGTAATCGCCATGTGTTGCTGAATGTGATCCCTTACAATCCTGTCAGCGGCTTGCCTTATCGTACCCCGTCTCCCAGTGCCATCTATGCGTTCCGTGATGAGTTACTCAGTGGTGGATTGAACGTGAAGTTTCGGCAACGCAAAGGAAGCGACATCGACGCTGCCTGTGGACAGCTCAGAAGGCTACGTACGATGCAGGAGATTCGTAACGGCGAGTGAGATGGGCAGTTCAGCTAAGATGAACGAATGTTGCTGGGGAGCGCAGCACACATTGCGGTACGCATTGAATGGAGTTGCAGCGGGCGGCATCATCTACGTCCCTTTGCAAGCCGATGCGTTCAAGATTTCGACCGCCTTGAGTATCCGTTAGCAGATCAGACAAACCTTCATTGGTAGCCCCTCGTGCTTGCACTGCCGCCCAAGCGCGCGAAGCGAGCAACGCTGAATCACCAACGCAACGAACTGCCGGATGTCCACCGCGAAGACTCAGCTCGCGCGCTTTGGCAATCAGTGCACCGGCGAGCAGAACATCTTCACCTGTAATGCGACCATCGGTTCCCGCGCAAACGATTTGTACTTCCCCTTCTGCAACAATGCGTTCGGCAACAGCCGACAGGTTGACGAACGAAGCGGTCACAAGTTTCGCGGCAGTGGCGCAGCGTTCGATCGCGAGCGTACCGTTGGTCGTGGTTTGCACCAAAGTTTTGCCACGAACGCGTTGGGGGGTGAAATCGGCTGGAGAGTTACCAAGGTCAAAGCCTGGAATGGTAAGGCCTCCACGTTCGCCTACCAGTAGAACGTTTTCATTGGGTTTTTCTCGGCGGATTTGTTCTGCAATGCGCTGCGCATCGGCAACTTCGCGACATGTAATGACGCGTGAAGCACCAGCGGAAAGTGCCGTCGCAATGACAGTCGTGGCGCGAAGCACATCGACTACAACGGCCGTTGTTTGTTCCCAGTGGGTGGTTTCGATCAGGTCGGGAAGCAGGGCAACTCGGATGCGCATCTGGATGTTTCTCGTGGGTTCTCGCCCGTTGGCAATTGGTATACCATAAAGCAGTCAGAGGTGCTTTGCTTGCACCCATGACCCCATAGCCTACCTAAAATTTTCTGGCCCAAAGAGTGCCCCCGTTAGAGTGACCCATGAGAATTCGTTTTTGCCTTGCTGTCGTTTCCCTCTCGTTGATTTGCTTGGGAAACGGATGTCGACCGAGCTCACCGTCGAAAGATTCGGCAAGTAACGATCCTGCACCGCCAGCGGCTGAAACCGCTGTCAAGGATGACGCTGCGGTGGTCGAAGCCATTCGCGCGAATCCGAATGTTGCCGTGCAGGAGCAAGGGGGAAACATCGTTGTCTTGGATCTAACCGGTTTGCCACCCGAAGCGGCAGAGGATTTGACCGATGAGTTCGCTTGGGCTGCAGGTTTACCCAAACTTAAGACTTTGAAAGCGACCGGGCCTGGCATCAACGCCGATGCTATTGCCATGCTAGCCGATCATCCGAGTCTTGCGGATGTGCTGTGTGAAGAACGCAGCGACGTTACCGATTCAGCTGTTAAAGTGCTAGCTGCGTTGCCAAAATTGACGGAAGTGAGTTTGAAACGTTCGCCGATTACCGACGAAGCATTCGAATCTCTCGCGACTTCGAAAACTCTTCGTCGTATACGTACTCCCAATACCAAGATCACGGATGTTGGGATCAACCATTTGGCACAGACCACACAACTTCAAGTACTCGACGTTTCGGATTGCGTTGGGATCTCTGATGGCTGTGCTCAAACCATTGGTAAGCTTAAGAAACTTAAGTTCTTGCGGTTATGGGGGACGAGTATTACCGACAAGTTGGCTAAGGAACTCGCGGGTCTTAAGGAGATGACCAACCTGACTCTGCAAGCGACACGAATTACAGACGAGGGAATCAAAAACTTGGAAACAATGACGGAGCTAAAAGACCTCTCTCTGTATCAAACCACGGTGACTGACCCATGTCTTGTTTCGTTAGGCAAGCTGACGAAGCTTCAAAAGTTGCGTTTGCGTGAAACAGGAGTTCAAGGAAAAGCCCATGCACAGAGTTTGGAATCGCTCAAAGAATTGAAGGATCTCGATCTCAGCGAATGTCCACTCGACGACGCAATTCTGACTTCTGTTGCGAAGCTGACGAACCTTGAAGCTTTAGATTTGTGGAACACGGGCGTATCGGATGCGGGTATCTCATCATTAAAGTCGTTGACCAAATTGAAAGAACTCAATTTAGAAAACAATGCGAACTTGACGGATGAGTCTATCGCAATCGTTGCCGGATTCCCCGATATGGAAACGCTTAATATCAGTGGCACGCAAATCACCGACGAAGGACTTACGAAGCTCTATGCGCTAAAGAAGTTGACTTCGCTGAATCTTTCTCACACTTCGTTAAGTACCAAAGCGATTAAAGCACTTAAGAAAGAAATGCCTGGCATCAAAAAGCTTGAATACTAGTTTGACAGCGATCGCCACCGCTGCAACGTCTGGCGATTTTGATGTTGCGCGTTTGGATGTATTCTCGTACTCGTACTCGTACTCAATGAAATGGTACTCGTATTCGTAATCGAATGACCGGATTCAAGCCTGAAACTCGAAGTTTGTACCTCTAGTTTGCTGCACATGTTGAGGGCAGTGATCCCGAGGTATGTCACCACGAAGGGCACGAAGAGCATGAAGGTTTCGAGAGCGGCTTCGCGCGAGGATTATGAAAGACCCTCCCCGGCCGCTACGGCGTCCGACCCTCCCGCAAGCGGGCGGATGGCTTAAAAAAAGCAGAACATCAAAGTCTGCCGACGGTGGCTACTACGGTGGGAGCGAAAATGGTGCAACGGGTTGGATGGAGTCTGTTGGCGATCGCTTATTTGGCATTCATTAGTCTCGGCTTACCCGATGCCGTAACGGGAGTTGCGTGGCCGAGCATATGGCGCGAGCTGCAGTTGCATCAGGGGCAGCTCGGCATCATTCTATTTGGGACCGGGCTCGGTTATTTTTTCTCTGGTTTCTTTGCCGGTCGATTAACGCAATCATTTGGACTCGGGGGCCTGCTCGCGAGTAGTTGTTGCCTAGTCGCGATAGCGATGACTGGCTTTACACTTGCGCATCGAATTGAGTTATTGGGATTGTGCGGACTGGTGTGGGGCTTGGGTTCCGGTGGCATTGATGCCGCGCTGAACACCTATGCGGCCAATCATTTCCCCCCGCGACACATGAGTTGGTTGCATGCATGTTATAGTCTTGGTGCTTCGCTTGGCCCTTTGGTGATGACCGCCGCGATAGTTGCATTAAGCTCATGGCGTTCAGGGTATTTCGTGGTTGCTTTGGCAATGGCTTGCATGATGCTGGCATTCATCGCGACAAGATCGCAGTGGAGTCAGCGTGATGACGCAAGCGACTCGACGCAGAGTAGGCTAGTTGGGACTGAACCGGTGGGTTTAGCAACGGCACTTTTAACCGGGAGAGTATGGTTACATGCGTTGGTGTTGTCGCATTTTTTCGGGCATGTTTGTTGAGCGTGTTGGCAGCGCTCGCATGATCATTGGCTCGATGATTACCGTGTTCGTCTCAACGCTACTGGTCACTTTATCGACACATGCCACAGTTGTCTGGATGGGATTGATCCTGTTGGGTTTTGGCTTGGCCGCAATTTTTCCATGTTTGATGTCCGAAACACCCAAACGATTGGGCAAACAACTTGCCGATCATGCTGTTGGATTCCAAGTTTCCTTTGCCACGTTAGGCGCATCGGGGGTCCCGGCTGTTGCAGGATTTATTCTCGAGCGCTATGGGATGGAAAGTGTTCCAAGGCTGGGAGTTTTCGTGGCATCATTCATGGTGATCGTACATTGCATTGCACTGGTCAGCGACCGAGCTCATGCAACCGTGAGTCAGGCGACGCGCTGACAAGCCGCCACGGTTTAGACAGATGGATCAAACTTGACGAAAGGATAAGGGAGCAAGTCAGAGATCTTTAGGCGTCGAATCAGCGATTGAGATTCGCTATGAACCAAGAGAACTGTTAATTCAGCGCCGAATTCGGCAAGGAATTGACGACAGATTCCACACGGAGATGCGGCATCGGGCGTGGCAACGACTAAACAATCAAAGTGCTGATGACCACGGGTGATTGCCGAGCCGACGGCAACACGTTCGGCACAGATCGTCCCTCCATAAGACGCGTTCTCGATATTGACACCGGTGAAGATTTGGCCTTGCGCTGCGACGGCAGCGCCGACGCGATAATGGCTGTAAGGAGCATAAGCTCGCGAACGAATATCAATTGCCGCTTGAATAAGCTCGCGTTCAAAAGCGTTGGTTTCAAGCGGCATAATTCTCGGTGGATTCTTGATCGTGCATCTCCGGTAAATGTCTGAGATCAACCGAGGATGGTTTGAGTTCAAAGGTCATGGTGGAAGCGATTAAGCCGGCCAAGCCAAACGCCAACAGTGTTCCAGCAATGTTTGTAGTTCGACCCAAGCGAGCTGCTTGCAAGGCTCTTTTAAGGTTCCCTTCTTTACAGCTTGCTCGGTGATATCAACAAATTTTTGCGCATCCCAGGCACCTTTTGTGTTGATCGCGAGCTTTTCGAATTGGTTAGAACTCTCTTCTGTGAGACGTTGGTAAACGGGATGGTTTGGAATTTGCCGAAACCAATATTTTGCGTTCCAGAAATCGCCTTCACGCCGATGCATGATGGCGTGCCAAAACTTTCCTTCGGCAATTTTTAGGTCCTGGCAGATGCTATGGCAACGATCCAAGTCACCGGCTAGAAGCCATAGACCGCTTTGACAACACAACTTTGCCGGCTCGTTTGGAGTCGGTGGCATCGCCAATTCCGCGTTTTCGCTTAGCCAATCCATCAAAGGCGTAAATGGGGTACCAGCATCCAGAGGAGGGACTGGAGTCATGCGAATCATTTCGCGGAGTTCGGTTGGCCCACTGGATAAAAGGGATTCAGCAAGCTCCGGCATAGGATCCTCACTAAGAACATCGGATGGCTCACGACCACATGCTTGCTTGCTGCGGTGCGAACGAGATCGGAAGACAAGCCTATCGACGGAATCGAGAGCTTGCTAGACTTCTGTTATAGCCAGAGTGATGGTCGATCGCTCGGGTCCATCGGATTTTTTTGCCACCAAATTCCTTCGGTCTTTTAGTTCAATGTCAGGCGAACCCTCTTCCGCCAATGTTCCGGCGTCTTCTTCCCAGTCAAATAACGAAGCAAATTCGGCTCCGGATCAAGTTGTTAAATCAACTGATGCCGGAGTAAATCGTGGGAGCGGACCTCTGGCAGCCCGGCGCTTACCTTCCAGTCAGACTCCGACCGGACCAGCGCCAAGCGGCAGCGCGCCTCCTCCAAACGCACCAACTTCCGTGACGAGCATGTCGGCCGCTGAAATTGCTGCGGATGCCGCACAGGCGCATGCCGAACGAGAGGATAGCGATCGTGGCGGCGAAGCGGCTCAAGGTGAAGACAGAGGAGGTGACGGTAAGGGGCGTCCGCGAAAAAATCGTCGAGGTAAAGGCCCACGCCGTGATGATCGCCCTAACGAACCAGCATCAGATTCCCGGGCGAGAGTTGCAGTGCCAAATCGCCGAGGACCGCTCGATGATGACTTGCAACGCGATTTAGACGCGGCGTTATCCAATGCAAATTTTGACGATCTGCTAAAAAGTTCTCCGCAAGGACAACGCTCGCTAGGTGAAGGAGACCGGGTTTTCGGAACCGTCATAAAGGTCCATGACGATGTGGTCTTCGTTGCACTTGGCGGTCCCCATGAAGGAGTCGTGCCACTGCTGCAATTCGCTGAAGAGCCCGCTCCCGGTCAAACCGTCGAAGTGGTGGTTCGTGCTTTCAGTCCCGAAGATGGACTCTATGTTGTCGTCGTTCCCGGCAAGACGATTGAAGTTCAAGATTGGTCGGATCTTCAAGAAGGCGCGGTGGTTGAAGCCTATGTTACTGGCATTAACTCCGGAGGTCTTGAAGTTCGTATCGGAAACGTTTCAGGTTTTATGCCTGCAGGACAAGTTGCCGAACATCGTATCGAAGACTTCAGTGATTTCGTCGATCAACGTTTAACCTGCTTGATCACCGAATCATCAGAGCGACGCAATCGTTTGGTTGTAAGTCGTCGCGCTGTACTTGAGCGAGAGCGTGAAGCGAAGCGTCAAGAGCAATTAGCGAAGGTCAGTGTGGGCGATACGATGGAGGGAACCGTTCGCAGTGTTAAGGACTTTGGTGCGTTCGTGGACCTCGGTGGACTTGAAGGACTCGTCCATGTAAGTCGCATGAGTTGGGAAAAGATCAAGCATCCCAGCGAAGTGCTTCAAGAAGGCCAAAAAGTCAAAGTCAAAATCGAAAAGATCGATCCACAGACCGGAAAGATCGGCCTCTCGTATCGCGATCTCTTAGATCATCCCTGGGATAATGTCGAACAGAAGTTCCCCGTGGGTTCGATTCAACGCGGAGTCGTTTCAAGAATTGCCAATTATGGTGCGTTCGTGAAATTAGCTCCTGGTGTTGAAGGCTTGGTTCATATATCGGAGTTGGCCCATCACCGTGTTTTCAAAGTTGATAACGTGGTGAAAGAAGGTGCTGAGATCGAAGTTAAAGTGTTAGGCATTGAGCGCGAAGCACAGAAGATGAGCTTGTCCTTGAAAGCGACGATTGCCAAACCGGTACCGGAAGGCAAAGCGAAAGAGGAAGAAGCTCCTGAAGTCGATACACCGCCTCCTCAACCAGCCGTTAAACGCAAACACAGCGGACCGCTTCGCGGCGGTATGGATCGTCCAAGCGGTGGTGATGCATTTGGGTTGAGGTTGTAGCCATATTGCCGAGCTTAGGCAAACGATTTCAAGTTGGTGGAAACACACGCTTGGGTCCAATGAGGTTCGGCGTACGCTGAACCATAATGCCCCTAAGGCGATGTTGTTCATCCAAGCATACGGCTTCGGGACCATCAATTTTTCGCTTTAAGAATCGTCCCTTTTCGATATCCGAGATTTCTTGATCGCTGCACACGATCTGAGGGAGATGTTGCAAGGCGGTTAGCGGTGGTTGTATCGCTTTGAGCACCGATTCACTGTCGAGTTGTTCGATACGCAGCGCATCTTCAGCACGATATGAGCCGATTTGCTCACGACATAGGTCGGTCATGACGGCCCTAGAGCCAAGTTCGCGTGCGATATCATCTCCAAGCGATCGCATGTAAGTGCCTGATCCGCATTGGACATGGAGCAAAAAGTCCGGATAGCTCAATCCCAAACATTTGACGGAGTAAATGACGACGATTCTGGACATCAACTCAATCGATTCACCATCTCGAACTCGATCACAAGCGCGTTTCCCTTTCACCTTTAGTGCGGAATACACCGGGGGCGTTTGTTCTTTAACACCAACCCAGTTCGCGCAGGCTTGCTCCAACTCATCGATGCCAATGATGGGAGCAGAAGGAATCGGGTGCATGGGCGTATCTTCGTCCAAAGAATCGGAAGTCACGCCGAGTTTGAAGCGGCCGCGATATGTTTTGCGTTGATTTTGCAGGTAGGGGATGAGACGTGAAGCCCATCCGACGGCGAGTAACAGAACTCCTTCCGCGAGAGGATCGAGCGTGCCAGCATGCCCCACTTTGTTGGGGCGCAAGAATTTTTGTATGGCGTCGACGGCAGCGCGGCTCGTTAGTCCTCGCGGCTTATAGACATTCAAAATACCGTTTTGTTGCGTAATGGATGGATTTACGGATCGAGTGTTCACGACGATTTCGCCAACTTAAAAGCGGTTACCAAAACTCGTGCTATCAGTCACCGCGGCTTCGGGCTAAATTAACGGTTTAGGCAAACGGCCTTAAAAAACGTACCAGCGAACCCACTCACTTGGAACGCGCTGCGAACAGTGAAAAAACGGGCGGGGGAACGGACTGGTAAAATCACATAGTTTACTCCCGCCCGATTTTTCCTGTTTGCGAAGCGATCCAAGTGGTGATGCGGCATGCGGTTATGGCTTTTAAGGTTCGGCCTAATGATTAAGACATGCCATCAAGTCTCGGCGAATGCGCTTTGTGGACGTGGTATATTCTTTGCGCCGAAGCTTGCTGGCAAGTCTTAATCATTAGTGGGTTCGCTGGTGCGTTTTTTAAGTCCGTTTGCCTTATGTTCGTTTGCTAATTGGCCCGGTTCATTCTGGATTACCTAGACATTTAAACCATGACTTCACGTTCACCTCAAGCAGGTCCCCTCAGTCGTGCGGCGTTTGATCGGGCATGTCGCGTGATGCCAGGGGGCGTAAACAGCCCGGCCCGCGCATTCGGTGCGGTCGGCGGTACGCCGCTGTTTATCAAACGAGCCCAAGGCCCGTTTTTGTGGGACATCGATGGCAAACGATACATCGACTACATCGGATCGTGGGGACCGATGATCCTCGGACATGCCCATCCGGAGGTGATCGAAGCGATTCAGAAAGCGGCGGAACTCGGAACGAGTTACGGAGCGCCGACGGAGCGCGAATCCGAATTAGCAGAGCAAATCATTGCGGCGGTGCCGAGTATTGAAAAAGTGCGGTTAGTCAATAGCGGAACGGAAGCCACCATGAGTGCGCTGCGTGTCGCACGTGGTTTCACAAATCGCAATCGTGTGATTAAGTTCACGGGTTGCTATCACGGACATGTTGACAGCCTATTGGTTGCGGCTGGCAGCAGTGCTGCGACCCTCGGCGTACCAGACTCTCCGGTGTTACCCCTGGCTCAAGTCAAGACACGATATTGCTTCCCTACAATGATCTTCAAGCAGTCCAAGAAGCTTTTGGTCGATTTGATCGTCAGATTGCAGCAGTGATCTTGGAACCCGTCGTCGGCAACATGGGATGTGTCCCACCAGCGCCCGGTTTCTTGGAGGGTCTGAGAAAGATCACGCAAGAAGCAGGTACGGTTTTGATCTTCGATGAAGTGATGACCGGATTTCGATTGGCATATGGTGGAGCACAAGAACGATTCGGTGTGACTCCCGACATGACAACCCTCGGCAAGATCGTCGGCGGTGGAATGCCGCTGGGAGCATACGGGGGTAAAGCGGAAATCATGAATTGTGTATTACCCGCTGGTAAAGTCTTTCAAGCGGGTACGCTGAGCGGCAATCCGGTTGCCGTTGCCGCTGGAAGTGCCACGCTGAGATTATTGCAAAAGAACCCGCCGTATGCCTATTTAGAACAGCTGACGGCGAAGCTCGAAGCGGGGTTGAATCGTGTCGCGGCTTCCGCAGGAGTACCGCATTGTGTTCAACGTGTCGGTAGCATGTTGACGTTGTTCTTTAGTGCAGGTCCAGTTCGAAATTGGATAGAAGCTGATCATTGTCGACGTGATCAATATGGCAGATTCTTTTGGCATTTGATTGACGCAGGGGTTTATTTTCCGTGCAGTCAATTCGAAGCGTTGTTCCTTTCGAATACGCATACGTGACGAGCATATCGAGCAGACGATTGCTGCGGCTGATAACGCTTTGCGTGACTTTTAGGTATTAGTTCGCGGCTTGATCCTCAGACGGACGTTTGCCGATGATCGATTCTTTCAAGCTGATGAAATCCGAGAGCAAGAAAATCACAGTGATGAACGCGAGCGAGATCTCCGTCATCGTCAAAAGCTTGGCGGGAATAGTTTGGGGAGTGATATCGCCATAACCGAAGAAGGTAAAGTTTAAGACGCTAAAGTAAACGCATTCGAAGATGAGCTCGGGCTGAGTGAATTCGGGTTTAATGCCTCCTAAGCTCTCCGGGTTGATCGTCTGCAAACAATGGTAGTCGAGTCCGAATGAAAGAATGATTTGTGACATGTTCACAAGCATCAATAGCATGAAGCGATGATAGGCCATGTTCTTTTGCGAAGCATGCCAGAGCTGCTGAAGATTCTCGATGCCAAAAAAAAGCGTTTTGCTCCAGGATAAAACGATGATCAAGGTCAACAGCCAGAGATGGGAAAGCGAGTGTTGATCGATCAGTGTTTTAGTACACCACCAAATGAAGACGATGGCGACGTATTCTAGAGCATTGCGAACGACAAATCGAAGGCTCATAGCGACTTCTACAGTAACATTAAGGGTGGCAACGTAGAGGGTGGCGGGGTCGCTAAAAAGTAACACCAGCCCGGGGATCCGGCAAACCGTGTCCGGTATTCCCTTTCTTGCCGGATAATCCCTACAGCGAAGGAACCTGCTAATTGCGGTCTGCCGCCAACTTGACTAGTTTGAAGAGGCAAAAAGACCTGTTGGGAGGGTGCTCCCAAGGTTTAGTCGAGGTTTGTCGGAAGGCCAGCAACCCATCTAACAAAGAATCACAGCCTATGAAGCCGACTCTGTACAAATTTGTTTTTGGCTTGTTTTTTCTCTTTCCTGGTATCGAGCTAGGTGCTGCCGAGGGCGATAACCTTGCTTCACGAGTGAAAGAAATTTTGCGACAAAGATGTTTGGAGTGTCACGGCGGCACCGAGACTCAAGGGGGCGTGCATGTGCTCGAACATGCGACCCTCGTAAAGAAGACAATCGATGCCGAGCATCCCGATGCTAGTCCGCTCCTTCGAGTGCTTCGCAGCACGGATGACGACGAACGGATGCCGCAGAATCAACCCGCCTTACCCGCAGACGAAATCGAATTGATTCGAAAGTGGATCGAGCGCGGTTATCCCGAGTTTCCTGCGGATGTCGCGGTTCCGAAGAGCGAAGTCGCAACTCCGAATACGAAAGAAATCGGCGGCGAGTATGTTTTGAAACAAATTCTGCAACATCAAAGAGGTTTGCGTCCCGATCAGAAAGCGGCGACACGTTACTTCAGTTGCAACCATCTTTTAACGCGAGGTGCGACAAGAGATGAACTGAACCTTCAACGTGAAGCACTTGCCAAGGCGATCAATCATCTTTCCCGCGAACCGGAGATTGTTCAGCCCGAGATTGTCGATGGAGAGACAGCCACTGTGTTCGCGGTCGATATCCGTAAACTCGGTTGGTACAAGCCGCTGCAGACTGTCAAGGATCGGAAGGCGACCCGTTCGAAGTTCAACCTCTATGATTTGGTGTTGTTGGAGTATCCCTATGGTTTGATTTACGAGGATTCAGAGACTTATGAAACTTTGGCAATCGAATATGTAGCAGTTGCAAACCTGATTCGGCCACTACCCTATGTGCGGAGCGACTGGTTCTGCAGTGTTGCTCTACAGCCGCCGCTTTACCATGACTTGTTGCAGTTGCCACGCGACTTGCAAACCTTAGAAAAGCAACTCGGCGTAGATTCCGCTGAGAATGTGCGTAACTACATGGTGCAGCGCGCCGGGATGGCCGTCTCAGGCGTCTCGCGAAACAATCGGGCCGTCGAACGACATCCCTATTCACATGGGGTTTATTGGAAGAGCGTCGATTACATTTCTAGCAAAGGACGCGACAATTTATTTACCGATCCCATTGATTTGCAAGGGACCGGTGGCGAGATGATATTCAGCTTGCCCAATGGGTTACACGGCTATTACTTGGCGACAGGTGCTGGCGTGCGTTTAGACAATGCACCAACGAGCATTGTCACAGATAAGTTCGCGGGAAGATAAAACGGTTCGCAACGGATTGGCATGTATTCGTTGCCATGATCGAGGGATCAAGGATTTTCGCGACGATGTGCGCCCTAGCGTTGAACATCTTCCTGGCAGCACGGGGATCGGGAAACGCGAAGTCTTGGCGCTTTACCCAACCCATGAAGAGATGGACCGATTGCTCGAATCCGATCGCAATCGATATATGAAAGCCGTGACGAAGACCTTAGGCCATGATCAAGAAACAGAAGCGTTAACGATTGTCTCCCAGCGTTTCTTGGATGCCTCATTGCCTCTTGGGGGCATCGTGGGAGAGTTGGGATTGGCGACGGCCGATGACTTCAAAAGCATCTTTCGCGCGAGACAGTTTACAAGTCTAGGATTGGTTCCGCTGACCAACGGAGGTGTCGTACGCCGCGATATGTGGGAAGACTACTTTGATCAAGTTGCCCATTTGTTGGGAATTGGTATTCCGATCGTCGCGATCGATGGCCTAACGAAAAATGACTATCGATCTACTGATGAGCACCTGAATGTTCGACTGCGAACGTCGAAGAAAAATAACACCTTTGCTCCAGGTGACGATTTGGTGATCACCATCAAGAATGAAGGCAAGTCAGATGCTTACGTTGAATTGATTGGCACGGGCACTCGCGGCGAAAAAGTGGTACTGATCCCTGCGGGGACTTTGCTAAAGTCGGGAGCCGAAAAGCGATTTCCAGAAACGGATAGCCTGAAAGTCCAAAGCGCATTGGGCGAAGAGCAAATTACCCTGTTCGCTTCACTCGAAGAGTTTCCTGCGGGAGAAATTCTTCAAGGCGAACACATTTCGGATCGGTTTGTACATCCTTTTTATCAAGTCAATTCCAAGATGCATAAATTGGAAGTCAACGCGAATCCAGCGCGTATCGTTAAACACACCATTACCATTGAAACTCGATAAATCAAACCAGAGGGATCCTAGGTTATGACAACATTCATACGAGCGGCGTTGATTGGATTGATGGGCTGGGTTTATCTCGGTCTGACGGTCGAAGCCAGGGGCGCTGACCAACTCGAAGCAGCACTGGTTAGGGAAGCAAAGTCGATCATTGCTTCTTTGAAAGAATCAGGTTTTAAGAACGTCGGAGTCTTTAAAGTTTCGCGTGAAGAAAGGTGATGAACCTGCAACTGATCGCGCCTGGCGTTCTGAACATGCGCATCGCAGATAAGCTCGAATTGGCTTTGATCTTGAAGTCCGACACCCGAGATCCAATCGGCATCGTGAAGAAGGCGAGCGCTGTTGCAGCCAAGATTCCCGGTGCGAGCCATTTGACGGCTGAGGGGCGAACCAAGTTGTTTACAGCCGAGTATCCGCTTGCGTGGGGAAATACCAATGTCGTTCCGGATGCTTTTCTGACCGGTGTGGCCGCAATCTCGAAAGACCTCAAAACCATGACGGTCGCGGTCATGAGCTTCGATAAGCAAGGGGGTGAGATGAAAAAGGTATCCCAGTTCGATGTCGAGTTGGATTTAGAAGATCTATTAGACAGCGGCGAGAGCTTTACCGTGCGAGGGATCTTTGACTCGGCAAGTATGCAGATGACCTCGTCACAACGCAAAGACAAGGCCAGCGCAGAAGCTTTGACATCGAGCATCGATGTGAAACAGGAAACCAAAGAAAGTAAGAAGCCAGCGTCTTCGAAACTACATCCTTTATCTCCTGATAACAAAGACTCTCCAGTGCGTTTGGAAATTCGTTACGACAATCAACCGCAGGCGATTGAGTTCCGAGATGGGGCTGCGTTTGTTGCCGAACCGCGAGAAGGGCAGAAAGTGTCTTTTATCGTTCATCGCAATGGAACGGCGACTCCAAGGCTGGGTGTGGTTTTGAAGGTTAACGGCGAGAATACCTTGGGACGCGAGAAACTGCCCGATGCACAGTGCCAGTGCTGGGTATTCGAAAAGAATCTAACCAAGTTTGGGGTTACCGCGTTTCAAATGACCGATACTACCGCACAAGAGTTTCGTGTGGCATCCGAAGCGGAGTCGAAGAGTCGTGAGATCGATTATGGCGAACACGTCGGAACCATTTCGATAACCGTGTTTCCCGAGCAAACCGTTCAACCCAGGTCTGATCCGGTATCGATCGATGAAGACGGAGAAGATTTTGCAATTTTAAACAATGGTAAGCAGCCAGATAAAACGCCAAGCACCCTGGGGATGCTTAAGTCACAACTGAATCAAGTTGCACTGCGAGCTTTGATTGTCGAAGGGAAGACAATTAACCAATCGGTCGACAAGGTGAAGTTTAAACACGATCCGCTTCCCATGATGACGGCGACCGTGCGGTACTACAACCAACAGGACTTGCCTCAGTAAGGTGTGAGACTTGAGACTTGAGGCTTGAGGCTAGAGGGGAGTAGGGAGTAGTCAGGACATAGGTGGCGCGGGCTGCCGTTTTGGGATGCTCGCGCGAAGATGCGAAGTACGCGATAGTCTTAGACTGTGCCTTTCGCTTACTTCGCGATCTTGGCGGCTTCGCGCGAGGATCGCCCAATGGAGAATAACCCGTTAAGGAAGCTTGAGGGCAGAGTTTACATCAGGCCAGGGCATGGCACTGCTAGAAGTCATTGCTGTTGGGTTAGTTGGTTATGCAACGTTTTGAACTGCGCGCGAATCTCCTCCGCGCTACCGACGGCTATATAGAGGTCATACTCCCATACTAGTCCCGGTTTAAGACCAAAGGTAACGATTGGGGCCATGTAAGAGCACGCAGATATATCACTGGTCGGATCGCGAAAGCGATAGCAGGTCAACCTATCCGCTTTGGGAACGTAGGCACCCAGTCCAATGTTTTGTTCATTGACATAGGCAGCCCAGTGCTCTGTTATCTGGTGATATTCGTTCGAGTTTCCCGGCTGCGATTCTTGGATTTTATCTTCACTCCAAGGACGATCACCTGAGTAAGTGATCAATTTGTCATACTGGGGAGGCAAAAAGATTGCTGGAACTTCTTGATGATGGGGTTTGTGGACTTGGGTGCCCGAATACTCGAATCGATAATGCGCGTGCATAATTCTGTCCTTCAGGACAAGCTTTTGTTCCATCACGGCATCCGTTAAGTCTTCCCCTGTTGCCCAGTGTTTCGGATGGGTTTTAAAGTACATTGAATCGGCCGATATGTTGTGCACAAGCACTCTGGCAGATTCGCCGCGCCAGCCTCCTCCTTGGACCGCGTTCCATCGCCAGGGCCTTCGATCCCACAATGACCCATCCTCATCGCCGTAATAGGATTGTTGCACCAGTCTCCCGCGATCGTAGTGGTCGATAAGATTCTGATCGCTTCCGGCCTTCGAAACCCAGGCAATCGCGCCACCGGAATCTTGCTGTATGCCGACGCGAAGATACTCATTCTCTAAAAACTGAAGGGGGGGCGGTTCCGCACTGGATAGTCGCATCGCGTTGGTCAAGAAAAGACCTAGGGAAATCAATTTGATGGAAAACCAAGGGCGAAAAAAATTCCCGATGCTTCGCTTTACTCGATCAAGAAGGATGCTTAAGTGGGTCATGGATTTGATTAAAGCGGTATAAGCGGCGAAGTTGTTGACCGGACTCCCCGGTCCGGTATTGTCGTTTTACACTAGTGGCAAGTCGCACCGCGTCGGGTTGACGGGTCGGGAGACTTTTATTTGGGGTTACTTTAAACTTTCCTGATTCAAAGCATGAAGCTGACGGGTCCCGCTATCGTTTTGCTCGCCAGACTTTTCTCTGGTTTCACAGTCCGTTGGGTCGATTGCCAACCGGATACGTGTCAGCGCGTCTATTTTGCAAATCATACAAGCCATTTGGACCCCGTGGTGCTTTGGTCCGCCCTCCCCCGCGACGTGCGTACGCTAACGCGACCGGTCGCTGCACGCGACTATTGGGAAGCCGGTTGGTTTCGCCGCCATTTGGCAAAATCGTTCAACGCCATTTTAATTGATCGCCGCAAGATCAAGGTGCACCAAAGCCCGCTTGATCTGATGTTACGCGAAATCGGTGATGTGTACTCGCTGATCCTGTTCCCCGAAGGGGGACGGAGTCAAACCGATGAAATGGCGGAATTTAAAAGTGGCTTGTACTACGTGGGAAAGAAACGACCAGATATTGAACTTGTTCCCGTCTACATGGAGAACTTGAATCGCATTCTCCCACGCGGTGAAGTGCTTCCGGTTCCCTTGCTCAGCTCGATCACGATCGGTGCCCCCATTTGGCTAGAAGCGGGAGAACCGAAGCACGAATTCCTTAAGCGGGCAAGGGATGCCGTGAGAGCGTTAAAAGATCTTTAGTTGCCATCGCATTGATCGTTCATACATTACTATGGCAAACGAACTTAAAAAACGTACCAGCAAACCCACTAGTGATGAAGGCATACTAGCAACCTATCGGAGTCATTGATATGCAACTATGTCGTTACCAAGTCGGACAAAAAGCAACGCGATGGGGTGTCTTGCGAGGCAACCAGGTTATACCGGTCGAATCACTAGCAACCGATTTGCCCAGTTCATTTCAAGGCATGGCAGATCTCGTCGATCAACTTCCTCAAAAGCTCAAAGGATGGGAGACTGCTCCAGCCCTTGAGCCTCAACCGGTACTGCTGCCACCAGTTCCATCGTCCGAGAAAGTGATCTGTATCGGTCTAAATTATCGCGATCATGCAAAAGAGACCAACGCACCAATTCCTACAGAGCCAGTTGTCTTCAGCAAGTTTCCCTCGTCGGTCATCGGTCCCTTTGACAAGATCGTCCTGCCCGAACTGTCGAAAGAAGTTGACTATGAAGCGGAGCTGGTTGTTGTGATGGGCAAAGTGGCTCGTAAGGTTAGTGAAGAAAAAGCTTTAGAGCATGTGTTCGGTTATTGTTGCGGCCACGATGTCTCCGCACGTGATTGGCAAAAAGGAAAACCCGGTGGTCAATGGTTGCTCGGCAAAACCTTTGACACGTTCGCTCCCATCGGTCCCGCCATTACTTTGCGTTCCGCAGTACCCGATCCCAGTAAGCTGAAGATTCGCATGGTGATCAATGATCAAGTGATGCAGGAATCGACGACTGCGGAACTCATCTTCAGTGTTCCTAAACTGATCAGCTATATCTCGAATATAGTGACGTTGCGACCGGGTGATTTGATCTTTACAGGTACACCGGCAGGTGTCGGCGTAGCGCGCAAGCCACCTCGTTTTTACAAGCGGGAGATGTTTGCCGCGTCGAGATCGAAGGTCTCGGGGCGATTCAGAATCAATGCGTTAGCGAGACTGCTTAACTAGACGTAGTTTGCCGGAACTTGCGACCACCATTCACCGCGATGATTTGGCCGTTGATGAAACTCGAGGCCGGTTCGCAAAGGTTCGCAATGGCATTGGCGACATCCTGAGGCTGGCCCCATCGATCCATTAAGGATTCCGATCGCGCTCGCGATTGCCATGTGGCACTAGCCGATTGTCCCCAAGCGGTTTGGATCCAACCGGGTGCGATGCAGTTGACTCGCAATGCCGGTGCCGCTTCGTGTGCGAAGCTCATTGCTGCTGACATGATGGCACCTTTCGTCGTACCAAACATTTGCCCTGCATCCCCTTCCATACCCTGCCACGCTTGGTCCCATCCGATAAATACCATCGAAGGAACCACTGAAGAAAGCGGTTGATCACGAATTCTTTGCAACACTTCGCGCGCTAAAAGAATTGTTGCGCGAACATCGACTTCCCAAAGTCGATCGAGCTTGGCTTCGAAAGGAAGTTCTTTCGCGGTTCCGGTTAGGACATCGGCACCCGCATTATGAATCCAACCATCGACTCGGCCGTCTGCCCATTGCCAAACCTGTTCCACGAGTTGCGTTCTTTCAGATGGTTTTGTGATGTCCGCCGACACCAGCTTCATTTGTGGCGACCCTGGAGGACGCCTGCTATTGGTCGTTTCTGCACCTTCTTGATTGCGACCGTAGTGGACGATGACATGCGCTCCACGATGAGCTAGTTCCCAAGCTGTCGCTTGGCCAATTCCGCTTGAGGCTCCAGTAACCACAATGCGCTGATCCATCAATGAGTTGGATTTCGGTGGTAACGAAGCAGCGGATGAAGGACTCATGCAACAATAATGCAACGGGGCAGGTCAACAGAACTCAAATCGTTAACTGGCTCGCGCCATCGAACGATAACGTTTGCCGGCGGCCAGCGGTTCGAAGGTTCGTTCGAACTCTTGAGGATTCTTGCGAAACCAAGCAGCCACTAGGGGAAGAGTATAAGGGTTGCGATTCAGGAATATCTACCGAAGGTTGGTCGAGCAGTTTTTGCCATTGCTTCAGACGCGGCTTGTGTTCCGCGTAGGTTGCCGGCGAATGTGGCGCGGGAATCGCACCTTTCACTTCACCGCGAACGATCAAATACCATACGGATTGTCCATGTGGACCTTGTGTTGCATAGACGAAATGGCAGCGTCGACGGCTTTCGGCAAGCAAAGTCAACTTTCGATAGAGATACTCTAGCGCCCGGTGTTCGTCACGAAGCTTTTGTGCAAGTTCATACTGCTGGTTGCTGGCTGCTTGATGCATCGCCCGTTTCGACATCAAACAAAGGCGCATCCGTTTCACCTTCCAAGAAACTCGTCGCCGCTCGGACTTGCGCTAAATAGCTTGTTCGTGAACAACCTCCGACGCAGGGACCTAAACACGATCCGATCTCGAACCGCAAACATCCAGGACGGAACTCCTGATCGAACAGCGATAACTGATCTGTAAACCGCATGGTTTGTTTATTGCTGCAGTCACGCAAACGATAAAACTTATTCAGCACATCGACCACGGTACTCATGCGCGCGGCACCGTGGAACGGACCCTCACAAACACTATCCGCTACCGGAAGACGCGATAAATAAAAGGTGGCAGCAGGTCCACGCCCTAGGCAGAGATAAACCGGTCGCTGTCGTTTGGGAATGCCTTGAACGTTCCAGCGCGGAATCCAGCGTCGAATCAATTGCTGTTCACGTAGTAATGCTGCAAATTCGCTGGGCTGGGTTTCCCAAACAATGTGCCGAGCCGATTCAACGATCCGACCCTGTTTGTCTTCAGCATTGACCGGCAAAAAGTAACTCAGCAAACGAGAACGAAGCGATTTTGATTTGCCCACATAGATCAACTGCTGATTGCGATCGATCATGCCGTAGACTCCTGGCACTTTCGGGCAATCTTGTCGAACTGCGGCCCGCAACGCATCTAAGCGTTTAGCGGTGACTTTGCCTAAATCAGGCAAAGGATACGGATAAAAAGGGTCGTTGCCAAAATGGACAAACGGTTCATCTGATGCGATCGCGTCCATGCCGTTACCTTCCTCGAGCACCTTCGATACCGGCGCCGGCCAAGGCCTTCCCTGCAGCCCATCCCGATAGATGGACATCTCGAAGCGTTAATACCGGGAAGAGTATAACGCCGCGCGCTTCTGGAGTGCAAAGTAGCCGATTGTGGATTTTCTTCAGGCAACTGGCGGGCCTGAATCTAGGGGGCTTGAGCGGTTTTGGAAGAGTTCCTCCTCCACCCCCGCCAGTTTTGCTTCAGTACGCTGCTACATCCTGACCGATAGGTGTATCAGGACGCGCCGGCGGTACTTTGCGCGCCAATTGCTAGCATTGCCGGTCTGGGGTGGAAGTTATGCTCAAGTATCTCACGATTTTGGTGGCTGTATTCGGAGCGACCGCGACGGGTTGGTGCGAAGACGCTGCGCCCAAGGTGCTTCAGCTTGAGCCGGTCGGTGGCAGACCGCATCCTCCCGTTGTCACGGCGCTGGCTTACTCGTCGGCAACGCAAACGTTAGCGGCCGCCGGTGACGACCATGCCATTCGGCTTGTTAGTCTTCCAGCAGGGACATTGCAACGCGTCTTGGCGGGGCACGAAGACTGGGTTCGATCCCTCGACTATACACTTGATGGATCCATGTTGGTCTCGGCAGGAAATGATGCCCGTGTCTTACTATGGCGACGAGATCAAGATTGGAATCCGGAACGGAGAGAGTCCGAAGCCCGGGCGGTCGCTTGCGCAAGGTTTGATCCGCAAGGTCGTACGATTGCGACAGTGGGGTTTCGCCCCGAAGTCTATTTGATCGGAACTTCGAGTGGTCAAAGCAAGTTGCAATGTGGTTGCACGGACATGCGCACGATTGCGTTCACTGCAGACAGTTCTCAATTTCTGTGTGCGGGTCGATCGGGTGACATACACATTGTCAAAACGCTTGGACTTAGCTTGACCGCAGAGTACCCGATCCATCGCGCCCGGGTACGCCAAGTGGAATGTTTGCCCAATAGTCTATTAGCCGTAAGCTGCGCGGAAGATGGAACGCTTGTGGCATTTGAAATTGCGACGGGTTTAAAGCGCAGTACGACGCATATACCGGGATGCAAGCTCCATTGTTTGGCACCGTTGACAGCACGACTTGTTGCAACAGGTGGCACAGACAACTTAGTGCATATTGTAGATGTTGAACAAGGCAAGATTCTTGTTAGTTGGAAAGGTCATACGGGATCGGTGGCGGCGCTTGCACGTTGTGGTGAGTTGTTGGCATCGGCGAGTTATGACACGACTTTAAGGTTGTGGGATTTAAAACAACTCCAACCCATTACGGATCGAATCGCTGCGGAACCATCCGCGGCTTTGGGAACCGAAGCGAAAACGATTCCTACTGTGACACCGCGCTAATTCGCGGTGAACTTAAATGCGGATGCATCATGGATGATGCCCGCTGAGATTAGAGCCGATTGCGTCGCACAGGGAGGCGCGCCGTGAACTGGTTAAACCGTTTATTTCGGTTGCGAACACAAGGGCCGGTGAAGGCATCGAGCCGTATCACGCCACCTGAGCTGCTCGAAAATCGCTGCCTAATGGCCGCTGATGCTGCGCCGATTCAAGTGGGGTTGGTGTATATCGAAGCGGATGAAGGTTCGGATATATCGCCTGACCGCTTCTTGTTGACATTCAAGGGTGGTGCTCCCGAAACAGAACTGCGCGAGTTTACGCTCGACTTAGACAAAGACGGCGATGGTCTCACAGTCGGCGATCTGATATTTGACACCGAAGTTGGTGGACGCGGAAAAGGTGGTGCATTCCCCTTTGTGATGAAGTCGTTCAATGCATCCGGGGCACAGAAAAACTGGCAAGCGAACGTTGCGGATGGCGGAACCAAGCTCGTGGTGACACTCAGTGGGTTTCGCAGCGGCGACTCATTGGAGTTTACACTCGATATCGATGAAATTGTGCGTATGTCGCCTGACTTGGCGACGTTCAATCAGAAGCTCGACGAGCTGGCATCGGGCCAGGAGTTCGAAGATTCGATCTTGAATGTCAAGTTTAGCGCTCCGCATTACTACGACGTGGTCACAACGGATGCGACGGCCCCACGGTTTCTCAATGATTACATCGATCCCTACGGGCTTAACCTGCCTTCGAACAAACAATTGATCGATGGCAAATCGCTTGAGAACCGCAACGCAGCGACTTTCACGGCACTTCAACAGAAGCCGCTCCCAATCGAGATTGGCGGAACCGTTTGGGTCGATGATAACTTGAATCTCAATCGGGAATCTAATGAGACGCTATTGCCCAACGTGCAAGTGTCTTTGTATCGGCAAGATGCGGTCACCAAATCCTGGATCGATACAGGCTTGCGCCGCTCAACGGACGCACAAGGCAAATACTTGTTCGGCAAAGAACTGAAACTCGATCCGGGCACCTATCGAGTCGTTGAAACACAACCCAACGGATACTTTAGTGTTGGCTCCAAACCGGGACAGATCGCTGGCCAAACCAAAGGTACGGCCACCGATGCGGATACTTTGAGTGATATCACGTTCGAGCTCGGCGATACGTCTGGTGTGAATTATGACTTCGCCGAAGCGAGGCCAGCGGAAATCGCGGGGTTTGTTTACCGCGATGATAACGATGATGGTCTTCGCGGTAACAATGAAGTGGGCATCAGCGGCGTAACCATTCGATTGGTTCCTATATCAACGATCGCCAATCAAGCTTCATTAACGGTTCAAACGGACAGCTCGGGTGCGTATCGATTCACGAATCTTGCGCCTGGTTCCTATCGTATTGAGGAAGTGCAGCCCACCGCTTACGTTGATGGTAAAGACACGGTGGGTAAAGTTGATGGAGTGACCGTTGGAGTCGCCACCAACGATGTGCTCAATCAGATCAGCCTCAAAGGAAATAGCCGCGGCACCGAATATAACTTTGGGGAATTATTGCTCGGATCAATCAGTGGGGCCGTGTTCCTCGAAGCTCCCGGAGAAGATTGTGACGGAGAGCATGATGCAAACGATATCCCGTTAGCCAACGTTTCCGTTTCATTGCTTGATGCAACAGGAAAGACACTGAAGCAAACGACGACGAACGCTCAGGGTGAGTATCGTTTCGATGGTTTGTTGCCAGGTAATTACACCGTCGTTGAAGTCACACCCACGGGCCTCATTGAAGGCATGGCGCATGTCGGCCATCATTGATGGTGTTGCGATTGGGTTAATA